>CM070711.1:74151015-74733046 GCA_036346275.1 Otatea glauca
ATGCGCCATTGCGGTGATGTGGCTTTGGATGATCTTCAACTGGTTATTCACCCCAGCGACCAGGTCATCAACCGACAGATCAGGAGTTGTAAGTTTTACTTACCTTTGAAATCCATGGAGATTTTCTGAAGCTGCTCAAAAATAAAGTTCATAATGGTTTTTCTACCTCTCTAAATTACGGCTAAATCTTTTACAAAGAGCTTTATTTGGTGAGTCAGATTGTCCATTTCAATCTTTATCACTGACTTTTGCTCTTCGGATTTCATCCTCTCTTCTTCCCATTCGGAAAAGTTGAGATTCTTTGGCCTTTATTGTATTCTTTAATTCTGCAAAGATTGAATTGAAAGTTACTTTCATTTTTCCTAAATAACAAATAATAATAATTTTAAGTGGGTTGGGACATAGTTTTTACCTGCTATTTCAGACTCTTTTACCTGAAAAGTAATCTTGTACTCTTCGGGGAGATTTTGAGCCCTCTTTTCATTCCTCTTGAAGGCTTATGGAGTCTGGCAGTCTTTTCTTCATGATGTTTGATCTTATCGATAGCCTCAACAAGATCAAACTCATATCCATTAGCGGTGTTTTGAGCCATCAAGATTTGCCTTTTCAATTCCTTTATTTATTTTTTTGTCTGTGTTGGAACGCTTCTGTTTGAACAAAAAAGTGAAAAATATAAAAATAATAAAGGAGATTCATACCTTCTTATTGTTTCAAGTTCGGCCTTGGCCAAAGTCTTCACCTGCCAACCTAGTAGGTCGAGCAGTTCTTGCGAGTGCTATAAAAAGCAAAACAACAAATGAATTAAAATTTCCTTTCCTCGATATTCTTTACAACAAATGAGATAAGATGTATACCTTTGCTTGCAAGCTATTAAAAACTTGCTTGAATTCCTCCTAGTCGGAACGACCAAAAGAAGATGCTTGTGGCTAAACCACAGTGTGACATAGGTGGTCATGGCCTTTTCAGGAACCACCTTCTCTTCCGTAGCAATAGGAGGGTCCTTGGTGTCCATAACCATAGACGCCTCCTCAGCAACAGTGGTCGTCCCGACAATTTCCATTAATGTCGCAGGAGGAGCACCAACCTCCTCTGTGGGCAATAAAGCTTGACCGACTATGGGTGTATCACAACAGTTGAGAGATTTTCCCTCAATGCTGGTCGGATCCGTTTGTCCACTGGTCGGGTTTTCTTGGACGACCACCTCAGTTGACACTGAAGCTTATTCCACACTGGTCGTCGCCAACATGACCAGCGGGTTAGCTTCGTCACCGACTTGAGCAACCATACCCTGGTTGACAGGAGAAAAAGGAACAATTGTCTCAAGACTAAAAAATAAATAAAACAAAAGCACTCTTAGATTCTAAAGGGAAAGTGCTCAAAAATAGGAGAGTGTAAAAATAAATACCTACAGCAAAGTCCTGAGTCTGTATTCCGGGATATCAGAGGAAGTGATGATGCCCCAGCATCAAAACTGGGAGTTTTGTTCCTCCTCTTAACAATTAGAAGAATATTATCCACTGAATCTTCACTCTCACCCTGGACAAAGGGGAATGTCGAAAGATTTCTATATGGACGACCCAATTGCGATTGAACCATTTTTTATAGCGCACCTGGGATGAAATCCTCGTCTGCGTCCCCGCAGTGAATGTTACCCTCTTCTCTTGTGCCAAAGGCTAGTTACGCACAGCCAGCACCAAAGCTTCACTAGTGTTGGTAGGTTCAGCACTAGTCTGAGTGGTGGTTGGAGCCACCATCTTCTGAGAAACTCTAGTGGAGGTTCTCAGTTTCTTGGTCAACGAAGCAGGCGCTGAGGTCTCAGACTGGTCGGCAGCTCGCTTTCTACCATGCATCTGAAAACGAGTTTATCTGTTAACACGAGGAATTAACAAAAAATAACTAAAGAAATTTCTTGGCACTCACCATGATGCGTTCATTAATTAACTCATCGGTTTTTTCGATCAAGCTGGATGGTTGCTTGTCCAAAGCAACCTGGTCGGATTGTTAGAAGAGACACGTAGCATGTACTCAACTCTTGACCAGATCTCTTCGGCGGTCAGATCTAACAGGAGAAAATACCCATAAACGTCAGTAAAAATCCTTTAATAAAGAAATGAAGAGATCGGTAATTGAAATCACCTTGCTTCCAGGTTCATCCTTGGTTAAATCTTGGTTGCCTTCCATCCTCCAAGCGAATCTGAACTACCTCTTCAAGGAGGCTCACCTTGTGGAATAGAAAAAGATAATTTTCTGCCCCGTCAAGCCTCCCTTCACCAACTTAGTAATGACTTTAACGATGTCATTTTCCTCATCAGTAAGGACCAGCGAATCCTTCTCCCTCTTCGTCTCGACCCTTGTCCATATTGGGGCTGCTTTCCTTGTGAATCAGAGACAGCTACACCTAGGGATTCCGAATAAAACCACTCTCGTCGGTAATCACACCATGTGTCCTTGGTCAGGAGTGAGGGATACTGAGAAGCTATTTTTTCTTGGAGCTTAAAATAAGTGCTCTCAAAAAGATCTTGGCTTTTGCTATTCCTAGTATATTGATATAAATAGCGAAAAAGACGAACTAGTGTGGGAATACCAAGGAAAGCTTTGCAAAGGTGAGATAAAACACTCAAAATCAAAATATAATTTGGGGGAAGATGGTGTAGCTCGATCTCATAATGATCTAGTACATCGTTCAAAAACTCACTCTCGGGAAGGCAAAATCCTAACTTCACCAAAGCAGTGAAGAGAACGAGACTCCTCTCTTGAGGCACTGGCTTCATATCCTCTCTGCTAGGGTCCTATCCCAAAATTTCGCGAGGAGGGATCAAACCTTGATCTTCAAGTTCTTTAATACTCCCCTCGGTGAGGATAGACTTGTCCATGGCCATTAGTTGGGGGAAAAGAAAAGGATTGAAGGTAAGAGCTCAGAAATTACAAAGAGCTTAAGAACTTACTTCTACGCTAAAAGACAACAAAGGCGTAAGGAATCAAAGAACATTTACCTCCTTTATATAACCTAACCTATGTAAATTTTGGACATTGTTTCGGTTTTCAAGAAAGGGTAAAAACTGTCTTTTTTTTAAATAAATAATAACTGACACCGGATTGATGTTCTCGAACTTCTTTTTAGATCTTCAGAATTTTTCACCTCCTTTCCTTGATCATACTCTCCATGATAACTGATAGGAGAAAAAAAAGGACAAAAGATGAAAAGCCTAAAGAACTAAGAGAAGGCTTGAAAATAATAGAATTCAAAGAACCAGGGATGTTATTCTCAAACTTCTTTTTAGATATTAAAGCTTTTCACCTCCTTTCCTTGATCATACTCTTCATCACAATTGATGAAAAGGAGAAAAAAGGACGAAAGATGAAAAACTCCAACTACCATGAAAAAGTTTAAAAGCAATTTTTTCTTGAATAAGAAGCCTGAAAGTATGAAGCATACAAAGAAAGCCTTCTTCTCCTTTATATGCATTACACATTAAAAACAGTTAGCACCGGTTCATTTACCGAGAGAAGTGCAAAGTTTCTCATTTATTGACATTTAAAACAATCAGATAATTAGGCGCATAACCCCATAAAGTCACAGAAGATGAAAAGCCTTAGTAATAAACTCTTATTACTTAAGCCTTGAGGGCTAGCTGACGAGGATTAAAAAGTCTATCTTTCATTTGGGCCCTCAATGGATAAAAACCATACTCTATTAATGAGCCCACAAAAGCCCATAATTTAGAATGAAGCCTGCGCTTATTGGGACTATCAAGGCTCCGACCACTCCAGCCAAAGTAGTCCATAGTATTGCTTTACACTGGTCGTCCCCGATCAGTGAAATAGTCATCCCATCTAGAGAACTGATTGGGGACAAGCGATTATCCCTGCATATGTCTCCGCACAGACAATTATCTGATATATGCGCACAACTATCTGGAAGTTATCCCTGGAAAAGGCGCCCTTTGGCGAGAAGATACCGTTTGGCAAGAAGACACCCTTCGGCTCCACGATGCTTTTTGGAGATCAACTGCCGCCTTTTCAACCGATATAAATAGGGAGCCTACCCATGTTGTTAGAAGCATTCGTAAGCAGAATAAGTAATTGGCAATTAGCATTCGCAACCAGAATAGATAATTGTAATCATTATGTAATATGTATACTCTGTGGAGCTGCTTGGATAATAAAGAAGCAATTCACATATATCGTTTTCCTCATCTTGTTTACTAGAATTCCACGATCATATTTTTATAAGCTCGATTAAGAGATCGTTGGTCTTAGACATCAACACGTTCAAAACAATTAGTATAACTTAACACTTGTACATAGGAACGAAAAATCTCCACGTACAAACTCAGCGCTACAAAGTTGATTAGATACACAAGTGTGCAACTTCATTTACGGATATCGCATAGAAACTTCTATTTTTTTGTTAGTGTCTGCTTCTGTACCTATTCGTGGCCAGCCCTACTCGACCATTCACATGGGCTGGAATGGGCCAGATTTTCTATCCTAAATCAATTTTTGGTATAGGTTCGGGCTTCAATGTATGCTGAGAAGCCGGCCTTACCTGAAGGAATTTTTTTCTTTAATATTTTTTTAATCTTTTTTTCAAAACTAGTCGTCCGGGATTAGAAATTTTAGAAGTATAGTGCCATCACCAACGGTGAACTAACGGGCAAAATAGGGGCAAAATGGCCATTTCCACCTATCGCCCTCTACATGGGCGATCGCCCCATGTAGGGGCGACCAGTGGCTTTAAGACGGCTGCGCTCGGGCGAGCCAAGGCCAGAGAGAAAGAAAGAAGAGAAGGGGGCCGAGCGCAGAGAAAGAAGAAAGAAGAGAAGAAAGGAAGGAAGAGAGAAGAGAAGAAGAGAAGAAAAGGAAAGGAGAAGAAAAAAAAGTAGAAAAAGGTAAATATCGGATTTTTTTTTTGTAGAGTTAGCTTTAGGAATTTTTTTAGAGATAATTGTAGGAATTTTTTTAGAGGTTGTGTAGTATTTGGAAAAATAATGTAGCATTTAATATTTAGGAATTTGTTGTAGTGTTTAGAAATTTTAGGATTGTGTAGTGTTTAGAAATTTAATATAGCAGTTAATATTCAAAAATTTAATTTAGTATCTAGTATTTAGAAACTTAATGTAGTATTTCAGTATATGCAAATTTAATGTAGTATTTTGTATCTAGAAATTTAGTACAGTAGAAACTATAGGCAATATTTAGAAATTTAATTTAGTAGGGTTGTGTATTAGTAATTTTATTATGTAAATAATGTATTAGGCAATATATACAAATGTAATGTAGTAGAAATTTAATTTAGTAGGGTTGTGTATTACTAATTTTATTATGTAAGTAATGTATTAGGCAATATATACAAATATAATATTAGGCCGTATGGTAGGCTAGTCGAATCACTTATTTATAGTTGTATTTTGTATACGATCAATGTACATTTTGTATATTGTATTTTAGAGTAATATTTTTTCGTTGGGCGTTACAGCATGTCAGAGAAATTGTATTTCCAAATATTTTATGGAGATGGGGAGATAGCACAGGGGGCGGATAGGGTGGACCGAGTGATAGGACATACAGGGGTTTGTTGGAGTGAATGTCTCGGATGTTCAGTTTGGATGCCCAGACTGTTCGATTGAGGTTCAGAGCAGTAGTGAGCCGTGCGCAAGACTGTTTTTACGGAGAGTTGATTCTTATTAACTCGACGTCAACATGGAGGAGTTATGTTGGTTTTGCCGTAGAGCGGGGTTGGCCGCTCATGTTGTTGGTACAGTGCTACTCGGTAGCTCCATCGGTGTCGCAAGTTCATGATGTCGGGGTGGACATTACGGGGGAGGGGACGTCAAATGTAGAAGGATGCGAAGAGGAAAGTGGCGAGGAGCCCGAAGACCAGGAGCACGAGATTGGCGGTGGCGAAGGGATCAGGGGGCAGAGGAGACAGTGGTGGAGGCGCGAGAGATGGCCGACGAGGGGAAGGAGGTGGAGGACATAGTTCACCTGATGGAAGAGGAGGACCGTGCGGATGAGGAAGTCCCTGATGGTGAGCACTCCGACGAGGACGACAATGCTCCTGAGGTGCCTATCCCTGGTGCGTGGAGCAATTACAGTTTCGAAGACCTAACAATGAATGAAGGGAACATTGATGCATGGGAGTATCGTGAGAACGAGGTGACGGAGGGGGCCATATATAAAGACAAGGAGGTTGTGATGGATGCGGTGAAGTACTGGGCAATATCTCTCCGATGGCAATTCAGGGTAGTGAAGTCCAGCAAGAAGGAGTACGACGTGAAGTGTGTAGTTGATTCGTGCCCATGGCGGGTGCATGCGTACAAGGGGAAGTGGAAGGACTACTGGAAATGCTCCATAGTGATGGAACATAATCTGCGAAATGGAAGAAGCGGAGCGAGGATACCGCAACTGTCGTCCACTTGGGTGGCAAATGCGTTTATGGTCGATCGTGGACAATCCACACTGCACCTCGATCTATTATCACAAACCTGGAGGAGGTTTCAGACAAGATTAGCTACTTAAAAGGCATGGAGAGCGAAAAGGACTACTGAAATATGGTTCGACATACGAGGCTTCCTACGAGAATATTCCCACTTGCTCGTGGCAATAGCACGTAGGAACCCGGTACATCCGTCGACTTTGCGGAGTTTCCTGTGGGTGGTGTGTGCGTGGGTAAGTGGGTCTTGCAGCGTGCATTCTTCGCCTTGGGCGCATGCATAAATACATTCCCAAGACATCTTGGCCATTTGCATGGACGACACATTCCTCACGGGGAAGTACAAGGGCCAAATTCTAACTGCGATCACAGTGGACGCCAACAACCAGGTTCTACCGGTTGCATTGGCCTTCGTGGAGGGGAAAACACGGAGAGCTGGTACTGGTTCCTTGAAAGAGTGAAGCTGGCAGTTGTTCTGGACAGGCCTAATGTTTGTGTCATCCATGACCGACATGTAGGGCTGCTAAGGGCGATCGTGGATATGCAACAAGGGTCATTGTCGTGGAAGCGAAAAGTGGCGACACAAGAGCAGTGGTGCATGAGGCACATGGGTGCCAATTTTTTTATCAGTTCAGGAACAAGGAGCTTATGAATATGTTCAAGCGGCTGTACAAACAGAACCAACGGAGGAAGTTCGACGCGCTTTGGAGGACATTGGATGAACTAACAAAGAAGCAATCAATGAATCCAAGAGATACCGCTAGTTCATCAAGGAACCCGATGGTGTACCGTGAGCAAGGAGAGGACCCCACAGCCTTGTGTGTGCTCCCGACAGACGTCCCAAACATTCGGCGTAGGCCGGGGACCAGCATAAAGAGTTTCACCGACTGGATACGACATGAGCCTTTGGAGAAATGGTTCCTTCTGCATGACGAGGGCGGCTCGCGTTATGGAATCATGACAACGAACCTGGCGGAGATTTACAACTGGGTAATGAAAGGCACCAGATGCCTTCTATTGGTGGGTATAGTTGAAGGTGTCTTACTAGGGACACAGAGATATTTCATTGAGCGATACAAGAGCTCTGCAGCATGTATGTCGGACAATCGACTGTCGTACTCAACGGTTGTATCTACGTACATGTCCAAGAAAACAAGAAAGACGCAGACACATCGGGTGACACCGGAGAGTGGCGTGGAATGGAGATACCACGTGCACTGCGGTGACCGAGGTCGAAGGGGTGCTCACCGGGAGAGGACTTCCCATCTGTGCATACTCCGAGCAGCTGAGTGCGAGTGCTCCTGCCAGAAACCACGCCTGTTGCACTTGCCGTGCACGCACGTTATTGCCGCAGCCGTCGAGACGCATCAGTCATGTCGTCCATGCATCTCCCCCTACTACTACAAGCAAAGTGTTCTCAACACGTGGCATCACGAGGTGTACGGATACCGAGTGGATGGATCGTTCACAACAGCCTCCCCTCCGGACCATCGGTGGGTACAGGACATCCGAATGTTGAGGCTGAAGGTCGGGCGTCGAAGGATACGGCGCATTCGGAACGATATGGACGTGTCCGAGGCGCGTCGAAACCGTCGATAATGTAATTTTCGATGTTGTTCCCATCATTTAATTTACGATGTACCACTGAACTGTTGTTCCAATCATGTAATTTTCGATGTACCAGTAAGTTGTTATTCGCATCATGTAATTTTTCGATGTACCAGTTAATTGCTATGAGGATAATGTAATTTTCGGCGTTGTGTGCCTCATCGAACATGTCTTCGTCTTTAGTATGTTTGTTACAAGAGATTCTTTTAGCTCTCTGGACTTCCGTTGTATTGTTTGTTGAATATGGTACATTTCGTTATTTTGCATTTCATTTTGTGTACACATTTAATTACTGACAAATTTGTTGTATTTGCTTTGTAACAGGCGACGATGGCGTGACCTTGCCCTAAGCTGCTCGACGCGACCGTGGATGCGACCCACCGGTCTAGGTACTCTGCAGAGCAGAACCGAGAGCTAGGGACACTCCGGCCTTGGGTGCCCAACGAGCTGCTTCGCATTGACCCACGCTGGGTTCTACGGTAAGCTGCCAACGCTTCCACTCTTTTACGTAGATGTACTTACCTGTGAATGCAATTCTAACGACGCAATGCACTACATGCAGGTTACGAGCGGCTGGCTTACTTCCTCTCTGTAGGATGATGGAGCAGGATCGCCTGTTAGAGGGCGTGCGGTCCCACGCTTTGGGTACGATCGTCCTCGCCGCCGCACTCATGGACCGGTGGAGACCGGAGACGCACACGTTCCATCTTCCGTGCGGAGAGATGGCTCCGACGCTGTAGGACGTGTCTTACCTCCTACGCCTCCCCTGTGCGGGTCCGGTAGTTGTGCCGCACGACGCCTCCGTCACGTGGCACACGGAGTTGTCCGCGTGGTTCGCCGAGGTGTAGCGCCACCCCTGGGCAGCCCCTACGAGCCCCTCAGGCAGGGTGAGCGGCACGGACCGACGAAGCGTGGCTGCTTCAGTTCACGGTGAGTACCTCTTTCATTGCGAATTAATAGAGAAGCGCTATGTTGCTGATAATGTTTGTACCAAACGCTGCAGGCTGAGCTGATCCACCCGCACGTAGAGGAGGACATGCCCCGCCATCTGGAGGCATACCTCCTGTTGTTGTTCGGTTGGGTGATGTTCCCGTCCTCCCACGGGAACACGGTGGACCGGCACCTGATCGAGTACGCCCAGCACATCGCCGACACCCGGTGGATGAGGTAACACAATCGCTTCAAATCTCCTCTCGGAGCACGTCTAACTTCCCCATTGTAAACAGATGATGCAGTGGTCGTGGGCCTCAGCTGTGCTTGCGGCGACATACAGAGGTCTGTGCGACGCCGTCTCTCGGGCGGACCAGGACGCGACGATGTCGGGTTGCGTCCTACTCCTTCATTTGTGGTCCTGGGAGCGCTTCTCCGTCGGGCAGCTCGCTGCTGACACCGCATCGCACTTCGTGACCTTTACGGAGATGACCCGGTGGACTGGCCCACCATGGGGCACTACTGGGCCCGACGACAGGTATGATCCCTCGTATCTTTTTTCCCACTTACGCACTTCCATAACCTCCGCCATTTCTTATTTCCTCGCAGCGAACGTACGCGCACCGACAGGTGAGGAGGTCCTACCTCGAGTTCGTTCGGGAGTTCGACCGCCTCCACGACGAGGACGTGCGATGGACGCCATACAGCGTGTACGACGTCCACGCCCGAGCACCTTACAGGGTCTCCGTGCTTTGCACGCGAGATGAGTCGTTCTGGCTCACCCGTAAGGTTCTCGTCTTCGACCTGTGTGTCGAGGAGTACTCCCCGCACCGAGTGCTGCGGTAGTTCGGCCTGTTCCAGTCCTTTCCGTTGCCGCCTCGTCATGTTGTCACACGTGGCGCTCACAGGTACTTCTCCTGATCCTAGTACTCCGCATCTCTGCAGAATGAATGTGGTGTGTACTTCTTGTTTTTGCATTGCAGGATGAGCCGGATGGGTGCTGCAGCGGGCACTCAGTTCACGCACCGTATGCAGCCATGGGCGGTGCAGTGGGACGACTCACTCGACGAGAGGGTCACCGAGACCCGGCCGTACGACCCTGACATGTACGATGAGTACATGGAGTGGTTCGCGCCACAGACTCGCCTCAAGGTGGGGTACACACCAGCACCGTATATCGCACGACAGGCATCGGTGACGGACACGTACCCTTCACAGATGTCCCAGAGGGACAGCTCCGCGGTAAGTGTCACAATCGAAGCTACATGGGCACGTCTTTTTCATGTAAATTACCTAATACCAATCTGCGTTACATGCGGCACATCTCGTAGGGAGGTGGAGGTGGAGGCTATGTCCATGTTAGCGCGCCGGGCGGGCATACGATGACCACCTCTCGAGGTCGAGACGCCTTGGGAGCGGTCCTCGATAGGATGAGCGGTTGGGTCACCCGCCACCGGGGCGCGGAGACGCCGACGGACGCAAAGACACCACGCCGTCGCGCCCATCGCCGCCCCTACCCCGCCGGTGCCTCGTTACGCCCCACGCAGCGCAGTGGGGACAGTGGGCTGAGGAGTCTCCTTCCTCGTCTCGCCCTACCCCGGCGGTTCCTCGTTACGCTCCCACGCAGCAGTAGTGGGGACAGTGGGCTGAGGAGGCTCCCTCGTCGCCTCGCGCCCCAGCAGGACCCCAGGGTGGTTTCGACGACCCTGCTGACGTCGAGTTCGACCTAGAGGAGTACCTGTCGACCGACTACCTCGCCCCCTCTCAGCTCTCGGGAGCGTCGCCACAGGACACGCCCGGATCGCCGCCACACCACTCTACCCCTGCGCTGCAGGGTCGGCCTAGGAGGGATGTCCATCCGCCGTCACCACTCACGTACCCAACGGGCCAGATCAGGAAGCGAGGCCGTCATTGACTAGTTGTACAGACGTATTTTCGTAATGCCTTTACGTTCAGCAGCATATTGTATAACTGTCTGAGTTAGTAACATGAGTGTCTTATCACTTTAAATTGTGTAAATCCATGTATGTTTTATTAATTGTGCGGAGATTGCTTTGCCTTTGCCACACGACGTAACAACACACCAACGCCTCAGTGCACCTATCTCCTCTAGTTGGGGTGATCGCCCTAATATGGGGCAACCGCTCCATACCCTGGCGATATTTGCCCTTTATAACATTCTTCTCACTCACGGTCTCGCAAAGACGGCAGCGAGAGAGGAAGAAAGAATAGAAGAGAGGAGGGAAGGAGGGAGAAAAAAAATTCAGGATCAATCAAAAATACCGAGGTGTGCAAGTGCAAAGGGAAAGGGGAAAGCAAAGGAAGAAGCATGTTTTAGCGTACCAAGATCTCTTCCTACCTCGTGGAGCTATAGCACCCATGTGTTTGTGCGGAGATCCTTGCAGGCTTGTCCGCTCTTGGGAAATTCCAACTTGGAAGAGGAGGTATTGGAAGTGCCGCAACTACGCTTTCGATCCGTCGGAGAAGAGCCTGAAGGATCTCCACATGGTAACAATCGTACGAGTTACGTAATAGTTGTGAATGAAACTTTGCTAATTTACGTTTCATGCAGTCACCTCCGCCACTATGTGAATTTGAGCAATGGTTTGATACGGAGATCAACCCCGACAACCAACGGCTTCTTGACCAAGCCAACCAGGAGGAGGAGTTCACGCGACAGCTTCAAGAGCAGCGCGATGCCGCACGCGAGGAGGCACGTAGGAAGGAAGCGGAGGAGAAGGGGGCCGACAGAGAGAGGAAACGAGAGAGGGCGCGGCGTGCCAGAGATGCCCCACCGGAGGCATGGGCGAATGGGAAGTGGCCTCGAAGCACTCAGTAGACGTCTAGTTTTAACTTTTATTTTCCTTGCTCGTGGTACTCCTTCCAGTTTTAAGCCGTAATAAAGAGTGTGGCCTACCTTTTTTTCCGCAGTAACCTACAATTCGACCTTCGTTATGATATTTCGCGTGCTGCCGAAAAGGCTTAAGCCTTTCATTGTAGCCTCGACCATAATACTTTGGGTTATTGCACTGGCAGGATTAATATGCAAAGCAAGGTGTAAATAAAATATTTTCCCTCCATATGGTACTACATATATCGAAGAGCAAACCTGGGCCGTTCTCCCTACAAATTATATTTGAACATGATATTTCGCGGGCTGCTGAAAAGGCTTCAGTCTGTCATGCAAGTGAGACTACTTACTATCATTTGGTTTATTCAATTGAGCTCATTCCTAAATTTTTTTGAAAAAATGGGACACCTAACACCCTACGAACAAGGCATATTTATTTCAGGATTTTTCGAGCCATGGTTCGTATAGTTTGTTCATAATACACTAAGTGGTCTTTAAGTAAAATTGATTTATACAATTTAAATTTGCACGACACATCGTACTTTTCACAACGTAATGCAAATTCTTATATATTAATTAATATTTTAAATTTATCTTGTTCTAGTTGGACCTTTCTAGTAATGCGACGACATTTAACAGTAGTCCTCGAGATTTTAATAGCCTTAATATACCATGCGCGTGGGATCATTGCGCGGCGCACGTCGGATGTAGTCGAGCGCTGCAGTACCGCGCGTGCAACTGAAGAGATAAAGGCTCGCTTCCGACTTCCTGCGAAAGATACGACTTCTAGTCAATTAAATATAACATATGTTAGTAAATCGATACTAAGAGGTATCAATAATTAAAAGATTAGTGCTTTCAACTTATGGTATATTTTGCTCAATACATATAAAAAATTACAGTAAATCAATACTAAGAGGTATTTATTTCTAATCAATACTAAGAGGTATTAACTGTTTAAAGATATAAAATATTAAAGTATATCAGTACTATGACCATTTTTGTTATTTTTCTCCTATTGATTATTCTCGGAAACGAATTTAGGAATTAAAATTACAAAAAAAAATTGAGTCCTGTCGCCCCATACTTGGGCGACAGGTTTGTGGTCGTTAATGGCCGTTAGGGTTGGGTGCCTATCGCCTAGTACTGGGACGATCGCCCAGTGCTGGGGAGACAGGGGCCCAAAAGCGCGATTTTTTCATCCCGACGCCTATTTTTGAAAAAATTATTAAAAAAATATTAAAGAAAAAAATTCTTACCTGAAACGTACTCCCAGTTCCCTCTTAAGCCACCCCACCGCAGCACACCCCCATCCCCCAAACAAGTTGCATGAGATCTGGATCTAGACTCCTGACTCCTGGACGACGACCACCTTGTGCCTCCACCTCCGCCTATCAGCCAGCTTCGTTAGCTCGCCTCACCTTAGGCAAAAACTAGCAATAGAGCTAGAAAATGTTTGTTGAAGGTGTATACTTCACACTTACAACCTTATGTTCTTGTATAATAATTTCGTAATATCATAAATTCAACACATATATTTAAAATTTGCCAAAAGTACAATATAAATAGTTCTAAAGTCTTAGGAATTTTAAACTATTAAAATCAAAACTAATTCAATCAATGAAATTGATCCATTAAAGATGTAATCATGTAACACTCTTCGAATTTTTTTGGCCACGGCCCTCCTCGTCCACACGCCTGCACCAGACGCCAGGGTGCATGCAACCAATGCCGCCGCGACCACCTTGGCTCCCTGTCACAGCTCTCCGTGCCTCCTCGGTCTCCTCTGCCTCCCTCCAAGCCCCGCGTTGTGCGCCTTCGCATTCCTCCTCGCCCTCATGTGGTCACGCCCATACCAGACTAGAGAAGGATTATCATACGAGCTGTTGGAGATATGCTATAAAGACAATTATAGAGATGATTATATTTTCTTATCTTCATGATTTATTATCTTGTTCTTTGAATAATGTCATTATTATTTATTAGCATGTATGTGACTTGTTTTCAAACTCTATATATGACTTTATGATGATTATTCTAAAGTGATACATAGTCGATAAACATATGAAGACATATATGAATAGACTAGCGTATGTATTGGTTGATGTCCACGTTTCACGGGTCATAGATATGGAGATATCAAACCAATAATATAGACATATGTTAGAGAACATGGAGTTTGATCAACCCACCTTGAAACACTATGAGAACGTTGTAATTTTATTTATCATCAGTTGATCTCATATACAATGTATATACTATATCGTTAGACTTGAGGTTGATGCATGTACTTGAGATGTGTAATGACTTACTTAGGGGTTATCAAACGCTATTCCGTAACTGGATAGTTATAAAGGCGCCTTTCGGGTTTGTCGTGAAGCATGCTGCGAGGCATGGTCGATGAAGATGGGATTTGCCCATCAATACAATGGGAGAGATATCTTTAGGCCTCTCGAGTGGTCAGATTCCAAAAATGCATGAACATGCTACTCACAATTAAAGAGTTAACCGTAGTCGGGGATTCCGAGTCACATAATCGAGAAAGAAAGGTCGAACTATTTAAATAAGGGTAGCACATTCTCGCCTTGAGTTTAACCGATATCGTGAGGCAAAGGGAAATGCATATAATTAAGCATTGTTAAGGTTCGTCTGATATGATATTTACATATACTTAGAAGTCGGCACGTCCTGCTAGGGACCACTACCGATTAATGGTCGAGTAGGAGTACTCGGGTCATGTCTAAGTATACGTGAACCTATAGGGTCGCACGCTTAAAGGGTTGGGACTAAATTCGGATGGTGATCCGAGTTATGATAGGCTTCAAGTTCCTAATGGACCTCTAAATTAGAAGTCCATCATGGGGCGTCTATTTAAAAGGAAGGGATGGTGGCTATATGGTTAAGAGACAAGATAGGAATTCAGAATTCCCGAAACTCTAGCCGTCATACCTCCTTTGTCTAAAACCGTGCAGCCGGCATTAACACTCCGGCGAGTGTTTTCCTGCCTCGTACGAGTGGATACTTTGGAGGCATTGCTACGAGGCTTCAACGCTAGAACGATCTGCAATCTGTGACGGTGACGAGGAGCTATTGGAAGAGGTGCGAGGGTAGTATGACTACAACCGCATCGACATGCTACGTCGACTCCACTTTCGCTACGGGTCTGCGCATATAGTTTTCCGTGATCTATAACCTGCGGTAGAAAATTTTGATTTTATACTAGAGTAGTCTACCCGTTTCCCTTCATTTTTTGGATTGTTTCTTTTTTTTATTTTCTGTCATGTTTGTGCAGTAAAGGAATAGCATGTGAGATAGGTATTTTGGATGTTTCTGAGAAGATTTTGTTCTGGTATCGTGATTTTTTTGGATTGTTTCTGACACTGCTAGTCTGCAAATGAGATTTTTCGGCATTGGGCCGAGTTCTGCGCCTCTTTTTGACCAGGCCGTGGCTTGAAATCAGTGTATTTGTCATATTTTGGGCCAGGCTCTGACTTATAAGGGTATATATAATAAGATTACGTTAGCTGGCTCTTAATCTATACACATCAGTTTTGATCTATGTGGAGGAGTGATAAAAGAGAGAGAGAAGAGAGCTGGCTCTTATTTAGTAGCCAGCTTTGCATAGGAGCATAAGTAGATCATTTAGGTACAAGAGAGAAAAAATAGTTATTGCACAACATCTAAAAACAACCTTTAGAAACAGTTATTGTATAAACTGACTTTTAACTTACTATTAGTCAGTAGTTGATTTTGCTATTGTATTTGCCATAATGTTCTGAGGCCGGGGTTTGAACAGGTCTATCCGTAGCACGAAAAGTGTTGCTTCAGAATTAGCTCCATTCTTGCATGATGACCGCCTTTCCGGTGAAGCAGGGCATACGTGTGCCTGAGGCTGACTGCCTTCTCATTTCGGAGCTTCACATTTGGCGTGTGACCGCGATAAGGTGGTGTTTGAAATATGTTTATTTAATAAGGGCATGCTTCTCCTCATCATCCCCCGTAGTCTCATGGGTGATGGGTCTCCACGTGCTCTCATCACTCCAGAACCGCTCCTACTCTGGACGAAAATAATAATAATAATAACAATATTCTTCTCCTTTTTCTTCTTTCTGCACCGCATCTGTAAACAACTATCCAGATTATGATTGTCTGTAGTCGTCCTTGGATTTTGATTCTTCGATTAACTTCAACTAACGAAGCCAGCCATGGTGGCCATCCACCGGCTATTAGTAATCGTATAAATACTACTATTGTTGGGAGGTACGGTACCCCCGCACATCAACCCATCACACGTCGCTTTTTACTATGATTTCAACAATAAACTAAAACAAATATTCATATATTTATTATGTATAGCATTTTACAAGACAAGTTTAGCTCAGTTGCCCAGAGCCTGCAATCCGTGCGACAGGTCACGTATTCGAATCCCATGGCAACCATTATTTCCAATATTTTTTCATCAATTTCACTTATTTAGTTGAGCTATTAAATCGTCTTGAAATTTTTTGAGAAGGTCTCTCAGTCACGCCTAACCTACCATAAAAAAATTTGGATTATGATTAAACTCGTGCGATTTTAGAAAATTCTAACAATGGTGATAGTGCATTTTAATTTTTTTTACTGATTTGATTGAGCTAATAACTTTACAAATTGTTGAAATTTTTACAGGAGGGTCTTGAGAGCATGCCTACCCTACTGTAAAAATTCCAGTTCATGATTAGATTTTTCTGTTTTTTAAAAAATTTGGTAGTGTTGCTAATACATTTAAAGCAACTTCACTGATTTAATTGTGCTATGAAATTTGTAAATTTTTGGAAATCTGTGAGAAGGGTCCTGAGAGCGTGGCTAAGCTACCATAAAAAAATCGGAGCGTGATCAAACTTTTGTGATTTTTTAAAAAACTGACGATGGTACTGATACTTTTCCCCTCTTTTGGGAGGTATTACCGAAAAAACCCACTCTTTATTAAAATCTCTGCCTGTTTTAACGATTCTTTCCGCCCACAGCAACGCGCAAGCACGGTGTGCATCTAGTTCAGTATGTTGCACATTAAATGTAGAGTCGGTCACCCGCCACGAGGACATGGCGGGTAGATGTTTCTCACGGCCGGCTGTAAAACTAGGCACCTAGCCAAACACTTAACAAGGATCAGATGTTAAACTTAAACATGCACGTCGGCACATCTCCAAGACTTCTGTTTGCACCAGAATTTGGCAAGTCAGTCGGAATCGGCAAGAAAGTCAAACATACGGAAACTAACAGACGATTTGAAAATATTTGAAAATATTTGGCAAACGGTAAGATCTTTGAGGAAAGGCTATCAAAAAACAAGGCCGATACGGATCAGGTTTCGAAACGTGTTGTAATAGGACACGATCGGCCGATGGGTATAAAAGAAGGGCCAAAGCAAACTGCAAAAAGAACAACACAATCAAACACACCAATCTACATTACTTTTTCCTGTCGACTAGGAGTAGTTCTTGTAATTTAGCCTTTGTAATTCGATTTCGATCAATAAAGTTGCGCATCGCCGATTGTTGATCTTCTTCAAATTACGCCCTAGGTTCGATTTATTCTGATTTTGTTGCGCATCGCCTTCTTCAAAATCGATCTGCCTTTATCCTCTGATTAGCCTTAATCGGCTAATTAGACTTACCCTTTTATTTCGATTTAATCGGCTTCAAGCTGATTGAGTCTAAGCCGATTGATCTTGACGATCAGCTTTGAGTGAATTTCATATTTTTACCATGTCGATTACAGGTCAAATCGACTGGTACGCTCTGAACGAGGTGTTCGTCTGGTGTGCTGTTGTCAGAAACCCTACTTCAAGTTTTTGACGCCAATACACTCTTGTCACTCCCGGTGGGACCAATGTCTTCATCAGGAAAGTCGATTCCGCCATCCGATCTCAACACAGAAGCTATAATCGTCCCAACAATGGACGATTTGACTCCAGAACAACGTCAAGAAATCGAAGATCGGAAAACTGCGCTAGAAGAGATGATGCTAAGCTGTTATCAGAAAACTAGATTTGGCATCACTCAAAAATCCGCCCTGCCAACGGTCAACGCCCTGGGAGATGCGAGTGTCACAGAACTGGTAAGCCGATATCTACCTGCTCAAGGTGAATTATCGGCTATGATTAATCAATCTGTGCACCACGCTTTAATAAATCAATCATCGGCTCTCGTCACCACGCCTAAGCCGATGATAGCAAATAGTGTTAAAACTATCGCCCAAGAATTGGCCTCGTCCGGTAGTTTGCTTGACCCATTACAAGCTCTACCAAATTACCCTGTTTTTTCAGTAGCTCAAAACGCGCAAAGTACGATAGCCGATCCTAAACCATCGGCTATAACCTCACCCCCTACCATGATGCCTACTCAGTCCACCATCATATTGCCTAGAGATCCTCGGCCAAGTGGGGTGAACCATCACCATGCCTACACCGACGCCGCCAAATTATATGCATCAACAAATTTGCCACCGTCAGCCCCGTTCTATGCATTTTCGCAATCGGTTTCACAGCCGATTGGGCTTGAGAGATACCCACATTATTCTACCCTGCCTAGAAATCCAGGTCCACATAGGGTAGTAACTTATTCATAACCTTTTGTCCCTGTACCAGAACCCCAAATCAGACACAATAGGTACGATCAATACGCTTGTATACCATTGGCTCAACCTAATTGGCAACCCGAGTTTGCACTCGGGGGGCAGAATGTCAACTATGACCAACATTATCAAGGGCCTGTTGTTCCAGTGGCCAATAATGCGAACTAGGCTGATCAAATCTCTGCCTTCTTGAGGGATCAATTCGGCATACAATCAAAAGGAAAGATTATCGGCTACAGAAAACCGTATCCTGATTACATAGATCGCATGCCTTACCCCCACAATTTCAAAGTCCCAGATTTTGCAAAATTCTCTGGTGATGACTCAATTACTACCCTAGAGCATATCAGACGCTTTATCGCGCAATGCGGCGGCAAATTCGATCCGATGGGTGAAAATAAGACTGTTCCCGTTATCATTGTCCGGGGCAGCTTTTACTTGGTTCACTTGTCTGCCTCCAAATTCGGTCCATTTATGGAACGATTTGGAAAGCCGATTCTACGAATACTTTTTCTTAGGCAGTTTAGAGCTCAGGATTTCCGACCTAAGCTCTGTTCGCCGGAGATTTGGAGAATCGGTGACTGATTATATTAAAAGATTCAAAGAAATCAGAAACCGATGTTTCAGTGTTACATTGCCCGATAATCAGCTCGCTGATTTGGCTTTTCAAGGATTAATTCCACCGCTTAGAGAGAAGTTTGGAGGGCAAGAGTTCGCTGATCTAAGCCATCTGCTTCATCGCGTGTCGGCTCAAGAAAGCCGATTCCCAGATAATAAAGCATTTAAAGATAGATTTAAAAATAGCAGTAATAAGGAAAAGGATAAAGCTAAAGTTAACATGGTCAATTATTGTCCGAGCGATTCTTTAGAAGACGATGAAGCAGAGATAAACATAGCCGAATGGATAAAAGGGTCCAAAAAATCCTTAGCCTGTTCTTGGCTCAAGCCGACTAGGAATAAGTCGGAAGTCAAATACGCCTTTGACGTCTCCAAGTGTGATCGTATTTTTGATTTATTACTGCAAGAGAAAATAATACGGTTGCCCGAAGGACACGTCATACCATCGGCTGATGAGATCAAGAAACGCAGGTATTGCATGTGGCACCATTCTTTTTCTCACAATACTAATGACTGCAATATTTTTCATCAACAGATCCAGTCGGCTATCGAGGATGGTCGGTTAAAATTTGCTGATGAACCGACTATGCAAGTTGACGCTGATCCATTCCCAATCAATATGGTTCAATGTTCGGCTAAAGGGAAAAAGCCGATGCATGATGAGCCAAAAAAGGATCGGCAAGTTGATATTCAGTCAACTTCAGATGGTAGCCAGACGTTGAAGATCACAATCGGCTCATTACAAATAGAAGCCAATCATGAAGTGAAGAATTCAAGAACCATTAAACCTAAAGGAAATCCTCAGGTGGGTAAATGGTATAAAGCCGAAAAATCACCATCAAGGCAGCCAACAAGAAGGCTGGGACCGACGTTTTCTCAGTTAATGGAGAAATATGAAAGAATGAATATTCGACCACGATATCCTACTCGTCGGTCGGATAATTTATATCACACTGAAAATGTGGAGAGAGCACATAGAAGGTGTCCTTTTTGGCAGTTTTGTTGGGAAAGGGGAGTAGCGTTGCCATCTCCGTATACATGCCCGATGGAGCATTATCCCTAAGACGATTGGCCAAGACAATCGGCTAGAGATAGGCTGTCTGGGCCGATTTGAGATCATGGCAAAAGTTACAGAAGGCCTGTTCACGAAATAATATCCGAACCAAATCAGGCACCACACCAGGTCGAAACACAAAGGCCTAGTTCAGACCGAGAAAATTTGGCTGGCCAGATACGAAAGCCAGTAAAGCCCAAACCTAGGTGGTGTCCATCTGGCCTTAGCCGATCGCAGCGCAGACGGCTTCAGAGACTAAGGACTCAAGAGATCCGAGAAGCCGACGCAGAAAAATAGAGGGATGAGACTTTCAATGAGCTTCGTCCGATCAAGGTTATTAAGAAAGAATGGAGAAAAAAGAAACAGGTCGAGGAAGATTTTGAGTCGGCGAATGATCTAGATTCTACTATGATTAGGGACGATACACCCCCGATGGATATCAATATGGTGTTCACATTACCAGCCGAATTCAAAATCAAAACCGAGTCGGTTAAAGAGACTTTTGCTCAGTCATGTTCAGGCGTTCAAAATGCAATCTTCTAGAAACCAAGGGATGATCATCGGCATCTAAAACTATTGTATCTAAAAGGATACATAAATGGCAAGCCGATATCAAGAATGCTGGTAGACTGTGGAGCTACAGTAAACCTAATGCCCTATATGACTTGCAAGAAACTGGGTAATTCCGATGAAGACTTGATTAAAACTAATATGGTTTTAAACGACTTCACATGCGATCCCACAGAGGCCAAAGGCGTCATGGTTACAGAACTAACTGTCGGCAGTAAAACTTTGTTGACCGCATTCTTTGTCATTGACGCCAAAGGAAATTACAGTGTTCTGCTTGGAAGAGATTGGATTCACGCCAACTGCTGCATCCCATCGACGATGCATCAAGCGCTTATCCAATGGAATGGAGAGGAAGTTGAAGTTGTTACAGCCGACATGTCGGCTCACATCGCCATGGCCAGTTCTAATGCGAATTGGCAACACGAAGAAGCTGGGTGTATATCAGGAAAAACACTGGATGACTGCGACTTCATCTGCGTAAGTAAGTCAGGACTTATGCCGATCAGTGTCAAGCCGAGCACGTTTGATCGGACAAATAAAGTATTGCGCCGATGGGGACAGAAAAAGCAATGAAGGCATTACAAGATAAAATACAAAGCTATCGGCAAATAACAGGTAGCTATGAGGCTATAGTAGATTTTCAAGAGATTGAAAAGTTGGGTCAAGGCTTCACGTCCACAGATCTGCTTGAAGAAGTCGATATAGGTAGCGGTGATAGGAAAAGACCAATTTTTGTTAGCGCAAAATTAGATGTAAAATACAAAGAAAGGTTGATAAAAAATTTTAGAGATTATAAAGATTGTTTTGCTTGAGAGTATCACGAGATGCCTGGTTTAAGCTGATAATTGGTAGAACATCGGCTACCTATTAAACCAGGATATCAGCCGTTTAAATAGTACCCTAGGTGTTTTAATCCGGCCCTGTATAATATTATAAAAGAGGAAATAGAACGATTGTTGGAAGCAAAATTTATAAGGCTTTGCTGATATGCGGAATGGGTTTCCAACATTGTTCCAGTCATGAAGAAAAACGGAAAACTTCGAGTATATGTCGACTTTAGAGATTTGAATAAGGCGACGCCAAAAGATGAATACCCGATGCCAATAGCCGATATGCTTATCGATGCTGCATCAGGGAATAAAATCATAAGTTTTCTGGACGAAAATGCCGGATACAATCAGATATTCATGGCAGAAGCCGATATACCAAAAACAGCTTTTAGATGTCCTGGTGCTATAGGTTTATTCGAGTGGACGGTTGTGACTTTCGGTTTAAAGAACGCTGGGGCAACATACCAGCGAGCCATGAATCTGATTTTTCATAACTTAATCGGTCATATTGTCGAAATATATATCGATGATGTCGTAGTAAAGTCTGCAGATGATTTGCAACATTTGGCCGATTTGGAAAAAGGTTTTTCAGAACATAAGATCGCATGGCCTGAAGATGAATCCTTTCAAATGTGCATTTGGCATGTCGGCTGGGCAATTTTTGGGCTTTATGGTACATGAAAGAGGTATTGAAGTTAATCAAGCAAGAGTTAAATCCATAGTCGAAACAATACCGCCAACATGCAAAAATGAATTACAAAAGTTGATCGACAAGATTAACTATCTCCGAAGGTTTATCTCAAATCTCTCTAATCGGATCCGTGCTTTTACCCCACTGTTGAAATTAAAGGATAATCAAGAATTCATATGGAGAATTGATCGGCAAAAGGCTTTCGACGACGTCAAAGATTATCTAGCCAATCCTTCGGTTTTGGCTGCGCCACGAAAAGGGATTCCTTTCAGGTTATATATATCGGCTGAGGAGAAAACTATTGGATCTGTTTTATCACAAGAAATCGATGGAAAGGAAAGGGTTATATTTTATTTAAGCCGACGCCTTCTTGATGCTGAAGTCAGGTACCCTTTCATCGAGAAATTATGCTTGTCTTTATATTTCTCATGTACAAAGCTAAGGCATTATATTTTAGCATCGGCTTGTAAGGTGATCTGTAAAACCGATGTTATAAAATATATGTTATCAGCTCCTATTTTACGAGGTCGACTTAGCAAGTGGGCTTATGCCTTAATAGAGTTCGACCTGATTTACGAATCGGCTAAAGCAGTTAAGGGACAAGTTCTGGCCGATTTTATAACAGGACATAATACTACTGCCGACTTGGTATCTGTAGCCCCTTGGCAATTGTTTTTTGACGGGTCTGTATGCAGAGAAGGTGACGGAAGCGGTATTGTGCTCATATCACCCAAAGGGTATAATTTCGAATTTGCATTCCCATTAAACAGTCGATGCTCAAACAACCAGGCAGAGTATGAAGCACTGCTCAAGGGCTTGCAATTGTTAGAAAACATCGGAGTGAATGCTGTTGAGGCATACGGGGATTCAATGTTGATTGTGCAGCAAATAAAAGAAGAATACCAATGCCGAGATGAAATACTGCTGAAATATTTGGAACAATGTTTCGAGATTATCGGCTCATTTACATCATTTTCTATCGGTCATTTCCCTCGAGAATTGAACGATAGAGCTAACGCCTTAGCCCAACAGGCATCAGGGTACAAAGACTTTGGCCGATATCAGGTAACCGAATTAGTAGATAAAGTCGTCATGTGCATAGATACTGTGGATTGGAGAACGCAAATAAAGAATTACCTGATCGACCCATCTAAGTCGACAGAACGCAAGATTAGGCAACAAGCTTTAAAGTACATTGTTATGGACGATACATTGTATTATCGGACGATGGAAGGCCTGCTGTTGAGATGTCTCGAAGCCGAAGAAGCACGTGTAGCAATGGGCGAGGTACATGAAGGTATTTGCGGATCTCACCAATCGACTCATAAGATGAAATGGACACTTAGAAGAACGGGTTATTTTTGGCCGACAATGCTAGAGGATTGTTTCAAATATTATAAAGTATGTTAGACTTGTCAGAAATTTGGCAATATACAACTAGCACCAGCATCGGCCTTGGACCCAATTATCAAGCCATGGCCGTTTAGAGGTTGGGGAATAGATGTAATCGGCCAAATATTTCCTGCTTTAAGAAAAGGCCACAAGTTTATTTCGGTCGCGACCGATTATTTCTCTAAATGGGTTGAAGCTATACCGCTTAAGAAAGTGACCAGTGTTGAAGCAATCGGTTTTGTTAATGAACATATTGTCCATCGGTTTGGAATACCACAAACAATCACGACCGATCAAGGTACGGTGTTCATGTCTAATGAATTTCAGAGTTACGCGACAAGTCTGGGAATTAAGTTATTGAACTCATCCCCATATTACGCTCAGGCTAACGGACAAGCCGAGTCATCCAACAAAACATTAATTAAGTTGATTAAAAGAAAAATCGATGAAAGACCAAGGAATCGGCACTCAACCCTATCGGAGTCACTTTGGGCCTATCGACTAGCTTATCACGGAGCAACGAAGCTCTCACCTTACCCGTTGGTATATGGTCAGGAAGCCATTTTACCCGTGGAGATTAACATCGAGTCTATACGAACGGCCAGGCAAAATGGTTTGTCGGCTCAGGAGTATAACGATTTGATGATCGATAACTTGGACGAATTAGCAGAGTTGCGTTTGTCTACGCTTGATCGGCTTAAGAAGAATAAAGTCAGAGTTGCAAAAGCATATAATAAGAAGGTCGTGCCTAAATCTTTTGATCAAGCCGATTTAGTGTGGAAAACGATACTAC
The DNA here is from genome assembly GCA_036346275.1 of Otatea glauca. Taxonomy (NCBI): domain Eukaryota; kingdom Viridiplantae; phylum Streptophyta; class Magnoliopsida; order Poales; family Poaceae; genus Otatea; species Otatea glauca. Next base: position 74,175,404 of record CM070711.1, read on the forward strand.
CTGTTGGTTCGAAAGATAGCCGATTTGGAAAATGGTCACCTACATGAGAAGGGCTATATAAGGTTAATCGGCTAGTCGGTGGAAATTCGTATATACTGGAAACGTTGGAGGGGTACGTTTTGCCTAAGGCTAATAACGGGAAATATTTGAAGAAATACTATGCTAGCGTTTGGATTGGAGCATAGCCGACTGAGAATTGCGTTAAAAGCCAAGTTAACACGGTGTTGTTAATCGGCTAAAAAAGATTGCAGACTTATAAAAGATGAAATTACAGAGGTAAACTTAAATCAGTTAAACAGCCGATTATAAAGAGTTACAAAGTATGCAGATAAGTATTTCCAAAAAACAGCCGACAAAGCTTTACATCTTTAAAGACTAGTTTTGAATGCCTGAGCCTGGGAGAGTTGCGCCCAAAGCCGAGAGAGCGCCAGCAGCCTTCGCGATCACACATTGAACTTCGTCAATGATGCGATCGTCTTTCTTTGCAGATCCTGGCACCGGTACTACTTTGGCCGATTGCTTTTTTACGCTCACCACAGCCATGTCGATACCAAGCTTCTGGTCCTTGATCTCCGATGCAGTTTTTCCATGGTTTGCTGGTCTTCTTGGATTTGCTTTTCAGTCTTGGCCAACTCTTCCAAAAGAAATTTCCTTGTATTCTCGAGCTTGGAGAGGGACTCTTTGGTCGACTTCAATTGCTGTGCATCAGCATCAAATTTGCACTTATTCGCCTTGGCGTCAGCGACCAACTCATCCAGGAGCTTTTGATCGGCTTCTTGAGCTTCACGGCGATTGATTCTAGCCTGCGCTGCCTCCACTTCAGACCTCCTCACGTCTAGGTGACAGACATTGAGAAGAGCTTCCATGGCTTCTGGAGGTAGATAGGCTTCAACAGCCGCCATAGCATCATGGATCGGCTGATTGTTCGCCAGAATCTCCGATTGCGGCCTCGTAACTAGGTCAAAAAGCTTGTTGAGTTTTTCTTTCATGCCTGGAGTAGAGGTAACGGCAGCTGACGCTTCCTTCAACACTTCAAGGATCTTCCTGATCTCAGCGTCGTAGTCGTCGGTGGCCATAATCTCTGGGTCATCAAGATCGGCCAAGGAGAAGCCCAACAAATTTGTCGGGTCAGAGAGCTCCGGCAGGTCGGCGATTGGAGCTGTTGTAGTCGGCCGTGGTAGAGATAGTGGCGCAGATGAAATGTTGGGGAGATCAGTCAAAATCTTCGCCACTTGGACTAATTGCGTCGGCTAAGAGGAAGTAAATGAAAAGTAAGACGACGTATTGATGGATAAGTAGCCGACACATGTGGCCAATTAAAGGTACGATTAACTCACCTGTGCAGTAGCCGACGCATGTGGCGAACTCTCGCCGCTCTGCTCCTGGGGCTTAGATCCCCTCTTTGCAGGAGCTTTGGTATATTTGGTCTTCTTCTTTTCTAAAAATATAATCGGCTAAATGGTCAGTTCGATAAAGAGAGAAGGAAATGATAACCGATTATATTATGCTTACTTGGTTGTTTCTTTTCCAAGTCTGATAAAGTTGGGCTCTGACCATTGTTTCTGTTTTTTCTGTTGGCTGTCGCCCGATGGGCCTGAGGGCACCCTCTTTCTAGTAGCTTTGTTCTGCAAGGAAAGTGAAACAAGATTAGATTCAAGACATACGTCAGAAAATAGTGAAAAGAAAAAATTAGACTCTAAGCCGATACCTCTCCAGAAAAATCTACATTCGTATTAGTGTATCCAAACGAAGTAGCATCACTGCTAGAATCGGCATTAGACTGTAATGAAGGCTCCGGAAGATTTGGAAAAAATTCGCTAATAATAGTCGACGGAGATTTGGACCGATAGAGAGCTTCCGCAATGGTTGACCACCATGTAGTATAACCCCCTGCTCGTCTGGCGGTCAAGAAAAAGTGCGGCAAAGATTGGATTTGAAGGTCATCGGCTACTTCTAGGACAATCTCGGCCGATGCAACATTTCGAACTCTGGCTCTAGGCTGAAGCCGATCAAGAAGTTGGAAACTTGGGATTACTTGACCAAATCCCAGTTGTCTTGCATAAACAGATGGATGATAGAATTCATATGACGACTAGTATGTCCGATTTCTTATGTGGAGACCAGCGTGGAGAATGCAAGGAGAAATGAAAATTTTATATAAGTCAAGTGTCTCCTGGGGCATTGAAGAACTGTCGGCTTCAAGATGCAGAAACGAAGGCCATGGAAAATCGACCACACCGCTATAACTAAAAAAGTCCCGCTGTCTTAGATCTTCATCGCTCAAGTGAAGGAAGAAAGACATGTACTTTTTCGAATCGGCAGCTGTGATTTTTGTCTCGTTGCCAGAACACATAATGAACCGTTCACCAAATGATCGGCTTGCTTGATATTGAGGAATGGCGTTCTCCGGGTTGTCTTCTCTTGGGAAGGCCATGTCATCGGCAGGCTCTAAATCAAAGGGTCGGCTAAAGAAGCAGTACAGCCAAACCTGAATAAACTATAAGGGACCGCTCACATTGCCTACAGTGAAATCGGCAAAACCCGTATAAAGCCAACTTCTAATAACATGCATCATTTGGTATACCGCTCCCAGAAATGTTTTTCCAAGCGCCAGCCGACAGCCTTCTACCAATCGTTCTGCAATTGTCTGATATACTTGAGTTGGTCCTAAAGAAGCCCCGCAGAACAAAAATCAGTCAAGCCAGAGATTAAGGAAAGCAACGTGCTCTTCGTCCGATACTAATCCATCTACTTTATTATTGTTGGTAATATACTTAGACCAGCCTTCACCTTTGGACAAAATAAGCTTATACTTGGGTTTGGCACTAAAGGCCGATACTTGTTCCCTATCTGGTCTTAGGCAGCAAAGTTGAGCGACATCCAGCAAGGTTGGGTCGACTGGGCCGGTGCGAAACATGAAGGCATTGAAGGTGTCCGACAAGAAATAACAAGCCGTGGCCACTAAGGGCTCATTGGCATATGGATCGGCTAAACTCAGAGGAATGCACTCGGCTATGCCTAGTCTTTCCCAAAATTCCCTTTTTTGAGCCGCTACTCGGTTATACCAACTTTTCCACCCTTTCAGTACAGTCGGCCAAGCCCTAAAACTTTTACTCCTACCCTCAATGTTATATCCTCTGGCCGACAAGGGAATGCGAGTTACCTCTTGATCAATAACCGTAGCAGTATCTAGAGTTCCTAGTGGGCCAAGGAAAAACTGATCAACACTGTTGGGAATTGGGATGAGTACCTGAGAAGGATCCATTCAGTCGATCTGATGCAAAAGCCGACTGAGTCAAAAGGTTGGTGTGCCGATGAGAGGCTGGCAAGAAGCAGAAGGAAGAAGCCGATTATGAAGGTCACGAAAGCTTGAGCGTGTGAAGAATGATAGTGTGGGGGCCGCATTTTATAGCGAGATAAAAATCTGAAGTGGCGGGAAGTGAATCTGAAAGGACGCGAGCAGTTAAAACGCACCACCTGCATGTCAGAAAATTACGGCGCAATTAAAGCAGCAGTTACTGGTTGAAGGTTAACAATTAGCCGATGGAGAAAAGCCGACAGTTGTAATTTTTGAAAGATGACAAGTCATCTCTAAAAAATGAGGGGCATATGTTTGCACCAGAATTTAGCAAGTCAGTCGGAATCGGCAAGAAAATCAAACATACAGAAACTAACAGACGATTTGGAAAGATTTGAAGATGTTTGGCAAACGGTAAGATCTTTGAGGAAAGGCTATCCAAAAACAAGACCAATACGGATCAGGTTTCGAAACGTGTTGTAATAGGACACGATCGGTCGATGGTATAAAAGAAAGGTCAAAGCAAGTTGCAAAAAGAACAACACAATCAAATACACCAATCTACGTTACTTTTTCCTGTCGACTAGGAGTAGTTCTTGTAATTTATCCTTTGTAATTCAATTTCGATCAATAAAGTTGCGCATCGCTGATTGTTGATCTTCTTCAAATGACGCCCCAGGTTCGATTTATTCTGATTTTGTTGCGCATCGCCTTCTTCAAAATCGATCTGCCTTTATCCTCTGATTAGCCTTAATCGGCTAATTAGACTTACCCTTTTATTTCGATTTAATCGGCTTCAAGCTGATTGAGTCTAAACCGATTGATCTTGACGATCAGCTTTGAGTGAATTTCATATTTTTACCTTGTCGATTACAGGTCAAATCGACTGATACGCTTTGAACGAAGTGTTCGTCTGGTGTGCTATTATCAGAAACCTTACTTCAAGTTTTTGACGCCAACAACTCCCAAGTGAAGAGTGCATTTTCTTCCACCCTTACCTGGTCCCCGGTTTACGAGAGCGCAGATAGTGCTAGTTCAGTGTTAATCCCAGCAAGTTAGCTTAATTACTTGGAACGGGAAGCAATTAACAAGAGATCTTACCCTAGCACAATAAGTTGTACTCCTAGCTTCTGATCTTGCAACGTAGGAACGATGCGGGCAGGTACAACACGATGCACCTGATCGAGATGCGAGTGGAACACCAGACAAGCCAAAATAATTTGTCCCAAAACCGCGCCGCTGCAACGAATCTGCCCGTGCCGAAGGGACCAACGCGCCGGATGCCGGGCGGGACGCGCGTCACCGACGAGGAAATCATGGGTGCTCGAGCCCTGCCCTGCCCTGCCTTGCCGTGGCGTGCTGCGTGCAGGCGAGCCCAATCGAGCCGGTGCCCAGTGGGGACAGGTACGCCACGACAAGCGTAGCTTCCTTCGGGGTTTGGCCCTCTGAGTAGAGCATCTGCTGCTTCTAGGTCCGCAGAATGCAGACTGCAGCGGCACGCATCACACTGCCCGCCATTGGCCTTATCGGGACAATGGGACCTTGGAACGTTCTTTATGTATTGCGGGGTAGTAGTACTTGTCAGTGGAAAATGGTGCCCTTTGACATTCGGTCCCTAAAGTTGGAGTTCTCGCACGGAGTAACAGACTGACTGGTACTCACAGTGCTTACTTCCTGCCCACATTTTCTAAGCAAGCTGCTTGTTTATGACCTTTTTTTCAGAGAACTTATGACGTTGTGTCTCGTTGCAACAGAAACAATTTAGGTCTTAGCAAGGGCCAAGGGACGATAATGAGTAGGGCTGGTAGTGCCGAGTGCTGACTGCTGAATAAGGCCTCGTTCTCCGGCTCGTGTAGAAATTGAACTATTTTTTGTAGAACTTCTGCAGTTCTGCCTTTCAAACAAGTTCTAAAGGCTAAACAACAAATCCCCCGCAAAACGTCTGATTTAAAAATGGTAGGATTAAAGTTAAAAAATATTTATGACTGACAGCTTTAGAAGCTTTTGTTCGGACATACAAAACAGAGTTAAGCCTATGCTGTGCTAGGCGGTACTAGTACTAGTTAATTGAACCATGACTGCACTAGTACATGGTCCAGAGTCCAGACCTCAGAGTAGCGCTGACCCACAAGTGTTTCTTCGCTTTTCCGGTGAAAGCGAGCGATTAATTTCCAACACTAAAAGATTAAGATTGTTAGGAACAGATTAGCTGTGCTGATGAGTACTCTTTTTCTCGATCCATTACTTTTCTTTCTACCCCACTTGTGACAACGGCTCGTGTGGATTGATTTTTCAGCTGTAGCGGTGGAAGAAAAGCTAGCCATGAGTAGGGACTGCAGAGTTAGTATTATAAACAGACTGTTGCTACTTTTGCCGTCCTCATCACTCTATCACAGATCGAAATTCACACGCTTCAACCATGAGCTTGAATACACTTTATCCATGTCACTCACAGTCTCACAGCTGAGGACTCGTTTGGAACACGGGAATTCCTAAGGAAATTAACCGTTTTATATAAAATTTATGCGTTCCAAACGGTGTCTAAATGTTTCAACCATACCCTTAGCCATTTGAGTGGTCCATCTCAGATCTAGTATTTCTCTGTCCAAAGTCCGAGCTACTCGACCATCCACAAATACAATGGATTCAACGGCAACATGGCGAGGGGAGAGTGAGAGAGAACAGCACACCAGTCACCTCACGCCGATCCGGACTCTTTATTATTTGCACGCCTCCTGCCTCACTCCCTAACCGCCCGCCCGTTCGATTCCATCTCTCTCTCTCTCTCTCTCTCTCTAAAAAGTGAACCCCGATCGAGTGCAAAGGCAACTCAAAACCAAACCGACCGGCCAAACATTTTTAAGCCCTTCGGTTTGTCGCTCCTCTTCTCTCCCTTCCCTTGTTCCACGGCCGAGACCGAAACGCCAAAAAACCCCGCACAAAAACGCTCAATCGCCACGCGCGCCATGCTAATTCCCCTGCGCCCGTCTCGTCGCACGCGGAGCTGAACCCGCCCGGGCCGGCCGAGGAACGGAGCCATCAGCGCTGCGTGGATCAAGGGCGTACGTACGTTTACACGGTACACCACGCCCACGCGCGCGCGTGTAGAGAGAGCGAGAGAGGTTTGTAATTAGGGACACGCGGCTGGGGGATCGATCGGATGGGGAGCGCGGAGGAGGAGAAGGAGGTCGGGAGCGAGGCGTTCACGGACTCGGCCGACGGGAGCAGCTCCAGCTCCGACGCTGCCTCCACCGACGACTGGCCCGTGGCGATGGCGCGGCCCAAGAAGACGAGCTGCTGCGCCTCCGACACCGAGGTGGACAAGCAGCACAAGCAGAAGCGCAGAGCTGCCTCAGGTACTGGCGCTGTCAAGTAATGCTGCCTTCTCACTTCTCAGTGGCGAATTGTGGAGTGATTTACTAATGTGCGCGAGGCCTGGGCGGGGTGAGCAGAGTTGGAGATGATGAAGGGGAGGTTCGCGAAGCTGCTGCTCGGAGAGGACATGTCCGGGAGCGGCAAGGGCGTGTGCACGGCGCTCGCCATCTCCAACGCCATTACCAATCTCTGCGGTGAGAAACCCATCGTTCTTTCGTTTGTTTGGTGGTTTTGGATTGGAGAGTTGTTAGTGATGGGCGGTTCTACTGTTGTGCAGCTACGATCTTCGGGCAGCTCTGGAGGGTGGAGCCGCTCCCGCCGGAGAAGAAGGCCATGTGGCGGCGGGAGATGGACTGGCTGCTATGCGTTAGCGACCACATCGTCGAACTGGTCCCAACCTGGCAGTCGTTCCCCGACGGAACCAGGCTCGAGGTACGTACGTACGCAACAACGGCAGGCAGCTGCCTAGCTCACGATCAGCTCCTCCCTTAAACACTTCAACCGTGGGGTACAGACTACAGAGCTGCAATTTTCAGCTTCCATCAGGCGTTATTTTCCCCTAAGCGTACGGATGCAAGACAGATAGAGCGTTTAGCCATTCAGGAGTCGGAGGTTCAAACCGTCGATCAAATGTCTTGCTTGTCCGGGGAATGCACATTATTTCATATTTGATTATTGAGCATTCCCACACCGAAGATATGGTGGTTCTGAAACCGAAATTATTAACTTAGTTGTTGAGGAGCAAGTGCAACTGCTGGCTTTCCATAGAAGCGTGACACTATCACAGTGTACGGGGACAGTTTATAATAGGGGACTTTAGTTGCACATGGACCAGTAGGAAAAACTCTATTAAACACGCGCTTAGCAACCCTGGAATTTGTCTATCTGATTCATTTTGATGCAAAAAAGAATAAAAATGTTAGGTGCGTGGAGTATTTTCACATATCTGAACTTTGCTGTCTCATATTGTTGTTGTTGTGAGACATTTGTAACCAGACGAGAGTAATTGCTGCACGCGCTATCTTCTCTAAATTATTACAAGACAGAAAATGGTCCAGATCAATGAAGAATCCTTGATTAAAAGCAACCCATCCTAATAGTCATGCGAGGTATGTACAATAGTACAAAGACAATGCTACGTACAACTGTACAAGGGTAATTAAGCAAAGAAACAAGGAAAGTTAAAGACATAACAGTGCAGTGCAAGATGATTAATAGTACTACTAGTTAATGAAACCAAACCAAAACGCTAGTACACATATTATGCGATTCGTCTGAATGGTAATTGCATCCTTCTCCCCATGCTAGTACCGAATCCACAGATAATGAGTATATTTGCTTCCCATTTAAAACTAGATGCATTTCCAGCAGTTCAGCTGATCTTTACTCCAACAATGTGGGTCAACATGTTAGTGAGGATTAGTAATGTCTCTACTTCTGCATATGCATTACAAACCAATCTATAAAAATCATGAAGTAATTTCAAATAAGGCATGTTTGTGGTGTCTCAGTGATAAAGTTTAGCCTTCACCTGTCAGTAACTGACTGTACGTGTTCCTGGATGCTAAATTTCAGATCATGACAAGCAGGCCACGGTCTGATTTATAAAAATCATGAAGTAATTTCAAATAAGGCATGTTTGTGGTGTCTCAGTGATAAAGTTTAGCCTTCACCTGTCAGTAACTGACTGTACGTGTTCCTGGATGCTAAATTTCAGATCATGACAAGCAGGCCACGGTCTGATTTATACATCAATCTGCCAGCACTTCGGAAACTAGACCATATGCTCCTTGTGAGTTTTCACATCAGTAAATTCCTTGCAAACTAATAGCGAACATTCAGAAGTTTCGCGTAACAACATCTCTGCTTGCCAGGAAATCTTGGATAGCTTCAGAGACCCAGAGTTCTGGTATGGCGACCAAGGGATATGTGCACCGGATTGTGATGGCTCTGCCTCTTTCAGGACGGCTTTCCACCGCCGCGATGAGAAATGGTGGCTACCGGTGCCTCGTGTACCCCCTGGGGGCCTTCGTGACAAAACTAGGAAGCAATTGCAGCACAAACGTGACTGTGCGAATCAAATATTGAAGGCTTCCATGGCCATCAACAGCAATGCTTTGGCCGAGATGGAGGTCCCCGAGTCGTACCTTGACTCTCTACCAAAGGTATACCATGATCTAACCTCACATGCAATCTCCCATACATTTCTTGACTGCTGATTTAACTCTGGATGTTAGAACGGAAGGGCAACTTTGGGTGACATCATATACCGCTACATAACGTCTGATCAGTTCTCCCCTGAGTGCCTTCTCGACTGCCTGGACTTGTCAACGGAGTACCAAGCCCTGGAAATTGCCAATCGTGTGGAGGCATCAGTTTACGTGTGGCGCCGGAGGGTTGCTGCGAAACCAGTGAATGGATTAGGCCGTGCCGCCAGTGCAAGATCATCTTGGGGCATGGTGAAAGACATGATAATAGACACAGAGAAAAGGGAGCTACTTGCCGAACGAGCAGAGGGCCTACTGATATGCTTGAAGCAAAGGTTTCCTGGACTGACGCAGACAAGCTTGGACATGAGCAAAATTCAGTACAACAAGGTTTGTGTGTCTCTCAGCATCTTCCTTTATTCCAGCCATTTTCAATTCAATAACTGTACTCGCCCTTGCTGCGTGGTGAACAATTTTCAGGATGTGGGCAAATCAACCTTGGAGAGCTATTCAAGGGTTCTGGAGAGTCTGGCTTCCAATCTTGTCGCTCGCATCGACGATCTACTTAACATCGACGAGCTGAACAGGCACGCAGAGCATTTTCCACCAGGTGATGCAGATCGCAAGATTGTTTGCAACAAGGCCGCTGTTCCACCCTACCAAGTGCCTGCCTCAGGCACACCATTTGTGACGGCGTATGCCACGCCTAGCTTCTCGCCAGCGCAACTGTCAAGCCCAACTAAGGAGAGGACCACGCATACTGCGGGCAGACGGTCTCACAATAACAAGGGAGCTGGCGCAAATAAAGCCTTGACAGATCATGTTGGTCCAGAAATCAAGGAGATGATAGTCAACAGTGGTCCGATGATCGATGTCTCGACGACTACAGAGCTGTAAAGCTAGGCTAATAGGCTGATCATAAGATTGCCAAGGACTAGTCTCTGTGTATACTTATGTCATTTATGTGTGCCTATGTTCTTACTGTATTTTGAACTTTTGGTGGTAAGTTACTCCTACGTGCACTGCAGTTTGCTGATCTCGTTATCACATAAGTTACATAACATACACCGTACAAGCAGACTTCTGCCTGCTAAATCAGAAGGAATTTGCTGATTTCCATGGATTGGTATGGAATCCAGTTAAAACCTGCAGCTTTCACTGTTGCAAGTTCATACTGCTTTACATATTTGAGGTTTCTGAAGATCCCAAAAAGGCAGTGTGGCTCGGTTCTAGCTGTAACAAACTTGCTAGTACACCAAATCCATATGCGAGGACATACAGATGGATGGACTCCCGAATCGCAGAGATTGACAGAAGAGAAAGAAGAAGATAGAGAAGTGTTGGGGAATCAAGAACTCATTTCTTCCATACCGTTTTCCCCAAGTCTTCAGGCTTTATATAGGTAAGCCAAAACTCCTCAACGTTAAACATAATACATGGGCTCAGCCCAACCTTACGGTCCACACGACCGGATCTCACCTCAACCTATAGCCCACATGCATACAAGACTATGACACTCCCCCTCCCTTAGCACCTGCTTGTCCCCAAGCTAGTGAAGAAGGAAACCTGCGTCGGAGATCATCTGCAGACTCCCAAGTAGACATACCTTCTGTAAAACCATCCCATTGAATTAATTCTCGAGCCTGCACAACACCACCATAATACACCAAGGCCCGATCCAACACAGCTGCTGGTAACATAGGAACTGTGGAACATCACAATAGATGCGGATCGGTACAAACTGGATCGCTTGTCGCAATGTTCTTCTTCGCCAGAGACATGGACTACAGGATGAATTTTACTGGTTGGAGGAAGTTCCAATTTATATGCGACCATTCCAATTTTCTGGAGAATCTTGTAAGGCACAAAGTATCTGAATGCTAACTTTTGATTATGCCTTGTTGCTACTGAGGTTTGAACATAAGGTTGAAGTTTCAAATATAACAAATCTCCAACTTCAAAGGAACGCTCAGAACGCTTTTTGTCAGCCTGCCACTTTATCCTTTGCTGGGCTCTCAACAGCTGCTGTTGAAGAAGCTTACTAAGTAACTCCCTTTCCTTCAACCAGTCTTGGAGATCAGGCAAACTACAGGCATTTACCTGAGAGATGCCAAAATGGCGTGGTGGATGACCATACAATACCTCAAAAGGAGTTTTGCCGAGAGCTGAATGATAATTAGTATTATACCAAAACTCAGCTAAAGTTAACCATTTTGCCCATTGAGATGGCCGTGAATGCACTGAACACCGAAGATACCCTTCTAAGCATTGGTTAAGACGCTCGGTCTGACCATCAGATTGCGGATGGTAAGTTGAACTCATATGTAATTGAGTATCTGTAAGTCTGAATAATTCTTGCCAAACATTGCTAGTGAAAATTTTGTCTCTGTCAGAAATAAGAACTTGAGGCATGCCATGTAGTTTGTAAACGTGATTCAGATACTCCTGAGCAACCTGAAGCGCCGTAAATGGGTGTGTTAAGGGTATGAAATGCCCATACTTAGTGAACTTATCAATAATCACTAAAATGGCATTGAACCTATTTGAAGAAGGAAGACCCTCAATGAAATCCAGACCGACCACTGTCCAAGCCTAAGAAGGAATCGGTAATGGTTGCAACAGTCCTGGCAATTTAACATGTTTCGTCTTCGCTTGCTGGCAAACCTCACAACTCTGAACAAAAGTAGTAATGCATTTATTCATATGTGGCCAAGCAAACAAGCTCTTGATGCGATGATATGTAGCCTGAATGCCTGAGTGCCCTCCAATACCACTATGGTGTAATGCCTACATAATGTGATTCTGAGCTAAGGTATTATTACCAATCCATACCTTGCCTTTGTAGCGGATAATACCTCCATGTAATTGGAAATGCTTAATTTGAGCTCCAGGTATACTCAACTCTGTCAAAATCTTCTGAGTTTTAGGATCATCTTCATACCCTGCTGCTAAATTCTCCAACCACTGTGGCGTGCTGCAAGAAATAGCATTCAATTCTTTCTCCTCATGCCTGCGAGATAAAGCATCAGCAGCGGCATTAGAAATCCCTTTCTTATATTGGATTGAATAATCCAATCCAATCAACTTAACAAATGCTCTATGTTGTATTCCTGTATTGAGCCGCTGATCACTTAAATGTAATAAACTCTTGTGATCTGTATGAATGGTAAAGTGATTGTGGTGCAAATATGCTCTCCATTTGTCTACTGCCATCAAGATAGCTAGACATTCCTTCTCATATGTGGACAATGTTTGATTTCTGCTACACAACCCTTTACTGAGAAATGCAACTGGGTGATTGTCCTGCATCAATACAGCCCCAATACCACTCTTACAAGCATTTGTTTCAATTACAAATGGTTTTGCATAATTTGGAAGAGCAAGTACCGGTGCTTGAACAAGCAACTGCTTAAGTGTCTCAAAAGCTTTCTGAGCCTTTGGGTGCCAACCAAAGTCACCCCCTTCTTTAGCAAATCTGTCAATGGTTTGCTAATCATTCCATAATGCCTTATGAACTTCCTATAATAGCCTGTAAGACCCAAGAAGCCACGCAATTCCTTGAGATTCCGGGGTATAGGCCAATCCTTCACCACTTGGACCTTTGATAATTCTGTGGACACCCCTTGTCGGCCAATGACATGGCCCAAATATTCCAGTTGCTGCTAAGCAAATGAGCATTTGGAGAATTTAACCACCAACCTGTTCTTCTGAAGCAATTGAAACACCTGTTGCAACATCTGAATGTGGTCTTTCAAGGTCGCAGTGTATATCAATATATCATCCATAAAGACCAACACCCCTTTCCTCAAATAAGGTTCAAACACCTGATTCATGATACCTTGGAATGTGGCCAGAGCATTTGTTAGCCTGAAGGGCATTACAATAAACTCATATAACCCATGATGAGTTCGAAATGCTGTTTTATACTCATCTCCTTCCGCTATCCGAATTTGATGGTAACCAGAACGGTGGTCCAACTTAGTAAACAACTGTGCGTCAGCAAGCTCATCCAAAAGTTCATCTATTATCGGCAACGGATGCTTGTTCTTCACAGTAATTGTATTGAGATGCCGATAATCCACACACAGCCGCCATGTGCCATCTTTTTTCTTCACAAGAATCACTAGGGATGCAAAGGGACTACTACTACGCCTAATGATACCAGAATTCAACATCTCACGCACCTGGCGTTCAATCTCACTCTTTTGCTGTGGAGAATAGCGATATGGCCTCCCACTTACTGGTAATGCTCTAGGTACTAAATGAATCACATGATCATTTGGCCTTATTGGTGGCAAGCCTTGAGGTTCTTGAAACAGTGAATCAAACTCCTGAATCAAGTTCTTCACCTCTTCAGGAACGTGTACCTTTTTCAGATCATCCACCGCAAAAACTTCCTGGCCCTCAATTGGAATAGTGTGACTTATTGTGACTATATGAGATATCGCTTGACGCTTAATCAATCCTTTGAGCTTGCTAATTCCAATTGTTTACATAGTGCCTCAGAATCCTTAATCCCTTGTAAACTGATTTTACTTCCCTTGTGCTAGAACTTTATAAGTTTTTGATGCCAATCAATCCACATTGGGCCATGATCTTCCAACCAATCAATCCCCAGAATGATATCATAGCTGCCTAGCGGTATCACTTTAACTTCCTGAACGAAAGTGTACCCTTGACAGAACCACTATAGGGTCGAGGATGCCGACTAGAGGGGGGTGAATAGGCGGCTTTTAAAAAATCTCTTTACTAATTTCTACAAAGCACTTCACCCCTAATTATCCTTATGCCAAAACCTTATCAATAATTAATGCGAAAGCGATAAACTAAGGTTTTAACAATTAAAGCCTAAATCAACTAGGCTCACTATGTGCACTAACTAATTATGTCTCTAATAAATATTGCAATCATAAAGACAAACAATCAATCAATTTAATTATATGAATATAAATTGCTTGAATATAAATAACGAATTCAATGCAAGCACACGAGACACAATATTTTTACCGTGGTGTTCGGAGACTTGTCGGTCTCCCCTAGTCCACGTTGAGGTTAGCTCAAACGAATTGGACCGGCTCCACGAATTGAGCACCCACCTCGAATCCACTAGCGGTAGCTCCTTTTCCCTCCCGGGTAGGCGAGCTCTAACCTTCACAAACTTTGTCGGGGCTTCTCACAACTTCCGTTGAGAGCTCCCGCGCACAATGCCGCTACGCCGTCTAGGTGTCGGCAAATACCAAGAGTAACAAGTCAAGCCTTCTAGCTTGAACCTCACCTAGTGCAACACATGCACTCCGGTGTCCTCCTAAGTGCAACACATGCACTAGGATCCTCCTCAAGTGCAACACATGCACAAGAGGTTCTCAATCCACTTCCTAATTGCAACACATGCAATTAGGGCTCACTCTTAGCTCAAGAACCAAATTGGAGTGTGCAACACATGCAATCAACTCCCAAATGCCCTAGCAACAGCAACCACACCTGCCCTTGCTCCCCAAGGCCTCCTTTTATAGCCTCCAAGCCAAAACTAGCTGTTGGGGATGAATTGGGCAAAAGTCCAGCAAACCCGGTGCTACCGCCCAACTGGGACCGGTAGCACCAGCCTCCTCGCCAACGGTTAAAAAACTAGCCGTTGCAGGAAATCCGGTAGCACCGGTCAAGCACCGGCCTCGGACCCCGGTAGCACCGGACCCAAGCTAAGCACAAAAACACCTCTAGATTTTTCACACCAGCCAGAGGAGCGGTAGCACCGGACCTACCATGGGTGGTACCGGGCTACCATGGGTGGTAGCACTGGATCGAGCGGCAGTACATGCTCCTATAAGCGGTACTACCGGCCAGGCGGTGCTACCGGCCCTACATGGGCGGTACGACCGACCATATGGAGAAAACGTAGTTTTTCACAAAAACTTTTCTCCAAATCATTAAAGATTTATTCTTTGAGCTATGTGAGGATCAACACATGATCACAATACTATGCAAAATACATTTGCACATGTTAATCACATACTCCAAAGAATCGCATTAAGCACAACTTATTTACAAAACACATTTGCAAATAGACCAAGGACTTATGAGATCAATCCTCTTAGCCATGTGATGATCAACACATGATCAAGTCAATTTGCAAAACACATTTGCAAACCCTATTCACATGCTCTAGGATCAAAACCCATAATCTCAAGTTCATTTGCAAAACACATTTGCAAATAACAACTCCAACTTATTTGTAAAACACATTCGCAAATAAACCACAAACTTATAAGATCAATCCTCTTAGCCATGTAAGGATCAACACATGATCCCGACACTTTGCAAAACACATTTGCAAATGCCAACACATGCTCTAGGATCGAACCTCATAACTTCCAGCTTATTTGCAAATAACAAATCAATACTTTGCAAACACAAAGCATAAACCAAGCTTAGCCTTGTGATGATCAACACATGATCCAATCACAAGCTAAAACACCAAAGCATGAGCTCTCTATTTGCAACACATGCAAATCTCTAGCACCATGCAAACAACCACAACAAATCAAGTTCCTTGAGCTCTCTCCTTTTGCAACACATGCAAGACTTAGCTCCAAACAAAAACCAAATCAAATAAGATTCAATTAAGATGCAAGAATGAGCATCCGTATTTACAACACATGCAAATACTTAGCTCATACAAAGTCCAATGCACAAGCTTCACCCATTTGCAACACATGCCAAATGGTTAGCTTCATGCAAACACCAAACACGAGAGTGAGCTAGAGTGAACCGGATTGAGTTCATCAATACATGATGAAGCTCAAGCTAAAAGACTCAACCCCTCTTAATAGTACGGCGATCTAAACTAGACTTTTAACCTATCTAGTTATACCTTTGCCGCACGCGATCCACTTGAAGCTTTTATGATTTCTAATCATTTTCTCTCCGGGATCACATCTTCTTCATCAACACATGATGAACCTTCTCTAGCTATTCTCTTCACTTCGGGATCACCTCTTGAAGCTCATCAACACATGATGACATCTTCTTCTTCCCGATTCTCTATTTTCTTGGACTCAACTTACTTCACAACTCATTGAAGATGTTAGTCCAACAAACACGGTTGTCTCAATCATCACCGCACTCAATTAACACATAATGGATGCCTCTAAGATTGATTGAGTACAACCCAAATGAATTTGAATGATTAATTGTTGTCTTGAGTGCTTTGATGCAACAAATGCTTCATTATACTCAAGAACTTTTCGCTTGTCTTTAATCAACAAAGAGACACCATCAACACATGATGAAATGTTCTTTGATTGATTGAAAGACAACCGAACTCAATTTAAATTACATTTAAATTGATATGAGTATATATAACTACACAAGTTTCATATACTCAATGTGATGGTTAGTAATGATATGTAAAACCCACCAAAATTTACAGAATTTCTAAAGACCCAGTTCATCTATTCTAAATCGTCTCTTGGTAGCATCTCAAATTAAAGTCAAATACTGTACCAAAAAAAACACATTACCCGAAAGATTTCATATCTATACGCAAAAACCATAATAGATATAGGTGTGCATGTGTGCATATATGTTTTTGCTCACACTCTTTGAATCAAATCTAATGCGCATCACTTCTAATCAGACAAATCAACTTATCATAAAAAGAAATCAACCCCATATATATATATACGCACACCTTTAACCATTCAAACACTAACGCGGCTTGATCACAAAATTATCTTCAGAGCAGTCATTATTCAAAGATTCATGAAACATATTCATAATCATACACATCTTATTTCACTCACTCATGTACAATTCAACTCCTAGATATCTCCTCATAAGTATAGCACCCAAACAAACATGGCTATCACATAAAAATATCCCCTCATTATTATCCATTCAAACCATCAAAGAGATTAAAGTTCAAAGTGCAGTAACTTTACGAAAAGGAGTCACACTCCAAATCAGTCCCAATCATTACATTCAGTTCCTATAATGAACAAAAAGATCACTCTCTCTTACATTTAGTTACATCCCTCGTTACAGATCACATTCCATCCGATCAACATTCAATCATCTGCTAATAGAAAGAAATCTATGCTTACTGTCGAACCGACTTGCAGCCAGCTAGCCAGTCAGTAGCTCTCCAAACCGACTCATTCAGACATCCAGTTGTCACCTTTTTCACTCTTTGCCCATCACCACAGCTAGCTGCCAGCAACTTTTGCCCATCCTAGTGGCCAAGTGGAAGTGCAAGCCCTGCATGCCCTCCACATAGCAGCTAGCCCATAGTTTTCTCTGCATCAAAGCCTGTTTTCAATCCTCACCAGCAATAAAACTAGAGGTATAAAAGCAGTTCAAAACAGTTCACAAGAGACTTTACTGCTACCCACTTCCACTCACCTAGAGTCAGGATAGCAGTAGCTGCTCTTTTCTGCCGAGAGGAAGGAGCAGTAGGCCAAGAAGGTGGTTGGCTCCATCTGTTCCTCTTTCATTAACCCTCTCCTTCCAGTGCCACTGCATGCAAAAGGTGCGAATGAAAGTGCATCTAGGCACTTATGTTATTTTGATGATTAATGACAAACACTCATAATGACAATCTATGCAATTAAGTAAATGCTTAACTTAGTGCTTAGCAAATGACAAACCTCTAATATGATTATATTGCTATGAGACTAACATGTTATTGCCTAGTTGAGTATCAGTCTCATCTATTTAGAGGAAAATCAAATAGGAAGGTTAAGCAAAGATAAGGTATGCAATTTTGGTATCTATTCTATATTTGTTATTGCATTCCTTTCGTGCAAATGCATAGTGAACTCCAAGTAGCATGTTGATTTTATATATGCACATTGGTTCATGTCATATTTATTTGTGCATATATATTCATTTGAGTTCATTATAGTATGCATGTATTAACTAGAGTTAAACTTCATATTGCTATAGATTGACTTGGTGCATGCATGTTTTATTTGTATATCTTCTCATGCAATTCTCTTGGTGAAGTTTATCTAGTGTTGGATCACATATTTACTCTTACTCCAAATATTATTTGCACATGTACAATTCGTGTATATTCTATCATGTGCTTTATTTAAGTAAAGTCTGTGATCCTTGCCATGATGTAATTGATTCATCATATTGGCAATTATCTCTCTAGTGCATATAGATCAATTACATATTCATCATGATGTACTTAGTAGAGAACATTTCTTATGTCAAGTGTTTCCATTTATATTGTGCTTCTTTATATGAAACACTTGTTGTAATCAACTGCTCACAAATATCAACTTATTCATATCTATTGAGCTTTTGGGACTAATGTCTTTCATGAGTAGTTTGGAAAGAATTAGGTCCCGTCGTGTATGATGACCAAGGTATCTTTGAGGATGATCATTAAGCCGAGGTCAACAAGGCGGCGGTGTCACCAAGAGCCGAGGACTAAGTCAAGAGCAACTTGGCGTGGAGATCGTCGAGAGAGGATGATCAAGTCAAGGTTGATAGGACGAGAGTCTCATGAGGTGAATCGAGTCGAGTTGGACAAGGCGAAGATGTCATCAATTATATGGTGAAGGTCTTCATGCATCGACATCAAGAAAGAAGACGACAAGTGACTAGTTCTAGACTTATATTATCTTTGATTTAATTTGAGTCTAAGGATTGCCGTACTATTAAGAGGGATGCGATGTCGAATGACTTTTAGATGTGTCAAGTGCTCAAGTGATCCATCCTTGTGAATCTTAGAAAGAGTGGTGTTGGTAGTCTTGGAAAGTGAGGGTTGTAGGTCTCTCTTGATTTCTTTGTGAAATCTGTGGTTATCCTTTGAGATTTGGGTAGTGAGACCTTGTTATTTGTGTAGCCCTCATTCTTAGCTTTCGGGAGAGTCCAAAATCGCTGAAATCGGAGTCCGGAGTCAAAAGTTATGCTCGTTTTAAGTCAGTGCTCAGTCTTGATTCGGACTATCCGGAGTTAGTCCGGACTATCCGGATAATCCGGAGTATCCGGACATTTATCCGGACTCTCCGGGTTGGGTCTCTCTGTTAGCCTTTCAGTCAATCCGATATCCGGATTGAAGTCCGAGTCTCCGGGTTGTGTCTGGTGTCTCCAACGGCTAGTTTTTGGGACCTCTATTTAAAGCCCCTCTTCCCCAATTCAAAGAGGCTGTGTTCCCACTTTTTAGAGGTGCTATACCCTTGTTCTTGAGCCCCAAAACACCTCTTTACCCTTAGATCTAAGTGATCCCTTGGTGAGAAGGGTTGGGAAGAGTTTGAGGTGAGGTGCTAGGTTGAGTGAGATTTGAGTTGATTGAGCACTTGATTTCATCTCAAGCTTGTTCTTCGTGAGCATTTGTTACTCTTGGAGGTTGAGGACTCCTAGACGGCTAGGAGGTCGCCACGAGCCACGGAGCTTTGTGTGGTTGGCGTGGGAAGTTTGTGAAGGTCGGTTCCGCCTCGTAAGGAAGGAATCAAAGGAGTGAAGACCGCGAGTGCATTTGTGCAACACCGGAGGAAGAGGGTTGAAAGAGACCCGGCTCAAGTGTGACCGAGCCGCCTCAACGGAGACGTAGGATCCCCTCAAGGATCCGAACCGGTGAAAAATCATCGTCTCCAAGTTTGCTTCTTATTCTTGTTTTGGTATTTGATTTTGAATCTTGAAATTGCCCGATCTACTCTTTTGTTGTGTTTGGCTCTAGATCTACAATATCCCCATGTACTGATAGCATTTAGATCTTTTGTATTCAAGTAGATTGTTGAAAAATTGCAAAGATTTAAAATCTCCATTCAAGTCTCAATCCGAGTATCCGGACTCCATAACCAGACGATCCGGACTATCCGAGTATCCGGATTGAATACCGGACACTCGGGTTAGGACCCTCGGGATCGGACTATCCGATATCCGGATTGAATAACCGGACACTCGGATTGTTCGACACTCGGGAGATTTTATTTAGTCTGCAATATTTTTATTCCGCGCATTTAGCTATAAAGTTTTTAATTCGCCTATTCACCCCCCCTCTAGGCGACATCCCCTGTCCTTTCAGCGAAGCATTAGTCTATTGTTCCTTTTATCATGATCCAATAGAAGTCAATGCTAGCCAGTCACTTTATTTATAGCATGTATCTATTCATCATCACAAATGGGTAAAAGCCACATATTAACTTAATAACCTGGTTCTATGCCATGCTAACTCCATTTTCTATAGATTGAGAAATTCAGTAGCAAATATTCATAAAACACATACATCCCAAATTGGATAGCCAAAATAATTCATAGTACGACAAAAACGTGATTAACTCAGACTGATCAAGAATCAGAGGCCATAATTGGGCAGGGAATAAGGATAAGACTAAACATTTGACTTAAAACCGGTTGCTTTATATTCCAGCCGATGTGTAATTGAACAATCATGTTTGAAAAGCTATTCCTCATTATCAAAGTCATGCTTCAAATCAAGAATAAGATGCCAAGACATTAACAATTTTATCCTAACAGTGGAAGTAAAGTTGTTGTTTTGTTCTGCCAGAAAAATTATAATTACAACATCTCAGGCTATAGGCACCAGATGAGCTTTGTGAATGTAATTAACTTCAAAAACTATTCACCGCATTGCATGCACAGTAGTCTATACACAAAAGTGATACTCTACAATTTGGAATTAAGACTTGAACTTCCAATCGGAGTAGTAATTCAAACTGTACTCATAAGGTATTAAGAGTTATAGTTTCTACTCAAGCTTTTGCATGCAAAATACTCAAGAACAAAATCCCTCACTCATGCAATCTTAACCACAAAGGGTCAGGGTGAGGTAAGAACTTAATGCAATGATTAAATCAGAATATACCAAACTGCTATGAACCCCAGTAGCTAAATTTTCTTAACCACATGCTTTGTATTTGAGTAACCCAAACCATTTAAGTCATCAAGTAAACTGTGATAGAGCTATATGAGAACACAACAAAGTTGTTAAAACAAGGATCAACAGAGAAATAATGCAAAAGAGTAACCTAGATGTTATCAGTCGTGAACAGGATCATAAGAAACAACAGATAAATATCCATCCATTGATCTAGAATGGTGGATCAAGAGCATGATAAAAATTTATTAAATGTGGGAAGATACTCAGTTGACAAAGATAGCCATGGCAGTAGCAATGTGAGCTCATACACATAAGACCATGTGAATTATCAATGCATTGTTGCCATCCAACTCAAAATATAAACATTACTCAAAACACCTCTTTAGTATTTAATCATCTCACTCACAAAGCAGATATGAATTTATATGTATATATACCTAATGCTTCTCAACAGCAGCAAATTGATAGCAATTGAGCCATAAAAATACATGAAACCCAGTTGGGCAGCTAGACCGACCCAAAATAGAACAGAAAGCATACACAAATCACAGAATACATACACCTGTATTAGCCACATTGCACAGAAGGCCAACTTATTGATCATGCACACATGAATTCCATAATACACATTGCAACCACTCCTTTTTGTAAGCATCAATACACTTCAACCAGTAAGCTCCAAAATGGGGGATCAAGCACATAGATGAAAATTTCAATATGCATGAATTAGTGTTTCCATTTACTTTGCAGTCAAGAAGAATAATACCAAGTAAAACATAACAGTGCATGCATTCCATTTGAGTTTTCAAAGAGCATCACACAAATCAACACTAGCTACACCAAGGATTAATCAGGACCTAAGAGCAAATGTATTTAAGACCTTGCGGCAAATACATTCTTGCTCACAGCCAAATTGAACACAAGTTGCATAGCAAAATCTATAACCTTCTTATCTCTTCAAATCTAAAACCTAAGCTACTAGCAATGTTCAGCTCACATTACAGAAGCTCATCATAGATCCTCACCACTACACCCATTAATTACAGAAAATAAGAATACGCAAATTCTGGGCAAATGATTTTAGCATACGACTAGAACCAGAATAGAATTAGTGGCGCCCTAATGGTAGAAAAGGGAGTAGTGGCACTTAGCTTAGGCTTTGTAGCCGGGGTTGTTGCTCCGGTTTTGCTCAACATGGCCAGGGGAAGGGGACCCGGTGCAACCGGCCGCTGTGTCTCGCGTGCGCCGCTCCATGGGCTCGCCCCACCAAATCGCCAGAACCATTCATGGAGTCGAGCAAGAAGCCGACTGGGTGAGTTGATCTAGGGCAAAAAAAATTAGGAAAAAGAGGGATTAGAGGAAGGGGATAGCAGAAAGAAGAGGGGGGTTCAGGAAGGGGGCTTACAGCGAGGAGTCGCCGTGAGAGGGAAGCACCATACCCGGCGCAAAATCTGCCAGATTCGACGATGGGAAGCCGGGCAGGGGGACCGGCGGTAGCGTCGGTGAGGCGGCGCGACGAGAGATCGAGAGGCTGGCGACGCAAGAAGCCAGCGGCGACACGCGGCGCAGGAAGGGAGGCGGTGGCGCACGGCGGTTCGATCGGTGCGGGAGAAGAGGACGAGAGGGAGAGGAAGAGGCAGGAGCGGCGGCTAGGTTGGAATGAGGTGAAGAGAGAGGGGGGTTAGGGTTAGGTTAAGGGGCCGAAAAAAGATAAATAAAAATAAAACTTAAGATATATAAATAA
Source organism: Otatea glauca (assembly GCA_036346275.1). Classification (NCBI taxonomy): domain Eukaryota; kingdom Viridiplantae; phylum Streptophyta; class Magnoliopsida; order Poales; family Poaceae; genus Otatea; species Otatea glauca. The sequence continues at coordinate 74,197,879 of CM070711.1, forward strand.
ATAAATAAAAAGAAAAATAAATAAATAAATTGATGGAATAAATACATGAATGAAATTATAAAATAATATAATGTATGTTTTATCTGAACCAATTTATCAGAATAAGAAAATAAGTCATGGAAAAACAATAGAAAACTAATCCAAGATTTATTTCTTGTTTTTCTCTTTTCTTTTCCCTAAATTAAATTACAACCCAACTTTCACACAAACATATAAAGGTAAACATGTAAATCATCTCAAAATTCAATTACAGGCACATTAGTAAATTGTTTCGCAAACCGCTCAATAGAGAAAAATATATATATATATAAATTAAACCCAAATTAAGAATTCATGAATATTGAAATTTTTGTGCTCTCTTTAGGAAATCTCCCCAATAATAATAAAGGGCAGCTAGAGCCACTTCTTGCGGTGGACAGCTCTGTGATCACACATTGAGGCAAGTCGCCCTTCGACCATGTTTTATGAACTGATTTTTGTGGCTTGGGCTGTTTGAAACTCTTGCATTCACCACAAAAGTTAATTTCTAAAATAAATCAGTGTTAGAACTATAACCTTGGTGAGGTTATGGAGTAAATGGCGGGTGGAGGAGTTCAGGGTATGAACAACCCCGGTTGAGTTGTTGTGGAAGTCAGGGCTCCTCCACATAGGATATCATTTAAGGACAAACCGAACTGGTGCTTACCTCAAAATCGGCGCAAGCAGTGCTGACCATAGACCCGGTATGGGACGGGCTGAACTAAGTAACCGACAAGTAGCTGACTCTGCCAAGGTGAGAAAGGTGATTGTGCCAGGAAAGGGCAGTCACCCTAGGGCGAGACGTCGGGGGAGGAGTCTCGACCCACGTGCCTTTGGAGAGGCGAGGCGGTATGGCAGAGGTCAGAGTACGGTTGACCAAACGTTCTATTTCCTTGGTTTATTAGTGTGCCTAAGGAAGCGCACTGTGACAATAAGCCAAAGTGATGCTATGGGCAAAGCAGTACACCTCTGATCAGAGTCAAATGTGATATCACTCCTAGCTTCCGGGTTTTGGAAGTGCGTCGTGTGGGTTTTCCTCTAACACAGGATGTAAGGCCCCACATTGTTTTGCTGTCAGTAGATTTAAAAGTTAAAACTTAACACTTTTTAACAAATGGGCAGAAGGGGTACTTTGGATAAAGTACTACTTTGGAGTAGCGGCTCGGTGGCCGAAAAGTATATTTATATACCCATGCATAAAGGTCCATGACTTCTTTGAGTCTCGTGTACTCAGCCTTGCTTTCTCTGTTGTTTTTCAGAACATATTGAGTCCACCCAAACAGATGAAATAGAAGGCGATTCTCTCGATGACATGAATCTTTATGATGATACTGATGTTGCTGTGGAGGGATATGAATATGAGGGGGTTGACGACAAAGACCTGGCGGAATAAATCTACTCTCAGGAGGGAGGCATCTAGAATAATACCATAATATTAGGCGGGCGGTGCAGAATCACCGTAGCCGGACCTAAGACTGTACTATATGTACATTAAGAATAATCCCCAATTACTATTCGGTGGAAATTTCTATTCGTACATGTGTTTTTTTCCTTAGCCTGATCCTGGCGCACTCTGCTCTGTGGTGCTTCCACTGGTCCTGACCTGGTCAGGAAAAGTGGGGGCGTCACATGATACATATATGTTTGAGTGATGAAAAGGGATTAATACATTTGAGACCATCAACTATAGAATAAATTCCATTTGATATGTGCATATAGATAATTGAACTTTGGAACCAATATGCACATAATCAATCTTAGATTGCATATGAGTTTATCCTATATTAGCGTGAGTATATTACAACTACACAAGTTATATTTACTCAAAAGATTGTTTCAAGGTCTTGATTCTTTATATTATATAGCAAGAGGACATGGATCAATACAATTGAAACATCAAGTTAAATTATTAACTCCCCCTAGATGTGTGCATTCATGTATACATAGATTTAGAAACATAATGCACATATTTAGATTAAGACAATGGAAGAGTTCATCTTTTAACTTGAATCCTACGTATGCTTTAAAACAATAGAGTGAATACAAGTGCATACCTTGGGTTTTCCATTTTCCATCCAAATATGAGACTAATTGAGAATAAGGCTCAATTAAATATGTTAGTCTCATAATGATTAGATTTGTCATTAAACAATGATTAAGCATTAATCTAAAACCAATCACCAAAACCAATGGAGCTTGAACTTACAACCACTCCAGAGTCTTTACTACCTGCGTACAGCTGAGAGACTCCCCATTCGCCACCTTATAAAGCACTTCCTGAATGGGTTGAGTAGGAAGTTCTAATCTTTGCACTAATCTGCGTCTTGATGAACAGATTAATGTACACGAGTCGACTGAATAAGCACTTGTTTCTTACCGATCATTCCCAACAGACGTAAGGTATGCCTCCGGCAAGGTTTTGATTCAGGCCCTGCTGAGACCAACATCAATGTTCCCTCCGGTTCTTCCTCAAAATCACTATTTCTTTCAGCTGGTTCAAAGTCCATTTGTAAGGCTGCTAACAATTCTTCTATGACATGCAAAGATACACTGTCTGGGCACGTATGTCCTGTTTTTTTCCATTTCTTCCCACAAGTGAAGCATAATCCGTTTGCCTTACGGTAATTTTTTAGATCCATTAACTTGTTCTCAGATTTGTTAACCTCCAACTTCTTTTGAACTTCTACTTTTTTGGTATCCTCCACTTTGTCTCCCATTTTTATCTTGTCCTGAATATTACTGAACCTGGCATAATTCTTCTGGGCTTCTGCTTTTCCCGAGTTTTTCTTCAAGCCAAACTCCTGTTCGTCCTCCTGTAATAACGCCAGCGCACTGTCCGTGTCAACATCAAGAGGACAATGAAGCCAAATAGTTGAACGGATGTTACTTTGTAACCCTTCCAAATACTCATGCACAAAAAAGGTTTCATCCAGAGTAGGATTATATAACTAGAGATGATGCCTCAATTGCTCGAATTGGTCAGTATATTCAGACACTGTTCCTGTTTGCCTAAGAGCCCTCAATTGCCTGTGATAATTTTGGTACTTGTCCCTAGTGAATTTATCATGTACCAAGTGACACAGCTCCTTCCAATCTTCAATTCTACCTCCAGCTTCAACCTTCTGAAGCCATAATGCTGCTGTGCCGGTGAAGTTGAGTGCTGCAAACCTCGTCTTCAAACACTCTTGAACCCCAAATACCTCAAAATACATTTCACATCTCTCTTGCCACAATCTAGGATTATCCCCATCAAATTTTGGAAACTCCATCTTCGGCATGGGACTATGACCAAAGCGATTAGACAGAATTCCAGCACTCTTGATCTCTAGACGCCTTTCCTCAAATACCTGAAAAGCCTGATTCATAACTGGAGGTGGCCCCAAGATTGGAGCACGCTGGGGAACTCTAAGGATACCTTCAGCATTTGCAGGATACTGAACTTCTCCCCGACGACCATTTGGGCCCAAGGAATAGTCGCTTGTTGTGATCAGTGATGGTGATCCTGCGATTGTCTGTGTGGAACTCGCTTGCGACGGGTGCTGGGTCGGCACTGCTTGAGGACTCTGGGACCCCGCCCCTGCAGCCTTCGTCTCCAGAATCTCCACACGATCCTGAAATCTGCGTGGTTCTCTACAATCTCGCTCAACGAGTCTTGCAGACCCTTGAACTAATCGCAGAGCTCCTTCAATATGGCTGCATTAGCATCACCTTGTGACTCCATGGCCACCATCGCCTTTGTCACTCTCTTCAAAAGGATTTTTCTTCTTCTTGGGAGCCAGCGTAGACCGAAAGGGGCTCTGATACCAATTTGTAACGAACTTGCTAGTACACCAAATCCGTATACGAGGACATACAGATGGATGGACTCCCGAATCGCAGAGATTGACAAAAGAGAAGGAAGAAGATAGAGAAGTGTTGGGGAATCAAGAACTCATTTCTTCCATACCGTTTTCCTCAAGTCTTCAGGCTTTATATAGGTAAGCCAAAACTCCTCAATGTTAAACGCAATACATGGGCTCAGCCCAACCTTACGGTCCACATGACCGGATCTCACCTCAACCTATAGCCCACATGCATACAAGACTATGTCACTAGCGTTTTCAAGAACTACGGCCCGGTTGCTAAAGCAGGCCGCCAACATACCCGTAATTATTGTGAACCAACAAAAGAGCCGAATCTCTCCATCGCAGGCCGTTTGCATGGCAGATGTTCAGAGACTGCAAAGAAAATTTCATGGACGTTAAGCCTATCCTAAGCATTGTGGAGCGCAGTAGGTGATGTTCTCAATGGAGAGCTTTAGTGCATGCGCGCGGCCTAAAGAGGACGTCAGTGCAGCCTCCACTTCGGGTTGCACACCATGACCTGCGCGAAATCTCAAGCAACCCATGATGGCTTCCGTTCACGCTCCAGGCTCCAGAGCTGTATGTAAACCCCCTACGAGACGTCGAGAATGATCATCAACTGAGTGCGGTGCAGACAGCAAAAGCGTGAAGTACAGCATCAAGAAATGGAGCTCAAGGCGAGGTGTCTTTGCTTTGTTATGACGCTTCTGGTCGCTGGCTTCGCCGGGCTGGAGACGGCCCACGGCGCGGGGGAGTGCGGCCGCGTGCCCGTGGACCAGGTGGCGCTCAATTAGCTCGCCCCGTGCGCGGCGGCCACGCAGAACCCCCGCGCCGCGGTGCCACTGTGCTGCTGCGCGCAGTTGCACAGCATCGGCCGCAACCCCAAGTGCCTCTGCGCCGTCATGCTGTCCGACACCGCGCGCAGAGCTGGCGTCAAGCCCGCTGTGGCCATGACCATCCCCAAGCGCTGCGTCATCGCCAACCGCCCCATCGGTTTCAAATGTGGCCGTAAGTAACACTCCCGTGGTTTTCATCTAGTTCCTCTCTTTCAATATTTTTTACTTTTCAGTACAAGGCATCAATATCAATTGCTTTATTTTGTTTCACTGCGCAGCATATACCCTGCCATGAGGAGCGAAGAGATGGAACTGGAAGGGCTCTCAAACACTTGAGTATTCTACATATAAACCTGCTGTGATCTTTGTCATGTGAAGCTTTTCTTGCATCTTTTCAGAATAATGCGGTTGTAATGCCTCCTGCAATAAAGTACCTTTATGAATTTCATGCTATAATTAGAAGAACAGTTTCCAAAGTTCTGTGAAATTCAATGTAAAGTGATCTCCGCTTCTCTAGCATTTTTGCTCTGGAGCGAGGATCCAACAGTACAAGAAACAAACTGAAGTTTATCCGTAGGAGTCAAGAGACCAAACTGACCAGATTTGGCAGAATGGATACGGACCCTTTATGCAACCTGCGACCTAACTATTACTGTTCATGTAAGTTCATTACATTTCACATCTAAAGCACAAACTATGGAAGAAAAAGGTAAATACAGACTACATCTGCCCAGGTGTGATGAGGCAACAAAATACTGCCACCACCGACGGACGAATGTCACTCTACTATGATGTAGGTAACTGGTACTACCAACAAGACCACAGTCAAGGCGTCCAGCTTCACCCCTCCCTTTCAATTCCTGCCATAAACCACCGAATAAAATGGTGACAAATAATGATAAAAACCAATAATAACATGATACAATGACAATAATGTAGGTAAATAATCATCACGATACATAAGACATCCGCCATCTAGTTAGACTATGTTCACATCATTGAGCCTCTTTGGAACTGTTTACAAGTTGTTTAGAAAATCAACATTTCTACTTTTTTTAAATAAAACATTTAATAGATTGATTCTCAAGAGTGATTTACCATGGAGCATGGCACTAATACTGTAATAACAATGGAGCCTGAGTCTTGTCAAAAATTACATTACCAAATTGAGTCGGAGCCTTATCCTCTTATGGAGGATTTATGCTTCTCAATAGCAAAATGATGGCATAGAACAAGAGGCAAGTAAAACAACTTAATAGAACATCCGCACAATTGGTGGGCATACTTTTGTTCATGCGTTCTCACCCAAAGTGTATTTATATGATACAATGCTAGATCACGAAAATGTATTGAAAATGATGTAACTAATTTTTTACCCTCATAGTGATGGTGACATATAAAGGTAGGGGGTTAACTCAGGTTTTCACCGCTCCAGGGCAGTTACACCCTTTTCCCTCCCAGTTTTGCAGAAAACTTAATTATCTGTTGACATCAAAAGTTTGATATGGACACACACATAAATAAATAATTTTTTGGGTATATTGATATTATAAAAAGGAAAGGAAGAGGTGGGAAACAGACTGAATGCAGAACTCGGATAAGCAATTGGGATGAAGCAGAAAGCAACCTTTCCTCATATAGATGGAGTTGTTTGGGCACTTTATTAGGAAAAGTTGGTTGGGCACATCATCTCGGATATCACTAGTAACTCATATTCCTCACATAGAAAAGCTTTTGAGTAATTTGCATTTGTAACTATTCTGACTTTTGAAACAGAAAAGGAGAGGATTGAGTTCTCTTCTGGAAAAAAGAACAAAGAGGACGTGACAATTGATAAATCAGCCAAGTGAGACAACGTGGATATCTATGAACTATCAGTTGTCGATGTTCATCTCGGATTTACAAAAGGAATTTTAATAGCGCCAAAATGTAAACTGAATAAAATATATCACATACACAATCAGAGAATAGCACCAAACTGTAATAATTTAAACAATAGTAAGATCCTCCCTTTTACCTTGTCCACCATGGGGAGAGGCCACCAAATTTGCTTAGTAGTAAAATGAACCTTTAAAAAACATTCATCAACGATATGAACTCAGTCCACTAGCAAAAAAGAAGAAGTCATAATATATATCTAAATACACAATAATGCTATACCTTGCCACCAGTCACCATGAGAATCTGTGGCGGGGTCCTTGTTGTCCACCTTATACTGAAATGAATAAAAATAATAATGTTCAATGCCTTGCTGAGGTATCGAGCAGTTTCTTTATTAATTATGAATTGTAAACGTGAGTTGTATTTTTGGGTTTAGCAATTTCTTACATCATTGGATTCTGTGGCTTGCTTGGGTGTAGAGCTGCCATAAAAATAATCTCGACCACCATAGTGCACAGAAGAACCAAAGCAAGACGTATCAACCGATTCATATGGATGAGAGTGCTTATTATCCTTGGTGAGTGCAGTGCGACTTTTAGCAGGACTCCACTGGGATCTACCATCTGGAAGACATATTAATCCTTTTGCAGTTAATTTGTTGTTGTGTCATATCTCAGTGCTCCAAAACGAGTAAGATGAGACCCAGATGATAATCATTCCGTGATAAATGGATAATACTTAAAAAGTAATAAACAGTACATGATGGTGGAGACAAGAGTTTGAAATGGAAAGTAATTTATGGTTGGTTGACGTTGAAGATAACCAATATATGCACACCGTGCCTAATCCACCTTCTCAGCCCTCCTTTTTGTTGACATCTATGCAAATGAACTACAAGAGAAAAACATGCTCCTAACTTTCAGGATTTGCCTGGAATTGAAATTCATTCCGTGCTTTAAACTCGTTGATACAGAGCTGAGATATACTATACCGTTTCATTTCCACAATAGGTCAATAGCGTCCTAATGGCATATCCAAATAAGATAAGACCAGGGACCCCACAACTACCTGTAATGCCAGCTTGTGCACTGCCGTTCTGCCCTTTGAAAAGAATGGCGTACAAGTCCTGCTCTTTGCCGTTTGCCTTGCAAACGAAAAAAAAAATACATCGAAATTAGATTAAAAGAATGGCGTACAAGTCCTGCTCTTTGCCGTTTGCCTTCAAACGAAACAAAAAAAAAAGAAACGAAAAAAATAAATACATCGAAATTAGATTAAAAGAATGGCGTACAAGTCCTGCTCTTTGCCGTTTGCCGTGCAAACGAAACAAAAAAAATACATCGAAATTAGGTGATAGTATCACAATAACAATCCTCTAAAATTAAGTTTTCTAAAAAAATACTCTAAAATAATCGATATCCACTTGGAAAGAGGGGCGTATATATATAAAAAAATTACTAATTTTTCTCATATTCACTTCAAAGGAGGGGGCTTATATACATTAAAAATTAATAAATTTTCGTATATTTAACAACGATGTATACAAAGGCAAATCCGATATCTAGTAACGGCATGCATACGAAGAGAAACATCTGCATCATCGTTAAACAAACCCTCAAAATTCCTTCATTTAAGAAAAGATCACGTTTGTTCTCGAAAAAAGAACGATAAGATCATAAGTTTTTTTAAAAAAAAATCACGTCGAGCGCAAACGCCGCAGAGACATAACATCGAACAGGATAAAGGCATCAGGAAACGGGTACCCCATGCGACGGTGGGTAGAACAGGCTGCTCAACGGCGACTCGTCTCCAGCGGCAGCGGTGTCGACGGCGGTGCGGGGAGGGGACTTCTTGGTCTCCATGTGGGGCTGGGGCTGAGGAGAGGTCTTCTTGGGCTCCATTTGGGGACGAAAAGGAGGGCTGAGAAGGTGGATTAGGGCACGTGAAGCGGTTGTAGACGGCGGCGGGGGAGGAGAGAGACGGTGAGTCTAGGGAACACTCAACAACTCGGCTCGTGGCGCTCTGTTCCGACCTCCATGCGTGCCCGCATTTAAAGGCCCGGGACGAGGACTAAGAATCGTGATTTGGTAGATCTTGAAGGGCGTTTATGCAAAAAATGAGTAGATACCCTCAATGAACTTGCCACCGTTGGACTCGCGCTTCACTGGACCTTTGATGTGGGCTACTCGCGCTCTCTGTAGACGGCCGCGCTGGATTGATACCAATGGCTAAACCTGACGCGATAACCGCTCCTCTTTTACTCTCGCCGCCGGCTGATCTGCTGCTCCTTGCCTCACTCTACGTGCCGGCGGCTATCCCCTTGGCACTTGGTCGTCACTACCAGAGTGGAATGGAGCAAGGGGAGGAGGAGCCATCGATCGTGAGCTCGACGTAAGGTGCGCCTGTGGGGATGAACAGCGAGCAGAGCGAGAGATGGGGTAGGTGCGGTGAGTGGCGGCGCAAGTGGGAGGAGGACGACGAGAGGAGGCCGGGAAGGATGCGATCCACGACAAGGATTCCCAATCGTCGCCGGAAAGGGTGAGCTGCTGAGAGAGAGACAGAGAGAGGAAATGGGGATAGAGGGGACAAGAGAACTCGATTAAACGTAACGGATCGCAACGGTTCTGGGTTTTTGTGGAACAATGTTCGTTGAATCTAGGCTGAAGTAAAGAGTACTGCTTATTTCTGGAACTTTAACAAAATACACCTTATATATAAAACGTGCAGTTTACTATTAAAGAACCCTCAAAATTGTTTAAAGAAATGATCATATCATGTTTCTGAAACGGTAACACCCTTTGTTGAGAAATATAAGAACTATAAATTGATTGTGTTGTGAAATATTCTACTTTATATACGTGTGGACACTTTTCTAAATAGACTCTTTGATGTTTCTGATTAGGTCTTAGAATTCTATTAAATTACTCCCTAGCTAGAAATGTCCCGATCATAGCAAGCAACTATGATTACATTGTTTGATCTGAAAATGCTTCGGAAGTGTTACCAATGGAACTAAAATAATCATCGAGAATGCATTATTATTCTTAGAATCAACATGCACTCTCTTTAGTTTTAAAGATATCCGAAATAATGGTTTTTATCTGAAAATAGAAGAAGAGAATAGATCAGAATACCTTCTCTTAACCAAAAAAAAAGAAGTAGGATATCGGAAAGAAAACCTTAAGGGACTTTCCGTTTATACCTCCAAATTGTACTGTACGTTTATTAAATGTGATGATGAATATATTGTGATGAGTATATAACTCAGTGAACTAGATTATTTTAAAACGTGGCACAAGCGTTCTGAGGTACCATATGATGTGTTGGATCATACAATATTACACTGGCCACAAGTTGGGGGTCAACGAAATCCCTAATCCATCATACATTTTGTGTGAAAATTGTGCTAAAAAGCACAATTGATAATGAGATCTTCATATCAAAAGATAGGAGATGAGAAACATGATTTCCTCGAGAGAATGCAAAGGCACATATATGGACCAATTGAGTTTATATCAGAGCCATTCAAGTACCTTATGGTACTGATTAATGCATCTATTAGATAGATAAATATGAGTCTACTTTCTACTGAAAATCATGTATTTGTCAAACTGATTTGACAAATTATTACACTAAGGTCCAACTTTGAGAACCATCGGATCCAATCCATAAGAATGGATAATGCTTGAGAGTTCAACTCAAAAACATTTAATGATTGTTCTAAGACATTAGGCATTAAAGTAAAATATTTTATTATACAGTATTAGACAATTTTTCTCACAAAACTACATGATCGTAGTTCTCTAAGAAAAATTACTGCTAAATATGTAGCTTCATAAAATTCAAACTTAAATATGTAGTTATACGATAGTTTTAACAAAAAAAAGTTATAGTTAAAATTTACTCATCAAATTATAGGAGTGATACGGTGTATATCAAAATTGTCTTCCGGAGAGATTCTATTCGACATTAGAAATCTTATGCTGTTATATGAGCCGCGCCAAAACCTATGCAAATCCATATCTTTAGCACATTATCTGTGTTAAAACTACTATTAGTAACTGCGCATTTCGGATCTGACATCGTTGAAAGATGCCCATGGTAAATTCTATTGTAACCCTTGGATGGCTAATTATTTACGTTTCGATCCGATTCATTCAGTCACGACACGACGAACTGAAGCGTATACGGAATAGATATGGTACGCTTTGGATAAGAGAGTGCATGTGGGGGCCATAGCATCCACGGGTGGGACCTAGGCCCTCTTAGCCTGGTCATGGGCGACACGTGTGCAAGTGGGACGAGATGATACGCCAAGTGTTCAAATCTTCTTAGCAAATCAATCCGAGGTAAAAACACCAAACTAGCTGCAGGTAATTGTTTCATGCTCCAGCTTCTTAACTCCAAGTCAACAACGTAGCCTTCCTTTTACATCAAATGGGAAGATCTGATACTCTTACGTATGAGAGGGATTATCCAACCAATACAATTAAGAGCGCTATTTGGTGAAACCTGGAGCTTATTAGTCTCTCCATCCAAGTTTATAAGACATATATTTTAAATGATCTTGTACATAAATATAGAGCGTGTTTCAAATTTCAATGCAAAATTAGTGTGATTATCACTCTATAGCCCTAACAAAGTACCCAGCTTTACTTTGTATTATCTACATTTATGTATTGTATATTGTGATTAGAGATAATAATTAGAAGTAATCTAGTTATTATCAATATCTTTTGGACTAAGAAAAAATACACCTTATAAACTTGGACGGAGAGAGTAGTACACGCTTTGCACTCTGAAACTAATTTCAGTTAATGATCAAATCTGGTCTCAACCTTTAGGCTGGAGCTGTTCAATGTATCAGTATCTCTACTACTTCTAATTAGGAGTTGGTGGCAGTGGTCCGTTCTCTTCTAGAGTATCTGATTCATTGGATCTGACATGAACGGTTAAGATAGAAGAGGATTTAATCATATCTTAGATGGAAGGATTTTATCATATCTTTTTCGAATAGAAATATTATTTTAGTATATCTCTATTCACATGTTCTTACTATGGAAGGATATTATTCATATATCTTACAAATGGAATGATTTTCTCATCATGTCCTGTATGGATAGAAGGATATACTCACCATATCCTATAATACGAGAATTCTATCTTATCATATTTGGAAATGCATAGATTAAAAGGAAAGAATCACGCAATCCAAATCACGTGCCAATCACGAAGATGTCGGGGAGACCTGGCTTCCATCCGCCTGTGTACACTGCCTTCTGCTTTCATCTACTCCCTATTAGAGGGCACCCATTCTCATCTTCAGGAGGACAGGCCGGTCGGTAGTGGAGACACACGCAGGAAGAGAAGAGAAGAGAAAGGCTGCGTGCAAGAAGCAAGAAGATTTTCTGCAAGAGGAAGGCAATAACTTTCTCCTCCTTCAATGGTAAGGATTGATATCTCTCTACTAATTCTAATTAAGAGTTAGTGGCGATCGTCTGTTCTACTTCAAAGTACTTGATTAGTTGGATCTAACATGAACGGTTGAGATGGAAGAGGATCTAACCTGATAGTCAAATCTCTTCGGAGAAACAAACTTTTCCTACTATTGAAACATAACTAAAGTTAGTGTTATCTGCAAATAAATTTTTTATCGCAAATTGAGTTTTCGTTGCAACGCACGGACACATGACTAGTAAACACAAATGACTCACTTGTAAGAATATGTATTTTTAGCGTGACGTACAAGTTCCATTTATATACCTGAGGGAAGTGCAAATCAAGGATCAACAAGTACTAATTAATACAGGGGTATATATATAATCAGGAATTCAGGATTCAGTGCATGCAGGAGCTAGTAGATAGTAGTAGAATATAGATTATACTAGATAATCATACCCGGCGTGCCACACCGTGACGCCGCTCCTCACACAAGCAAATCGAGAAAATGTGCGACTGCCGCTCCATACACAAGCAAATCGAGAAACACGTGAAAAGGATCTAAACAGAATTTTGTGTTTTTCACAAAAAGGCTTAAACGTAATGCTAGAAAAATGAAAGAAGGACCTAAATGCAATGTATATTTTTTTCCAAAAAAAGATCTAAACGTATTTTTCCCCGAAAAGGATCTAATTGTAATTTTGATTTTACGTAGAAAGACCTAAGCGCAATGCCTAAAAAGCATAAAGGACATAAACATAATATATATTATTTTTCGAAAAAAGAATCTAATCATTTTTTTTTTCAAAAAGGATCTAATCGTAATTTTTTTTCGAAAAAAAAGACATAAACCTAAGTTTTTTACACTCGCCCACCGAGCCGGCTCAAAAGGCCGGAAGGCATGAACTCTTCCATCTATAATAGATGGATGATTCCATAGGCATAATGCATCACATCCATGTGCACTTTGACTTTGCATTCGAGAAGAACCACGCATGTGGCCGGGCATAGCATATACCCAGCCCTCGCACCCTTTGACCAAACTCACCTCCTCCGAGGAGATTCCATTCCCCGCCCCGATCGATGATGTTGAGCCCCGGCCTTATCGTCGCCACCCCAGCCATGGCCACACCGAATATCCACTTCCCCACACTACTAGCCTCTTTCTTTCCACGATTCCATCAGCTTTCTATGCACGAGTCAACAGGTGTCAGTGTATCGCAACTTCGCAAGAGTTGTTCGAGTTAACCAATGATCCTTTTTTTTTCTTGAAGATAAACCAAGGATCGTCCTAGCACCTACTTGAAATCGCTGTTTGCTTTTAAGAATTATAAGAGTTGTTGAGTTTGCTACGACACGAGAACTTCACGCTTGTGTGCGGCATGCATTGCCCGGTCTGCACACGGTAAGCATGGCGATGGCACCTGTACTTGTCGTCGTAGGCATTTGCTGGAATTACCTGCGACCTATGGACATGCACACGGCGGGACTCAATTGGCTTGAGCAGTCCGGTCCAAAAGGAGGAGCGGATTGAACAGGCCGGAGCCTTCCAAAGCGCAGTCTTTACTAGCCAGTTCCAAGAAGTTGGCCAAACTTTTCTTGCTTCTTGCCGCGCACTGGCGAGGCGGCAGTGGCACACGCAAGCGACGCGACATGCGTTTTGCCCACCCACCTGTCGCGCCACTACTGGCTCCCCAGACGCACGCTGATTAGCTCCAGTCTATCCAGGTCAAGCTAATCGAGCGATCGAGCCAAGAATTTCCATTTCAGAAACACCACCGATCCCATCTATAGCGTACGTGACATGCGCATCGACACCATCGGAGAGCGGAGACTGGACCGGAGAGTAGCGGAGACATTATCTGAAGTGGGGTTGTGATCCTTGAAAAGATGCCGCTTTTAAAGAGAGCGCGAGAACACCAATGGGAACATGATGCACGCACGAACGCACCCGCCTCGCCGTTCATCCTTATCTCGATATCTTGTCCAAGATTCCGTAGATGATATGGATCTGTCCGAGTCGAACGAAACCACGCACGGCCTGGCACTGGCAGGCGCGTGCGCGGCGGGGTCACCGAGAATCGACGTGAAACCGGCTGCCTCCGCGCCTCCATCCACACGACCCGATTCGCTCTCACGATTTTTTTTGCCCATTCGCGCGCGAGCTAAAAAGAGTGGCGTTCCACAAGGAGATCGACCCGAACAATGAGCTAATTAATTAAGTACGTACGTAGCGGCCCAATAATTCGATATATCCTGCATCCTTCCGAGCTTACACCTGTATATGTGCTAGCGGCGACAGCAGTGGCAGGTAGGTCCACGCCGATGTGTCAGTGATGCGGCCGGTGCAGTTGACGTGCCGCTGCCGCTGCCCGCCTTATGCTTGCTATCTTGTTTGCCGCGGAAGGCGACCGCACGGTGACGAGAAGGAAAGCGAAGGGCAGATGCCGATGCCGACACGGGTTTAAAGCCAGCTTCATGCTTCAGATTTTACCAGCTTCAGTTTAAAGCGCACATGTCGACACCTGTTTGAGAAATTTAAAGCCAACTTTAGTTTCTAAAAAATCAATAGATTTCTCTAAACAGCTTAGTTTTTAAACGACTTTGGCATACACTATAAATCATATATAACTAGCAAAAGCCAAATGCTAAGGATCTGTTTGTTTTAGCTTTTGATTCTGGATTATGGCCACAAAAGTAGAATAAAAAACAAACAGTCCGATTCTAGAATCCGATTTTCACAATCAACCCATTCATATACACTAGAATCCACAATCCACTTTATATGTGCTTTTGGATTACAACTTTTAGAGAATCAACTTCTCTACAACCACAATTCAGAATCACCTTTTAGAGAATTTAAAGCTAAAACAAACAGGCATTAAAAGCAAGATAGGATCTATTTTTATAACTTATTGCTAAGAAAATTAGTAAACGACCATTTATAAAAAAAATGCTACATCTGTTTTTCTCATAAACATGCCCCGAAACACGTCTGTGTCCGTGTCTGCACAGCAAAAGCAGAGATTACCGGACGCATCGGGAGCGGATCGGAGGAGAATTATTTGCGGATGGAGAGGTAGAATTATTTGGTCGACACGCCAAGTTGCTTTGCTGCGGCTTTGGAGCTTGGAAGTTGGAAGGGATAAGGCAAGAATTCAACGTGAAGCTTGCCAGCGAATTAGGTGGAAGCCTTTTGGGAAGACGTCTAATCTGGCTTGAGATAAGCAGGGCGATCTCGTGGAAAGGTGTCCGTGGTTCGAATTGATTCGGGACGTTGTTTGCTCAAATCGTGTTGGTCAGTCATGCAGCAAGCTCTTGGGAGTTTTGTTACCTGTCGGAGCTGGCCCGAATCGATCTGTGTGGTGTCAGGAGAGACGTGAGCGGCTCGAATTGACCGTAGTTTGTGAGCGCTACATCCAGTGTTCCTTGTAATAATCAACAAACTCATCCTCAATGGAAGATTTGTTCGTAGCTACATATGCCATCCGACTGAGTGTATAAGTTCTGTTGGACATGGAGACGGCATTCAAAACATCAATTCGACTGCTATTGTCATATAAGTCGTTTGAGGTATGGACGGTATCCAAGATATCACTTTCACCACTAAAATATATTGCAAAAATTATTACAAATTATATATTATGAAAATGTATATTTCATGATGGATCTAATGTTACCAATTTCATGTGACCAACCTACCTAATATATTATACAGAAAAACTAATCTACGGCATACCGTTATACCGTAGATAGCTAATACAAGGTATACTTCACTACCGGAGCGCGAATTAGTAAATCGAGTTGCCGCTGTGCTCTTGATTTCCTCTGATGATACGCTGATATGTCTATGCACGTGATACAGAAGAAGTATAGCATCGTCGCAAGGTACTCGCTTCAGCAGGGGAACAATGAAGGATCCCCATCCTTTGTACATGCAAATCTCTAAGGCTAAAATCCCTGGTTTTAGTAGCCAGAAGAAGAGAGTGTCATGAAAAATCATATGAAACTAATTTTCATTTGTTTTTCACAGAAACTTGTGAAACTTGCATGAATTTTGTTGAAACTTTCTCAATACTTTGATTTTGTTTCTAAAACTTGTCATTGAAACTTGAAGTTTGTTTTAAACACCATGAAACTTGCATAATTTTTTTGTTGAAACTTACCCAAAACTTTGAATTTGTTTCTGAAACTTGGCATTAAAACTTGAAACCCGTTTGAAATACCATGAAACGTGCATGAATTTTGTTGAAAGCTACTAAAACTTTTAATTTATCTTTGAAACTTGCCGTTGAAACTTGCTAAGTTTCACAACATTTCACATATAAGTTTTATTAGGTTTCACGAAATAAGTTTCAAGATGTTTCATAAGTTATAATAAGTTCAAGTATCATAACTTTTTAACGGATAAGTTTCATGACGTTTCACGAATGTTTCATTAATACATTTCATGAGGTTTCATCACATAGTTTCACATCTAGGTTTACAGTTTTATCAGGTATTGATAGACTGCATGACTATGTTTTAATAGGTTTCATATTTCAGGGCTAAGTTTCATAACGCTTTACATATATGTTTCACAAGGCTTCATAGTGTTTCATCTAGATATGCAAACCATGTGAAACCTGCTTGATTTTTTTAATATTTGGCAAATCTCATGAAAACTAATATGAAACCGGTTTTCACACAAGCAGCAGTTGCAACGAACACCGTCATGTTCTTTGTTCACCGGCATGTACCTGCAGCTCTGCTAGTTGCTATCCCGTCGGATGGAGAAGTGACAGGATACCGTGCTATAGTAGCACTCTATATTATATTAATAGTAAAATATAAAAATATTCTATGTATACCGATTTAGAACGACTTGACTTTGCAATTGGAGGTATTATTTATTTTGGGAGGTACTTCAATGCTACTTTTAAATTCTAAAGCGCACGTCAACAACTTGTTTATAACCATGTTGTGATTACGAAACCAAACTATAAGCATGACCGCATGAGATACCCTTACTCTTTTGGAAACATATAAAATAGAGAAGCTAAAACAATGCCAAGCCACTTAAAGAGGGAGAGTGCATGAGTAAAAAATGAGATATGGATCTCACATGTCCCTCTTTAATGAAGCATATTGGTATATTCCCTCGTATGTACAGTAATTTGCTCAAGGCCTTGTCTTAAGGTCCACAAAACTGTTGGGAAACCATGTGGCCTACGAAGGCCCACAATAGCCCTTTAGTCAAAACCTAGGCGACTACTATATAAGGAGGAGGGGGTCCCCCATTGGACAGACAATTGAAAAGCAATAAAGAGTTCTCTCGTCGTTCCTCCTATATCCTGTGTTCATCTTTTTCTTCTCTATTCTCCACTTCAGATTTGTTCGGGAACCCCGGATTATTCGATAGCGAGGTTCCTTAACACGTTATCAGCACGAAGTTCTACCGGCGAACAAATTAAAAAAGTGAGGTTCCGCGATTGAATCTAATCGCTTGTTGTTTCTATGCATGCATCTAACCCACGCATCTGTACTGCGTTCGTCACATGGCACGAAGCTACAGGCAACTCAAAGCTACAGTACACGGTTATTGTTCATATTACGAAAAAACCACCGATCGTGCGTGCCCGAAGCACCACGCCGCCTCCTCGGCTTGCGCACCCGAAGCGCCGCCGCCTCGGATTGCACGCTTGAAGCTGTCGCCGCCGTCGTGCGTGCCCAAAGCCGCTCGTCCCGCCATGCGCGCCCGTAGCGCCACCGCCCTGGTCCCCCTGCACGAACCATCGATCGGCCACCTCGCCTCAGCTTTCCCGTCGTCGTGCGCCACCTTGCCCGAAGCGAGCTCGCCGACGTAGAAGCGCCGCCGCCGCATGGTTCCCGCCGCGTCCGGAGCGTCGCGCCGAGATGGCAGCCTCGTGCCTTGAAGTCGACGGCTCACCATCACAAGACGCGCGCCAGACTCCGCCCGCGCAACTCTTCTCCGCGCCGTCGGCTTGAAGCCACCGCCGCGCGCCGCTCTGCTCCGCGCCACCCGACCGTGCCGCATGGCTCATGCGGAAGAGGAATGGCAGCTAGTGGTGGGAACCCTAGCCGCCGCGCGTGTTATGGGTCGAAGGGAAAAAAAGAAAAAGTGAAAAAGAAGAAACAATAGCAGAAAATTTTGGAAAATTGCTAGAAAAATTATTTGGCTCTATTTTAATTTTCTAGCATTATTCTCTGCGTTTATGTTTTTTCATGATTTTTTGAATTCGTTGCTTTGTTTAGTATACTGGAAATTCATGAGAATTTAATTTCTACATTTTATGAATTTTGCAACCTCTTTCTATTAGATTACACGCAGTAATATAATGATGAAATTTTGAAATCATGCACATGTCCAGCATCGTGAACCGTGAGTTTGAAAAACTAGCCCCGCACGGTCAAAACTACCTCACTTGGGCATCGGACATGAAGTCCTCGAAGGACGCGCAACCTACCGTCGAGCAGAATGATCGAGCCTTGCACTTACTCAGGCACCACCTCTCAGCCACTCTGAAGAATGAATACATGGCTGAGGAGAGCACACTTGAGCTCTGGATTGCACTTCAGAAGAGGTTCGAGAAGCTCAAGTACACTATCTTGCCCCAAGCACAGCAAGATTGGGTCCGCCTGAGGTTTTCGGACTACAAAACAGTGGCCGAGTACAATACTGCCTTGCACAGAATTTATACCAATCTCTCCCTATGTGGCAAGAAGATCACTGATGAGGAGAAGATTGAGAAGACTCTCTCCACTTTTCTTCCAAATGCTATCCAGAGTGCCCGCAGCTATCGTCAAGATGCATACAAGGAGTATAGCAAACTGATTGATGTCATGCAAGTTGCGGAGTCACAAGACGATGTTCTACGTAAGAACATCGTCTCACAGCCACCTGGAATGGGCATTAGCATAGAAGTCAATGCCAATAGCTATAAGGTGAAAAAGCCCACTCATAGAAAGAAAGGCAAGTAGGGTGAAAAGAGAAGTACCAGATCAAGGGAAAGTCTAAAACCCCAATGAAGAAGGATGACAAGCCACACACCAAGCCGTATGGACAGCACAACCAAACGTGCTTCAGGTGTGGTACTTGGGGATACTAGTCAAAAATATGCCCGGAATCCAAGAAAGTGATCAACGCATATCAGGCCAAGAAGAAGGCAAAAGAAAACGCCCCAGTAGAGGCGCACTTCGCCAAGATTGGTGATAACGATGCTATGGATGTGGATACCTCACTTGCCTCATCCTTACAGACTAGCCTGGACATCGATGCTGCAGCCAAGCTTATGGAACATGAATAGAAAACTTCTGTCGATGACATAGAAGCAAAAATCAATGCATATTTTACAAATTCCGTTTAATGCATGAATCGCATTATTTGCTTTTTTTTAGATTGTGGTTGTTAGGAAGTTCTTTTGAATAATTAATTGTAAGCTTTAGAAGAGCATACTTTTCTCATGAATAAATATGCGATTTATTCTTTATTCCAGTATTCTTTAATTTGCAAGCAATGTTTGAATTATTTTCCCACTGTCTGATTGGAATTATATTTCTTTTATCTAAAAATCGTGTAGCGTCCAAATGGAAGAGATATGCATTGTTGATAGTGGCACAACAAATACCATCTTAAGAGAGTCCAAATACTTCCAGTCGATCACGAAGAACGCTGGAAAGATTACTACGATTGCAGGAAGTGATTCCTATATAATAAGCTCTCGGAAGAGCCACAATTATATTGCCAATGGGTACAAATTTGGTAATTGAAGAAGCCCTTTTATACCCTGAATCAGCGCGCACTCTCTTAAGTTTCAAAGGCATCCGCGCCAATGGTTTTCACGTAGAAACCAATGAAGAAAATGACAAAGAATACTTGTGCATTGTGAAGCACGTGGTATGTGAAAAAATGGTATTAGAAAAATGTCCCTCATATGAATCTGGGTTGTACTACACGAAAATACATGAACCCGAAGTGTATACTTCCTTGAAGACTGTCTTTAGAAGCTCTGAGTTATTTTATTTATGGCATTGTAGATTAGGTCATCCTTGTCTTAGAATGATGAGAGATATAGTGAACAACTCACAAACTCATGACATTAATGTTAAGAATTTCTCGAATTATAAAGATTTTGTGTGCCCTGCATGTGTCACCGAAAAATTAATAACTAGACCATCTATCATGAAAGTGCAAAGTGAAATCCCTGCATTCCTGGAACGCATCCAGGGGATATTTGCAGCCCAATTCAGCCCTTGCCATGGCCGTTTCGGTACTTCATGGTGCTCATCGATGCTTACTCAAAATGGTCGTATGTATGCTTATTGTCAACAAGAAACCATGCTTTTGCAAAGCTGATCTCGTAGATCATAAGAATTAAGAATGTTTTCCCTGATCATCGTGTGAAGTCCATTAGAATGGACAATGCCAGCGAATTTAATTCAAAGGCATTTGATGATTATTGCACTGCAACAAGGATAGCAGTTGAGCACTCTGTACCGCACGTCCATACGCAGAATGGACTAGCTGAAGCACTAATAAAGAGGATTAAATTCATTGCCAGACCGCTTTTGTAGAGTTGTAACTTGCCCAACACTTGTTGAAGACACGCAGTCCTGCACGTAGCAGCTCTCATCAATTTCAGACCTTCGGTCTACAACATCTATTCCCCTATGCAATTAGTGCACGGGGTCATCCCGAAAATCTCCTATCTCAAAAAGTTTGGTTGTATGGTATATGTTCCTATACCACCCCCACAGCGGACTGCAATGGGCCATCTCCGTAAGTTTGGGATATACATTGGTTATGAGAGTGCATCCATAATCAGGTATTTGGAACCCATGACTGGAGACTTGCATACAGCCCGATTCGCTGATTGCATATTTGACGAGTATCGTTTCCCATCATTAGAGGGAGGAAATCAACATTTGGATGAAAAATGCCGAGAAATCATATGGCATTCCACTGGGATCCCTGCACATGACCCCCACACTAATGAAGCAAATCAAGAAGTCCAGAAGATAATTGATTTGCAGAATTTAGCAAATGAACTACCTGATCATTTTTGTGATCTGAAGGGTGTGGTTAAGTCGTATGTACCCTCAAGAAATGCACTAGAGATGGTGGAAATACCAAAGAAAGCAGAAGGTATCCCTCATCCTGTTCAGAGGCCTCAAAGAAAAAGAACAAGAAATATGGCTCCTCAAACCCAAATTACCCGGAGACATCTGGAGAAAACTGGGCGAGAGGACTTACCACAACCAATCACGAAAATGCCCCAAGGAAAGAAGGGGAGCTAGTTGAGACCTGGCACTAGAAAGAAGCCGACGGAAAAGGTAATTCCAGACTTGAATCTTTCACTGCAGCAGCCGCTGGAAATAATGTGTGCGCACACATGGACGATGAAAGGCTAAAGGAACTTGCCCTTGCGATGGGAGATAGCAGCGAAGAGCAAGTAGAAGTGAATGAAGCACCCCATGATGAAATGGCCATAAACTTTATAATAACAAGAGAATCCCTAAATAGTGCAACAACCAATATCGATGAATACTTTACAAAGAAGATTACCTTGATCATTGATCATGATCCCGAGCCTGCATCTCTCGCAGAGTGCAAGAAAAGGCTAGATTGGGAAGAATGGAAGAAGGCAATCACTGCGAAATTAGTCTCTCTGAACAAGAGAAAGGTGTTTAGGCCTGTATGCCGCACACCTTCCCATATAAACCCTGTAGGTCACAAATGGGTCTTTGTTCGGAAGAAGAATGAAAACAACGAAGTTGTAAGGTACAAGGCAAGGCTTGTAGCTCAAGGTTTCACTCAACGTCCTGGGGTTGATTATGAAGAAACTTATTCTCCGGTCATGGGAGGAATTACCTTTAGATATTTGATCTCAATGGTAGTCAACTTGAAGTTGAAAATGAAGCTAATGGATGTCGTCACAGCATATTTGTATGGAAACTTGGATTCGGATATATACATGAAAGTATCGGAAGGTATTCCTATCCCGAACCAAGACATAGCAAATAGAAATCTTTACAGTGTGAAATTAGAGAAATCACTGTATGGGCTAAAACAGTCAGGAAGAATGTGGTACAATCGCTTGAGCGACTTTCTCTATAAGAAAGGCTACACGAACAGCGAAGATTGTCTATGAGTATTTACACAACGATCCCCGAATGGATTCTGTATAATCTCCGTCTATATAGATGACTTAAACATCATTGGGACAGATGAAGAAATTGAAGAAGCATGCTCATACTTGAAGTCTGAGTTTGAAATGATGGACTTGGGTAAAACCAAGTTTTGTTTAGGCTTGCAGCTTGAGCATGTCCAAGGTGAAATCTTGGTACACCAATCATCCTACACGCAGAAAGTGTTGGAAAGATTTGGTTTTGAAAAGGCATATCCTGTAAAGACTCCATTGGTCGAAAAGTCACTCCAAACAGACCTAAACCCATACAAGCCTAGAGAAGAGGGGAGGAAGTCCTGGGAGCGGAATTCCCACATCTAAGTGCAGTTGGAGCGCTCATGTACCTTGCGAGTAGCACCAGGTCGGACATTACGTTCGCCATGAATTTGCTAGCCTGGTATAGTGCAGAACCCACCAAAAGGCATTGGAAAGGGATCAAGGACATATTCCGCTACCTCCAAGGAAGCAAAGATCTCGGCTTGTTCTACAGAAGAAACAATGAACTGAATTTGGTTGGCTACGCTGATGCTGGGTACTTATCAGACCCGCATACTAGCAAGTCCCAAACTGGGTATGTTTTCCTGTGTGGAGAAACAGCAGTTTCCAAAAAGTCGTCTAAACAGACTCTTGTCTCGACGTCGACAAACCACTTGAAAATCATTGCTTTGTATGAAGCCTCCCGTGAATGTGCATGGCTCTGAAGAATGGTTCACCACATCCAGAAGTCATGTGGCTTGAACATTGAGCAAACTCACACGATCATTTACGAAGATAATGCAACTTGTGTTGCTCAAGTGCCGATAGGTTACGTGAAGAGCAATCTCACGAAGCATATCAACCCCAAGTTCTTCTATGCTCATGAATTGCATAAGATGAACGAGATCAAGATACTGCATACTAAGTCATGTGAAAATCTTGCAGACTTGTTCACTAAATCACTCCCATCATCTACCTTTGAAAGGTGCGTTAAGGGATTGGGATGATGAGACTTAGAGAAGTGCAGATTTCAGGAGGAGATATTTCACATACTCCCACATAAACCTTGAACATGAGGATTGAGTACACAACATGAATCTCGAAGATTAGCAAATGAAGTTTGGGTGAATTATACTCTTTTTTCTTAACAAGTTTTTCATGAAGTTTTCTTGCATAAGGTTTTAATGAGGCAATTCGTGCAACGCAGTAAGGGTATGCTATGTACTCTTTCTCCAAGTATTTTTCCCACTGGGTTTTTCTGGAGTTTTAATGAGGCATATGCATCTCGCGGCAAAGGGCCCAAGGGGTAGTGTTGGGAAACCATGTGGCTCACGATGGCCCCTTAGCCAAAACCTAGGCGATTACTATATAAGGAGGAGGGGGTCCCCCATTGGACAGACAATTGAAAAGCAATAAAGAGTTATCTCGCTATTCCTCCTATATCCTGTGTTCATCTTTCTTCCTCTCTGTTCTTCACTTCAGATCTGTTCAGGCACCTCGGACTATTCGATAACAAGGTTGCTTAACAAAAACATTCTTGGAAGCCCATTTGCTCGCTAGTTTGTTTCTAGGCTTGCTCCAAAACCAAGAAGACACTTCGGACATCGTAAAAAGTTTGGGCACTGCCACAGCAAGAACAATTACTATGCATAGTGCACCCAAGATCTATGACAACTAGCAACCTGTACGCGGCGTGCCATGTCGCGGGCGTTGCTTTTTACATGAGAAAGATGGGTTTTTTTTCCGGGAAAAAGGCTTAAACGTAATGGTAAAGAAAACGGGAAAAAATGTATGTTTTTTTTGCGAAGAAGGATCCGAATGGGTTTTTTCCCCGCGAAAAAGGACCTAACGTAATTTTGGTTTTATGGAAAAGGACCCGAGCGCAAGCCTTAAAAACGCATAAAGGACCAAAGCGTAATATATATTCTTTTTTGGGAAAAAGGATCTATTCGTAAATTAAAAGGACCTATACGTAGTTTTTATTTTGTGGAAAAGGACCCGAGCGCAAGCCTTAAAAACGCATAAAGGACCAAAGCGTAATATATATATATTTTTTTGGAAAAAGGCCTATTTGCATTTTTTTTCCGAACAAGGACCCGATTGTAATTTTTTTTCTTAAAAAGGACCTATCCGTAAATAAAAAAAGGACCTGTCCGTAATTTTTTTCGGCTCGCCGAGCCGCGAGCCGAGCCCGGCTCCAGCGACACGTGGACAGTGTCCCCTTCCAGGAAATCTCCCAACATTAGGAAAGGGATGATTAGCTCCTCCTTGTAGTAGTCAATGATGGTGTAGGCCTGTGGGGGACGTCACCAGCGGGCAATACTGTGACGTCGGCCTATAGACTTTAGACAACCTTACATGACTAGTATAGTGCCCGTGCTAACACTACGACGATCAGTACACCCGCTTAAGAAAAAAAAACTATGCAGTTTAACACTTGAAAGGCTTTAAAATTGTCCTTACGCTATGCGTATGTAGGAGAACAAAATAATTTAGAGAGCCAAATCAGTATTAGGGAAGGTTCGTGAATTCCTAGTGACCCTTTAAGATTCTATTCACAAAATCTTTCCCATTTGCTTTATTATCAAAACCCATTTCTCTGAAAAAGAAATCATCAAACGCAAGGCAAAATCATTACTACTTGAGATACCGCTTATTGGAGAATAAAAGACGAAATGAGCAACAACTCAATGAGTCAAGACACAAGACCATCCCCAATTTTGGATATATATGTGCCTATTGGATACAATTACATATAGACAAAGAATAATAAAACATTGATGTTGACCATCGATTCATGCCCCATAAATCTTAATCATAGGTTTTCAGCTCATAATCTTCCTTGGTTTGGTTAGGCTCTTCATTCACCGACACAATATTCTTCCTTGGTCTCACACTGATGTAGGTCAGAAACAAGAATTCATTTTGAAACTAACCAAGGATTCTAGAGCAGATAACCACAAATAAGGTATTACGAAAGTAAAGTACAAGGAAATGATTGTCCAAGTCAAAGAAACAGGAAGCTTATGCAAATTTCCAATAGCATGCTAAAAATTGTGTGAAATAGCACTTACCAATTTCACCAATCCAGGACATCTTGATAGACAATATTCCTGGTACTCTTTCCTGTAGGATCTAATTCTTTATTTGGCTTTACCAAAATTTTTGTTGTTTGCCTCGAGACACCCCGTGACAATGCAACATAAAGCTGTCCATGTGAGAACACAGGTTCTGGAAGGTAGATCCCAACATTTTGGATGGTTTGTCCTTGCGCTTTATTTATGGTCATTGCAAAACTTAGGCGTATTGGGAATTGTTTTCTCTGAACTTGAAAGGAAGTGAAATATCATCCGAGGAGACATAGGGATCCTTGGTATGAACACCCGTGAGCCTCGCATGCCGCCCACCCACAATTTCGGCATCAATTGCATTGTCTTGAATGCTCTAACCATTAGTCTTGTTCCATTGCACAAGCCATTGTTAGGATCGATATTGCGAAGAAGAATCACAGGCGGTTGATTTTACTTTGAGCACATGTGGAGGAAGGCCGCTTGGAGTGATCGAGTTCGTAAAGTCAATAGGTATCGATTGTGAATCATCATCTACTAAGTCGGCTGTGGTAAAGTTTTTCCGGCCCGAAACGGTCAATCATCCTTGCGTTAAGTCGATCCACATGCTCATTTTTGGTTGAAAGTATGGCACGTGTGCTCATATAAGTCACGACCTTGCATTTTCATGAAGTGATGGGAATACATGTTGAATGAGTTTGCCTATTGAATCTTCTGTCCGTATGACCGATCACAATGTCATCGAGCTTGAACATAATCATCTACAATGGTCTTTTCATCCCATTTCCACCGAGGATATAATCTGCAAACATTGGGTCCGATCAGCCCTCATGTTACGTGTCAATCGTATCTTCCTTATATTTTCCCATAAATACGATCTCGCAAGGTAGCATCGCTTATCTCGTGCTCTTGTACCACGCGTATCACAGAAGAACTTGTCTAAAATCTCCACCAAATACCACAACCTTTCCTCCAAACGGCAAGCTACAATCCATGATATCTTGTAGAGACCTATCAAGTGTCTCAACCGCTATTCGCTTCACATCGCAACTTCATCCCGGATAATCAAGGATGCCCTACGAAGTAACTCTGCAGTGCCACTTTGCTTTGTGAAGCTACATGCTATTGTCGGCAATGTTAATTGGGATTTTGAACCTTGAGTGTGCAAATCAGTCCTCCGGTAATATGGATGTCGCTATACGAGGTTGTTTGTCGCAATGCCTATTAAGCCCTCCGAGCGCACTTTGGCCAGAAGTGCCTTATATAGGTACGTCTTTCCCGTGCCTCCTGGACCATCGACAAAGAATATCTGCCTTTTTTTGTGTAATACATGATGTAAGATTTCATCAAATCCTGCACGCTGCTCCTTGTTAAGAGATTTATATCCATCTATATCTTGTTGGTCTATGGGCACAGAAAGTTCCTCTCTAACCTCCCTCATTATGTCATTGGAAAATTCACCTGAATTGTACAAAAAAATAATAAATGTATCACGAAATCATCGGGCAATCAGATAAGTAAATTTAAGATAGAGATGAAATAAAGAGTGTAGGATTATAACAATACAACCTACTTATGTTTATTATTTTTCCGAGTTTAAGAAAGCACTAAATACAAATTCTAACACTATACAAAAAAGACAAATAATAATCATTTAAGTATCTTTTAGCGGTAAACAACAATATAACAAATTATTATATGAGAGGTAGGCCAATTGAACTAAGCATAAGTGGTCATCAGGATGACTAACTCAGATCATTAAGCTCGGGAGACCATAATTTTTTATATCCTTCCCCATCGAATGAAGCATATCGCGGATGTCTATAAGCACCATCTGCTCAACTGCCGCTCTGTTGGAGTTATCTCGGCTGTAATCTTCAGACAATGAATCCTTGTGCTTGTCCCATAGTGCATGGATATTGGTGGCCTCGCAAAATACAAGAATAGTGGCAAATAACCTTCGTAAAGCAGACGGCATCTGAAATGTTGCAGCCTCACTCAAGCGATCGCAAGCGACTTGTCCGCCTCTATGAGTCCTCTTTTCTCACGTGATAAGTTGAAAGTGGAGTATGTGATGCCGGCCACGGTTCTCAAATCCTCATATGAGGTTGCGCCTGTCACATGATTCAGGAGCACTCTCAAGAAGTATCTCTCCCCTTCTGCAGGGTTTGCATACACAATCCGTCCAATCTGACCAATTTGTCGTACTCTTCTTTGCCATGCTTTTCTACTCTTGATCCACCGGTAGTGCTCTGGGAACTGTCTGTACAATAATTTACTTGCATAACTATCAACTTGATTCATTTTGAAATACTCAGTTAGTGTTGTCATAGAAGAAGACGGTCGCCTGACAACATCCTCAAGATTAGCGGACCCTTCATAGACAACATACTGCATGTTGGGCAAATGAAGTTGGAGTTGCAAAACTGAAGGATAAACAGCAAACAGTGGGAAACCAAAAATCCTGTGCACAGCTTCTGGTGGTGATACGTATCTAGCATCCCTGTATCGACGAATCTCATTGATTACTCCACCTTCCTTCTGAACAGGGTCTACTGAGAATGATGCACACTCATGGCCTTTATACACGTACTTAAATAGGTACTTTACAGATTTGATGCTTGAGCATGCTTCAACGTTCATGTGGCAGTTGTACCGCATAAGAAGTCCAGGATTGTATGGTACCACCCACCTATTATCTAACTCGCACTCTAATCTTTACACGCTGTCTGTCCATCTCTTCTCCTATATATAGGATAGAATCCTTTCCTTGCTGTGTTGCAGAACAAAACTGTCGAGGATAGCGAAAGCGACATTCTCCATCCACCATACAAGCACACCTTCTATTCAAGGGCACCACATGGTCCGTGCAACATATGCTTCATGACCAGCCCATGCAACACGGGTATTTGTCCTTGTCCGGTATCTCAAAGAAAATGACTTTATCATAACCATCCGGCTTGTTAACTTATCGCCGACCTCATAATCAATGTAAAGTGTTCGTGTGGTAGGCCCTCTTCGAACTCAGTAACATGAACATATACACTACCTCTCCAAAGTATTTTTCTTTATCAAGAAATCTTTCATGTCCTCAACTTGGCCTCAGATACTCTAGCCACCGTGTCCGGTCTATCTTGTGGTGTCCGCCAGGCTCGAGATTTGATGTTATCTCTTCCCAAAGATGGATTGCAAGTCATCGTAATGAAGTAATCTGGTTTTCCAAAACGTTGGACGATAGCCATTGCATTGAGAAATCTTTGCTGCATGTCACGATCGCCCCCTGGAAAAGTACGTGGAAGCACAACTCTCTTGCCAACCTCAGAAGCCCGTGTCTCTCCAGCAGAAATGACATCAACCACACCCTATGACAGATTAAAAGATGGATATGAATAAAGCTTATTTGTAATGAAAGTTGTCCGTGGCAAAGAAATGTAGTTATAATACCAAATTTGAGAGCTTCACCGTATAGTTCAAATTGTATTTTTTTGGTTCTCGTGATTCGAGTACCAATCAAGCCTCATAGTCTCAATCTTGATATACATGTCAACACCCATTGTCGGAATAATCGCCTCCAAATAACAAGATATTAAAAGGCCTTTTCTAACTTGCACTGAAACAATAGTATTCCCTGCCGTTATAAACCTAGTAGGTGAGTCTCGCATCTATCAACGCACTCAAGTAATCGCCTCCATGCGATCACTACCAAAGTAATCACCTGCCTGTATGTCATTATATCCTTCATCATTTGCAAAATGACCTGCGACATCAATATGTTATGGCAAAGAAAATGAAATATTATTATTGGAGGACGCACTATCAACAATGGTTATATTGAGCGTATTATTTAGGAAAAGAGTGAGCACGCGGGTACCATGTATCTTTAACTCTAATTTCATTTTCTGAGCTTTTACCATGTTTCTGGTGGCGCATGGTTTAAATGTTGCAATGCTTTTACAATGGATTTTTACTTAGCTTTGCACCGAAATTAGTATTACATCAAGCAAAATGAAAAACATCGCAGAAAATAATTAGAGATATCAATGACAGTTTTGAGCTTTTAAAATGTCACAAACCATTAAAAGCTATATGTATATAATAAAAAGAAATTAAGCCTGATGTATAACACAAATTTTAGGACCGATGTGTGTGTACGTACCTGGATGATCATCACAAGTAGCACATTCGTTGGTATTCACATTAACAGTCGGTGGTTCAGGAACTGTTGGTACTCCATTATACGACATTTTGAGGTTCCAGCCAGTTTCCCCTCTTGGGAAAAATAATGGATATGCCAATGGGTCATAACAACCATGATATGCTTTAATATAGCGGGGGCGATCACATTTGGGATATACAATCACACTCCTATCAAAAGTTTTTTGTGGATCATTCCCTCATCGTCCATATAGCAATGACACGAGAAGCCGTTGGTGCATTGTACCTTCTTTGGTCCAGCGTGACATTAGTATTGAGCTCAATTCGTATTCATCTAGGTTTGGGATAGAACCAACTCTCTTAAAAGTCTGCACATATGGGTTATCTTGCAATATTCTTAGGATATTTCTGATGAGATTGATATCAAGGTCGGGAGACCTCTTCACTCTATGGGATAATGTATCATCGTCTTCGGTATCATAGAAGTAGAGCTGCATATGACGAGGCCCTTGAGAGCTTGGCACCAACTGATCTAGCCGATGGTACAAGCCACCATGCACACGAAATGTATAGATACCAGTACCGGCTGCAGTGCTAACTCTACGATCAAGGGTGACTCCAAGACTGGTGAAAGCGAAATGAGAGTTGAAGTACCGTATATGGCTTCTGAAATAATTTGCATCACTATGATCCTGACTGGTAAACAATCGCTTTAGTTCTTCAGGCACATCAGGGATATGGACCAGCACCTTCCCTTTCCTGCAGCAGAATCCAGGTGGCTCATATTGAAATCTTTTTGCAGCACAATATTGGCAGTCAGATACATTCCTCAAAACATGTCCACCGGAGGTCATGGTAGATATAGTCGATGGATCATGTGCGACGGCGCACCAACACATGTTACTTGCACGCAGACGACTCAAAGTCATCATCGTAAGAAAATTAGAGTCGCAATTCCAAACATGATCTAATTTTGAACCGACCAACATTAATTGTATTAAGATTTACACTATCACCAATTCATTATTTTGAACCAATACACAAAGGGTATATTTGAATATATACATAATTGTTACCTTCAACGAGAGATTCTGACTCTCATCATCGCCTTCTACAATGTCCCCATCATGGCATGTCTCACCCTCCGCCATGTTACCTTCAACAATAAATTTGTCAATTATAAAGGAAGATTCGTAAACAATACCTTATTGACAACACATGTATATACATATATTCACCTAATTCGCCAACAGAAGTGTAGGCTCGAATAAACAATTTGTCGAACTCTAAATCATTTTTCTGTATAACATCATTTGAGACCAGATCAGGAATTGAAGGTTCTTCATGGTTTGTAGTGCGGCATTCTTTCATTTCTTTGTTGTATTCTCGTTTTTGTTTCAATAATAATTCCTTCTTCGCTCCATCCATATTATTGTATTTTTCTAGCTAACGATTTTTGTCGATCTCGATCTCATGCAACCTGGTCATCAAGGATATGTCACTTTTGGAAATGAGGAGCAAAAAAGGAGCAAAAAATTAAATTATGACACATGGTACCTGAAGGTACAGTATTTGGAGTTCCAAATGTAGATCTTGTCAGGTTGATTGGTGATACATCAGGTGTTTTATGTCCTATGGCATGGGTATTTTCAGAAAAATGAGTGTGATTCATGTTCTCCATCTATTCAAATGCATAAAGATGCAAATCGTAGGCTATCTCATTTTTCTTACCTGGAATAGGACTTATCGCATGATCGTTGGTTACCTGACTTTGCATCCATTCGATAGGACAACTTGGTAAAGTACCTAGTTTCCACAATGTTAGTATACATAATGGTTATTCAAGAAGTGACATATAAAAATTCTAAAGTATTAAACATTGGACCTAAAGGGGTCGTATTTGGAGTTCGCAGGGTACGTGCTGTCGGGTCATATTGAAAAGTAGATACACCATGTCTAGGATGATATTGTTGCACGTAGTTATCATTTATGTGCAGCCACTCCAAACCATCTTGTGGATCGACATTCTCTTTTGATATTGTGCTACCCGATTGTAGTATGGGTGTTAGTTGTACTATCGCGAGTAAGTTCATATATAAAAATGTGAATTCCTTTTATATGGTAAAAGACAAAAGAGGCCAATATATTTTTTACAAATATTTCTCGATCGTTCTTGTAGAATTTTGGCCCGTTAATCGACTACGTGTCCATTCAAATGACGATGCATTCGCTCCATTGCTTTCACTACAAGTAGCAGCGCATTTTCTCGCTCAGTAATCACGCTTCTTATTGTTTGCCTCTTCAATTTCTATTCAAAATTGAGATTAAAACCGTCATAGTCATGCAACATGGATTATGAATTAAGGTGCATTATACCGCACGAGTGCTTGTTGCTTGTGCCCTCTTCCTTGCTCGATATTCACGTTGTTTTCTGCTTTCTTTCGTCCTTCTTACGCTGCGCCTCGTCAATTGGGTTTGCTTGTTGTGTCTGCAATGATATTTTAAAAGCGCCATTATATCCAATAACTTGCACGACATCGTATTTATGACAATATATATATTTTCTAAAGGACAAATACCATATTGTAGTCACTTATACCTATGCTCGTGTTGTTGGATATATCGCTCAAAGCGGTGCGTTCTCCATGTTGGTTGTCCATATTGATTGACAAATATAAGTCGTTTATTAGGAATAGTACGATTTATTAGCGAATTTACGTAAAGGTAAATGGGTGTTGACTAACAGAATGCAATGGCTTTCAAAGAAACAAAGATCTCATTTAGACGCAATTAGTCGTAGTACAGAAATCAATGGTTTTGTTCAGAAAATATCATCAATCATCCATGATAGTATAGTGCCCGTGCTAGCATCTACGGCAAAGATACCCGCTTATCAATTAAATGAGAAGTCAAGTATGATTATAACACTTAATAATTAATAATCACAATGCTCGTGATGCGTAGTACAAAAATGAAGATATAACACTCAATAATATTTTTCCTAAACGCTTCCGTATGCTCTTAAGACTTGTTCTTATGTCTTGAGGATATTTTCACAAGACTCATTCCACTTGTATTTTAGTATTTCAATTAAGAAACACTTCCTGAGGATAGGTGAACCCTGTAAGTACATTGTAGAGCATCATCAGTATAGACCTACTTTACAACCTTATAAAAAGTGATTAATAAAATAGAGAGTAATTACCATGTAGATCCGTGCATTAAACTGTTGACCATTCCAAATGTGCATGAAGTTCATGACCAAATAACCTGTCAAGTTCCTGCACAACATTTAATTGCTGCATGTAAGTACACAAAAATTTAACTATTTACTAATCATTTGTAAATAACTTACCGGTCTATTGTTTTTGGAACAAACTTTGGAACTACAATACGCCAATCATAGATATCGTCGTTCCATGAGGGATTTACTATCCTCATAGCACGATCGAATATTATACCAATTTTTTGTATTCTATCAAGATAGTAATCGGATGGTTTATTCGTTGGAACCCATCCGTAGAGGCGTTGGATCAATAATAGAGATAACTCGTCCTTCATGTCGAATGATAACATGTCAATCATCCTCCGTGATGAAAAGGCAACATAATCTACAAATATATACATTATATCTTTTGCACACATATATAGTAACATAATAAAGCGTCAAACAATTTATTAAGCAAAGCTTACCATTCGGCATTCGGACAACGCAATTCCAGCCTCGTGCCAAGCGTCAAATAATTTTGCAAGCTTATCATCTTCAACCTTGACACGAAACTTATGGTACCGCTCGGTAATTACAAAGTGGCTGCGATAAATTAAAACATTAAAAATAGTTAGTTGATTATTGCATAATGTGTATATATATAATGCAAAATATCAAAACATACGCTAATCAGAATCTAGGTAGTGGCATATAGGATCCTCGAAATACATGGTTTCATCGCTTGCGAGCATGCGCACCCCTACATTAAAGCAATCAATGTCCATAGGCTTTCTGCCATCAAGTATTTCTTGAAGTTTCTCGACTGTTATGCTTATAGGGTAAGGTTTGGAGTTTCGCACCCATTCTTTTCTCTAAAAGATGATTTGTGTTAGATATTAACACTAATCAGCTTAACACGTACAAAAGAGTATCTATGTGTATGAAGGCATGAAAAAATAGTAGAAATAATAAGAATCACATACCCCAAAGCATCTCCGTCACGCTTATAGACATGATATAGCCACAAATCGCATTGGCCGCCTCTTTAGAACTAACACACCACTTGAGTGTTTATGCAAGGCAATAGTGCATCTTCTCTCGCTTCCTCTAGTGTGTCTAAAATCACACATTCATTTGAATCTACTACTTGCTCTAGATCGAAACTTCATCTTGGCATCCTTTTTGCGCTTTAGAGGCGAATCCAAAAGGATGGCAGCTAATTTTGATCTGAAATTAGTCATGTCTTGCTCATAGAAATATTAAAATAAATTAACTTTATACGTAACACATGTGTAAACACGTAATAATAACTTTTTACAATTACCGACAAATATTGTCGCTAATCGATCTCCGTCCAAGACTCCATGTAATTTAATAAAAATAGGCCACATGACACACTACAACCAAATGTTGAACATTCGGACATTTTAATATATTTCTTAAACAAAGTTTTCTAGTAACATATAGATTGAAATAGTACTCGCCATTCTCGCATTGGTTCTTTAAATTGCTCAATAATGTGCCACGAAGTAACTTGTAGATCCGCCACTTGTATGTTGTGAACTCTTTAACTCGTGACGCTATATCAATCAGATCTCGAGACCTTCTAACTGCTTTTTTATAAGAAAACAATCAGTCCTATAATCATAAAAAATAACGATGATTAAAGGTATAGCTAAAAATACTTACAAAGATAAGTAAGATCGTTGCGACACATTAAGCCCAAGGAGTCAAGAACTTGTATCTGACGTTTTTGCCATTTATTACAGCTAGGTACCAAGTGAGTATCTTTGATGTTAATAGGATAAAACCTGATTATAATAAAATAATTTATGAGTACCAAAGGCACGTGAAGCGTGACCGATTCAAAATAAGAACCAATTATTTACCATGTCATGTTGAACGTAGGACGTCACCCTTTCGACGATCTTGTCTTCTTTAATATTTGGTTTATTTTCTTTCCAATACTGACCATCACGATGAAGAATGTAAAATATCAAAGTATTCTCCAAGTAGATAGTTGCACCTTCTCTACACAATAGATATTTTTCAGAGATAATGAGGTTGATGTACGCGCTTTATGACCTGCAGCTTTAAAGTTAATATAGTATTAGAAAATGGAAATATATAAAGCACATAACTTTAATACGCACATAATAAAGGTTAAACTACATATGTATACTTACATTGCCATACAAGTGTTCAAAGAGGTTTCAAAAGACATTTAAAATGGAAGAAATCGATAAATGCACCCTCCACATCAACAATAATCTTTTTGTCAGGTGAGTTCATAATTGAGCTAATAATGAATTTGTCTTCTTCATCACAAATGTAATCTGCATCAAAATAACAAGATATAAGAACATTACTTCTGAATTAGAAAAGACATTGTCAACATTTTTGTAAAAGGTTACCTTGTGCATATACTACACTGATGTGGGATTTTTTCGGTTTGTTATGACGAGAAGCTTTCGACTCAATAACATTGTCCATCATTTGTATATCAGTGTTGATGTCAATCAGTTCTTTCTGATCTTCGGAATTGAACGTCTGATATTTCAATGAAGGAACCATTGGGACATCTCGAACCATGTCTCACTGAATCTCGATTCTACTGTCTATTTAAACAAGAAAAAGGATAAGGCAAATAAACATTAATCACGGGCACAAGTTTGACATTTGAACATGATCCTTCTGGAGGCTTTTTTACGGATCTAGCCCTATAGAGCCTAATTTAAACGCACGGAGAGTGCTAATTTAATTGATAAGTGAGTTTGCTGAAGGTGGAGTTCTTGAAATGTTAGACACTGCGATTTGTAAATGCAGTGAGGCATGACATTGAATTACAGTGCGTTGTCGTTCTTTTTTATTTGATGTGACCAAACCAAGCATTTTTTAAAGAGAAATAAGTTCAGCCCATGGGAGATTGTCAGGCATGATGTCGTGTACCCAATTAGATTTTTCGGCCATGTTGAGATTCTACCAAATGGCTGTTAGTAAACTATTATTCACCCAAATCTGTTAGTAAACTATTAGTCGCTCAGTTAGGGAAGTATTGCCGTGGCACTCGCCTCGAGTTTACTCACCAGATACGCACAAACCTCGATACAAAGAGTAAAACCACTTTCCAATAATTATATTGTGTTCTTCATGCACTGTGGTGTTGTTATATCCTAAATAAAACCTAGAAAACAGATGCAGTGTAGAACGACAGCTTGAGTTTATTAGCCATGATATAGTGATATAAGAATATGAGCACTGTCTAATTCTTATCTTGTTTTTCTCATGGATGCAAATGCTTATTTAAGCAGCGGTTTATTTTTTCATATTTTCACATAATTTTTTCCCATACATGGATAAGCAAACATACACAAACATGTCCACACAAGCAATTATTCATGTGATCAGAATAATAAAACATGTCCAAAGATCCGCTACATCACTAATCATATTAGCATCATATATTATCGATTGGTATTCCTAGTAACGACATGAGCTAGGTATTGCCATCTCCTTTCAATAAATCTTTTTATGAATGTGAGATCAAATGCTCCTGCCACCAGAGAGTGTCGAAAACATACAATAATAATTTAATAATTTGAAAATGTATTAATAAAAGGGGCTTATATTTTACTTTTGAATGGACTCTATTTTTTCTTATTAAAAAAACTTACTTTCAAGTGCATGATGTGTAGGAAGATCTGGGGCAAAGGCTAGTTTCGTGTACTGAGTAGTCTCAACACAATCTGTTTTAAAAAGCCACATATCATGAGTACCTTTTTCTTTAATTACACATTACCAATAGTTTTCATTATTTTCTAGGTTGATGGTTTAGTTATCAGTATCTATTGTCTTTTTTCAACATAGTTGCAACAAGCACATGGTTTTTTGCCTTAGCCTCTGACCAACTGAGCATATGTTGGGTTAAATGCTCATCCCATACTTGAACAACTAACAAGTTAAACCTACAATTAAACATAAGAAGAAATATTTCAAATATTATGCAGATTAGTTTCAATGAAACCATACTTTTTGAAAATACTATAGGTTTACCTTGTGTCTATGAGAGTGATCTCTATTCATTATACAACGTGGAAAGGTTTCAGAGAACTCAAGATCACCAAAATGAACAACCACTCCAACTATATCTATATGATGAAATATTGTATGTTTAAATTTATCCATCAACAAAACATTTGATATTATATTTGCGACAAAGGAATTTTGAGCCATACCTACAAATGTTTTGTTCGGACGTCCACAAACGTCTTCAAATGACATAAAATGTTTTGGGTACAGAGGAAAATCAACTAATATCAGAGAAGATTCAATCATGTACGTCCCGTTAGCAAGCACTCATAAGAGTTTCAATGCTCCGAAACCGAACCTCCTCACAGTTAGGCTGGAATTGAACACGATGAATGATGTACTTACAGCCTTCATTAAGTGCTAAGTTAAACCTATGAACATTACTGTCCCTGGCAATAGCTTCTATTTTGGAACCCTTTAAGTTTAAAATAAACCTTGTTAGCTAACATAAAAAATGAATTTTATAGGGGTTGAAATACCTTTGGACTTACAGTCTCATCTATTAAGATCAATCGAAGCAAATCACCGTTAACTTCAATAGGAAATTTGACATCTACTAAAACACAAATGCTCCAAGACATGTCTATATCAATAATTCAATGTTGTCGAACTCCTTGAATCTAAAAAATGAAGCATATGTAAACATTTGGTCTACTTCTAATTAAATGGAAGAGATAGTCAAGTAGAACTCACGTAGGCACCACGAGCTTTGAAAAACAACACTAACGCTCTCTTTCGTGTTCGATTAATTGGTGCCATTGAGTCGAAAACGTTAAAATGTTACAAAATATTTTTAATAATGGTGACAGGAGCATTTTCCACATTCCATAAATCACATTACATTTTTGTGTTTCTCATGCAAGATACATTTAAGGCAAGCAACATTTAAAATGATCCAAAAGCACTCATGATTCCAAAGATGTTTATCAAGAAGTAAGCAGCACTATAATAATTTACTAACAACACACCCTATGGAATTTGAGACAAACTCGTTAACTCACAGTGCAATCGGTTGATATTCCCAAGGCGGAGATTTTCTGTTGCAATAGTAAAGATCTAAACAAAGATTGGCATGTTAAAAGACAATCAAGTCATGAATCAATCGCTAATGAATATCAACCGATTGTGGAAACATGAGACTCATATCTAGGAAACAACAAAAAATGCCACACATTGATCTTCTCATTTAATTGATTAGTTTTCGTGTACTACCGCTGTAGCGTTAGCAGCACCAAAAATACGATCCGATCTAGTTGTTACAAAATTAATTATTTGTTAATCACACACTATTCGCTATCGTAACAAAGTTGTTCGATTCAACTGCTCCAATTTGATAAATGATTTACCTATTTAACTCTTTTTTTTACCTTTTTATGGATTTTGCTCGAATGCTGCCCCAAATTGACTATCTGAGATTTTCAGCAGTTTTTTCAATAACTTGAGATGTGCACGGGGATTTGACAAAAGTGTAGATTTGTGTAATAGACAAGCCAGCAAAATCAAAGCCTCAGAATACCATCAACTCTTCAATATATCACCTGTGAAAACAAGCACATTAGTGATACAAGTTTCTTTAACAGGATTCTTTAACAGGAATACAATTTTGTGGTTGTTGGATAATTTTCCATCCATCACAATATATTGCACAGGCCAACAAATGTAAAAAGTTAAAAGAAAAATAGAAAAAGGAGGGGGGTGGGGGCTTATTAGGATAGCTAAACACAAACAATAATATTGGTTAAGCAAATACAATCAATTTTGACATCTCATTCGCTTAGTCTGCATATTGTGTTAACAGAAGTATATCATGCATATCCAGGCTCTAAATACTATCTATGTCAAGCAGTTTCATGGTCCTTCAACTCATTTCTTAATTAAAGTAATGGTCACTGTACATAGCCTATGGGATCCCTTTTCTTAATAAAACGAACATATCATATAGCCCTATATCATGCACTATAATCTACATTTCCACAATATTTTCCATGTGCATATACACAGCTAGAAAACCACTGCAAATGAGTAATGAGAAAGGAAGCAATGGTACGCACAGACACAGCAAAACATCCCTTGTATAAGGAGTCTTGACACATATATGCAAAAGCTAAAAACCATACATGGTTATCAAAACTGATACAGTATTACAGTGTGATTTGTTTGTTTGAAATGCATTATACCAAATGTTGCCCTTCGCACCGTCTTGCAGTCCGGTGGGTTTTCGAAGATAACTGTGCGGTAGCCCAGCCAGCAAGCACGCCTCCGCGATGATAAATGTCAACCTGTTCAGAAGAAGCAAAAAGTTCAGTATCATTGCTGGAGATAAGGAAAAGGTTTCACAAATCAACCTGGTTCTGCAACAGACTAATTGAAAACTGACCAATCGCTACTTTATGTTGGTAAGCAAAACGAATCGACTATGGTCGTTCTGAAATCTGAATCTACTGATTCCAGAAACTAACCTCTCCCCTGCACCAATTCGCATTTGCAAATGCTACCTAAACGAATTCATTGAGGCTTACAGATCAGAAGGCCTGGGACAGGGTTAGGCTATTCCATTTCTGAGATTCTGTGTTTCTGATCCATCATGAGGTATATATATGTACTTGCACCCTAATGCATTGTCCTATTATAACACTGATGAGCTAAAATCAGTTTCATACTGGCATATCAGCATCAACCTCACACGTGTACAAGAATGAGAAAATATGTATTGGGATATTTATATCTGAAGACCATGTATTTGTCCCACAGGTCCACGACCCACGCCTGACTGTTTGGAAATAGTTATTTAAATGCTTTATTTGTTTCCAAAACAAATAGCAAACATCACTGTACGGATAAACAAATGTTGAAACAACCTCGAGACAGGGGTAGTTTGGAGCTCATGCAGGCATATCTAGGACATGTTTCTTCTTCTTTCAATTACTATGTGTCATGTGCAATCAGTTGGGGAAAAATTGTTATATTGCTAGATCGAACTCAGAATAATATAAAGAGATAACCCAACCCAACAAACCAGAACACATAGTAGTATTAACCAATAGCCACTCATTGATTAATTGAATGAGTATGACATCGACACAGCCGGCTAAAAAAGCCATTATATAGAACTGCTGTGCTGCTTGGGTCAAAATGTCAACCTGTTCAGAAGAAGCAAAAGCACTACACAGAATTGTTTGTTTCTCAAAACAAATGTGCTGAATTTTGTTAGTGGTTTAGCTTAAAGCAGGCTGCCACTTCATGTCGGGACTTCTCAGTGAAGTGTGCGGATTAAGTCTTTTTTTAGATAACATATTTTTCTGGTCTCTCTTTTGGGCCATTAAGGTCATTATCCCAGACATGGTCAGTTTATGTCCAAGCTTTGTCTTCCATTCTCAGGTTGACGATACCTGAGATTCTTGAAGTTGAAGTTCAAAATATTTTATCAACCTTGCTTGCTTTGGACAGGTTTAGTTGCAATAGACCCTTGTTTATTGAACATCTATTCTATACCAGCTTTGTCAGGTTCTTATTAGTCTCATTTGTGTGTTTTTTCACACCGATATCATGGGTAGTTTGTTCAGGTAAAGAACTTTTTTTAATATGAGAATACACCCTGCTGTGGTATGTAATAACTATTTCTATCGCATGGTGAAATGTCCGTAACCACAAAACATCAATCCATGCAAATGTATGAAGGTTTAATTGTTTGCATTTTGTGCAGTTATTGGTAGCAAACTTACATGTACTTGACGGATTCAGCATAACAATTTGTTCAAATGCTAATTGAAGTTGCTGTCTACTTGTCTACTACTGCTAGCTGCTTGAGGGATTCAGCATAACAATTTCTTCAAATGCTGGCAAGCGACAACACGAAAGAACAGAAGAACAAAATTTCTTGTCTACTACTTGGTAAGGTGAAAATGATAAATACCGCTAATGTGGCTGTGCTTTTGACTTCCTCTTCTCCACGAACTGAATGCTGAAACCAACTCTAGGGCACTCCACCGCGGCTGCCGCCCGAATTCCCAGTCACGCAATAAGCAGTAAGCAGCAAGAAAAGGAAGCACAACGAATCGACGGGTTATGTACCAACCTAAGAGACGAATAAAAGGAAAAACTCGAGAACAAACTCATCTTGAATCCGAGATTTGCTTCCATACAAAGAGCATCAATCAATCCAATCCGAGATTTGCTTCCTTTGTAAGCTGCCACAACCAATCCAATCCGGATCAAACGGAAAGGAATCAGATCGAGGAGATCGGATGCGCAGGGAAATCCGGCGCTCAGCGGGTGGGGTGGGCGGTTGGAGTGGGGCGCAGGACACCGGATCAGAAGGTTTTCGCTTTCGAGCGCACGCGCTGGGGAGCCGAGACGGCTCGATGGCGGCGGCCTGAACGACGGGAATGGAGGTCGCAAGGGGACTTAGGGCGAAGGAAAAAGGAAAGAGGCGTACGCGTGGAGATGGAAACGATGTAAGCGAGGAGGGGCACGGGCCGAATTGATTTCCATCCGGTCGCCGCGGCGCTCGCCAATTGATTTCCATCCGGTCACCGCGCCGGCCGAATTGGTTTCATCCGGTCGCCGCCATTAGTGCTTAATTATGGACTTAATTTCCTTAATTCAAAGATGATTAGATACACTAAATAATAGCCATCGGATGTGGGTGAGTAAGGCTGAGGAAAGATCCGGGATGTTCATTTTGATGAATGCAGATTTCTGGGGACGTTTTGCTGGGTGCACGAACTTTGGGTCATCTCTAGTGAGGTGCAATATTTCAGGTGGACATAGAAAAAAGTTGTTAGGTGTATTATAAAAGGGTATAGATTAAAAATGTGCTTGATTATTGAGAAACAGGTAGCCAATGCCTAAACAGTCCCCCTGTATATACCACTGGAAACTATAATCTCGAAATATTACGGTTTTTTTTGCAGTTGGTACAACATTTCCTATTCGAGCCTAAAAGAATTCCATTATTCGTTGACATTAAACGTTGGATGAGTCCTAGAAAATAGCGTATAAATATAAAGTACTCCCTCTATCGATAAATATAAAGTGTATTTTAATTTTACATAAGGATTAAGGTTACAATGAAATTAAGAAATACACGAGAGAAAATGACTTACATACCCATCTTAATTGTATTGGAAGATGAGAGATAATGCTTTGTGTGGATGGTCATGAATAAATGTATACGGTTGAGAGAGAATGAATAGATGTATAGTAGAAAAGACTCATTAAATCTATATACAATCCTTATATTTCTAAAAAAATCATTCAAATTATTGGACTTATATTTATCAACCAAGAGAGTACTATACAAAACCTGTTGAAGGATCATACATTATAACATGAATCGTTCCAAACAGGAGTTCAAAATCGGTTGATTCATTGAACATGTACATCTCTAGTTACTGCATCATGCCGAATTATTTTTTCTTTAATATTTATTTTTATTCTTTTTTTTCAGAACTATGCGTCCGGATGAAAAAATTGCATAATTGCCCTCCGGTCGCCCGTGTATGGGGCGATCGCCTCATACATGGGCGATAGCTCCCCTCCAAACGGTCGTTGGCGACGGCCAGTAACGGCAGCGCGCGGTGGGCCCCCCTGTCGCCCGAGACAGGGGCGATCGCCCGAGGCAGGGGCGACAGGGGGCTATAAAACCACCACCCAAGCGAAGGGAAGCCAAATGAGGCGTAAGAAAAGAAAGAAGAAGAAGAGAAGAGGAGAAGGAAGAAGAAGAGAAAGAAGAGAAGAAAAAAAGAAGAGAAGAAGAAGAAAAAAAGAAGAGAAAAAGAAGAAAAAGGGGAAAAGTAAATCGTCGTTTCTGCGAAGGTATTTTTACAAAAAAATTATGATTGTTTAGTTACGTAGAAGTTAAATGTACCATTTATTATTTAAAATTTTAGGATTTTGTAGTTTTTAAAAAAATTAGGAGTGTGTTATTAGAATTTTAATGTAGCATTTAATATTTAGAAAATTTAGGATAGTGTTGTTTAGAAATTTCTCGGATAGCGTTTAGAACTTTAATGTAGTATTTAGTTTTTAGGAATTTAAGGATTGTATAGTATTTAGTACGTTACAAATTTATTTAGTATTAGAAATTTATTTTAGTGTTTAGAAAATTTAGGATTGTGCAGTGTTTAGAATTTATTGCATAGTGTTGTTTAGAAATTTCTCGGATAGCGTTTAGAACTTTAATGTAGTATTTAGTTTTAGAAATTTTAGGATTGTATAGTATTTAGTACGTTACAAATTTATTGTAGTATTAGAAATTTATTTTAGTGTTTAGAAAATTTAGGATTGTGCAAAGATTTAGAATTTCTCGCATAGTGTTGTTTAGAAATTTCTGATAGCGTTAAGAACTTTAATGTAGTATTTAGTTTTTATAAATTTCAGGATTGTATAGTACTCAAGATATAAAGTGAATATAGTGAAAATAGTAGGCAATATTTACAAATTTAATTTGGTAGGGTTAATGTAATGTGGCACAAATATAATGTTAGGCCATATGGTAGGCAAGTCAAATTACTTATTTGTAGTCAAAATCACTTATTTATAGTCGTATTTTGTAGTACGATCAATGTACGCTTTGTAGATTGTATTTTAGAGTAATATTTTTCCGCTTGACGTTGCGAAGATGTCTGAGAAATTGTATTTCCAAATATTTTACTGAGATGGGGAGATAGCACAGGGGCGGATGGGGTGGATCTATCATCATTTTTAAGAGTCGACGGGCATATGTGGACCGAGCGATAGGACATACAGGGTTTGTTGGAGTGGATGTCTCGGATGTTCGCTTTGATGCCCAGACTGTTCGGCTATGGGTCGAGCAGAGTGAGCCATTCGCAAGACCGTTTTATGGAGAGTTGATTCCTATTAACTCGACGCCAACATAGAGGAGTTATGTTGGTTTTGCCGTAGAGCGGGTTGGCCGCTCATGTTGTTGGTACAAGGCTACCCGGTAGCTCCTCGGTGTCGCAAGTTCGTGATGTCGGGTGGACATTACGGGAGGGGACGCCAAATGTAGAAGGATGCGAAGAGGAAGGCATCGAGGAGCCCGAGACGAGG
The DNA here is from genome assembly GCA_036346275.1 of Otatea glauca. Lineage (NCBI taxonomy): Eukaryota > Viridiplantae > Streptophyta > Magnoliopsida > Poales > Poaceae > Otatea > Otatea glauca. Next base: position 74,241,631 of record CM070711.1, read on the forward strand.
AGCACGAGGCCGCGGTGGCGAAGGGACCGGGGGGGGCAGAGGAGACAGCGGTGGAGGCGCGAGGGGTGGCCGACGAGAGAGAGGAGGTGGAGGACATTGTTGACCTGATGGAAGAGGAGGACCGTGCGGATGAGGAAGTCCTCGATGGTGAGCACTGACGAGGAGGACAACGCTCTGAGGTGCCTATCCTCGTGCGTGGACCAATTCTGATTCTCAAGACCTAACAATGAATGAAGGGAACATTGATGCATGGGAGTATCGTGAGAACGAGGTGACGGAGGGGGCCATATATAAAGACAAGGAGGCTGTGATGGATGCGGTGAAGCATCGAGCAATGTCTCTCGGGCAATTCAGGTAGTGAAGTCCAAGAAGAAGGACTACGACGTGAAGTGCGTAGTTGATTCGTGCCCATGGCGGTGCATGCATACCGGGGAAGTGGAAGGACTACTAGAAATGCTCCATAGTGATTGAGCATAATCATGAGTGGAAGAAGCGGAGCGCAGGACACCGCAACTGTCGTCCACTTGGGTGGCAAATATGTTTTATGGTCGATCGTGGACAATCCCCATCCGCAAACTCGATCTATTATCACAAAGAAAGGAGGAGAGGTTTCAAGACAAGATTAGCTACGCAAAGACATGGAGAGCAAAAGGACACTCTGAAATAAGGTTCGGATGTACGAGGCTTCAGACGAGAATATTCCCCACTTGCTCGTGGCAATCGCACGTAGGAACCCCAGATATCCGCCGACCTTGCGGAGTTTCCTGCGGGTGGTGTGTGCGCCGGTAAGTGGGTATTACAAATGCATTCTTCGCTCTGGGCGATGCATAAATGCGTTCAAAGATCGCCGCCCGGCCCTTTGCATGGACGCACATTCTCACGGGAAGTACAAGGGCCGATTCTAATCTGCGATCGCGGTGGATGCCAACAACCAAGTTCTACCGGTTGCATTGGCATTCGTGGAGGGAAAACACGGAGAGTTGGTACGGGTTCTTTGAAAGAGTGAAGTCGGCCGTTGTTCTTGACAGTTCGATGTTTGTGTCATCCATGACCGGCATGCGTGGTCGCTAAGGGCGATCGTGGATATGCAACAAGGGTCCGCCGTGGTGGAGCAGCAAAGTGGCTGCACCTTAGGAGCAGGTGGTGCATGAGGCACATGGGTGCCAATTTTTCCGCGATTCAGAACAAGGAGCTTATGAACATGTTCAAGCGCTGTGCAAACAGTAACCAACGGAGGAAGTTCGACGCGCTTTGGAGGACGTTGGGCGAACTAACGAAGAAGCAATCAATGGATCCCATAGGTACCGCTAGTTCATCAAGGAACCCGATGGTGTACCATGAGCAAGGAGAGGACCCCATAGCCTTGTGTGCACGCCGATGCACTCCAAACATCCGGCGAGGCGGGTACCAAAGATAAAGAGTTCCACCGATTGGATACGACATGAGCCTTTGGAGAAATGGTCCTTCAGATGACGAGGCGGCTCGCGTTATGGAATCATGACAACGAACTCGGCGGAGATTTACAATCGGTAATGAAAGGCACCGATGCCTTCCACCGTGGGTATAGTTGAAGGTGTCTTATTAGGGACACGAGATATTTCATTGAGCGATACAAGACCTCCACAGCATGCATGTCGGAGAATCGACTCTCGTACTCAACTGTTGTGTCTACTTACATGTCCAAGAAAACAAGAATGGCGCAGACACATCGAGTTACACCGGAGAGTGGAGTGGAGCGGAGATACCACGTGCACTGCGGTGACCGAGGTCGCAGGGGTGCCCACCGGGAGAGGACTTCCCATCTGTGCATACTTCGAGCAGCTGAGTGCAAGTGCTCCTGCCAGAAACCACGCCTGCTGCACTTGTCGTGCTCGCACATCATTGCCACAGCCGCCGAGACGCATCAATCTTGTCGTCCGTTCATCTCCCCGTACTACTACAAGCAGAGCGTTCTCAACACGTGGCATCACGAGGTGTACGGTACCGAGTGGATGGATCGCTCACAACACCCCTCCGACCATCGATGGGTACCGACATCCGAATGTTGAAGTCAAGGTCGGGCGTCGAAGGACAAGGCGATTCGAACGATATGGACGAGTCCGAGGCGCCGCGCAACCGCGGATAATGTAATTTTCCATGTTGTTCCCATCTTGTATTTTTCAATGGACCGGTAAGTTGTAATGTAAGTTGTAATGTTTGATGTAATTTTCGATGTTGTTCGAATCATGTAATTTTCAATGTACCAGTAAGTTGTTGTTCGCATCATGTAATTCTCCGATGTACCAGTTAATAGCTACGAGGATAATGTAATTCTCGGCGTTGTGTGCCTCGTCGAACATGTCTTTGTCTTTTGTATGTTTGTAACATGAGATTTTTTTTAGCTCTCTGCACTTCGATTGTATTGTTAGTTGAGTATGATACAATTCGTTATTTTGCATTTCATTTTGTGTGCACATGTAATTACTGATAAATTTGTTGTATTTGCTTTGTAACAGGCCACGATGGCGCGACCTTGCCCTGAGCTGCTGGACGTGACCGTCGATGCGACCCACCGGTCTAGGTACTCCGCAGAGGAGAACCGAGAGCTAGGGACACTCCGATCTCGGGTGCCCAACGAGCTGCTTCGCATTGACTCACGTTGGGTTCCACGGTAAGCTGCCAACGCTTGCACTCTTTTACGTACATGTACTTACTCGTGAATGCAATTTAACGACGCAATGCACTACATGCGTGTTGCGGCGGCTAGCTTACTTCCTCTTTGTAGGATGGTGGAGCAGTGATCGCCACGTTAGCGGGCAAGGAGGTCCCGTGGTTCGGCACGACCGGTCCTCGCCGGCCGCACTCGTGGACCGGTGGAGACCGGAGACGACACGCTCCACCTTCCGCGCGGAGAGATGGCTCGACGCCGCGGGACGGTCGCACTCTTAGGCCTCCCATGTGCGGGTCCGGCAGCGTGCCGCACGACACCTTCGCCACGTGGCACGCCGAGTTGTCCGCGCTGTCGCGCGGCGGCAAGCACACCCGGGCAGCTCCCACCGCCCTCAGGAGGGTGAGCGCACGGACCGACGAAGGCGTGTTGCTTTAGTTCACGGTGAGTACCTCTTTCTTTGAGAATTAAAAGAGAAGCGCTAAGTTGTCGATAATGTTTGTTGCGAACGCCGCAGCTCGCTTCTCCACCGCGACGCGGAGGAGGCGGACGTGGCTCGCCATCCGAGGCATACCTCCCGTTGTTGTTCGGTTGGGTGATGTTCCGCCCTCCCACGGAACACGGTGGACCGCCACCGATCGAGTACGCCAAAGACATCGCCGACACCCCTGTAGATGAGGTAACACACTCGGTTCAAATCGGTCTCGGCGAGCACGCCTAACTCCCCTTGTAAACAGATGATGCAAGGGTCGTGGGCCTCACCAGTGCTTGCGGCGACGCATGAGGTCTGCGGCGACGCCGTCTCTCGGCGAGCACGACGCGACGATGTCGGGTTGCGCCCTACTCCTCCGCCAGGATCCTCGGGAGCGCTTCTCCGTCAGCAGCCCGCTGTTGACACGACACCGCACTCTCGTGACCTTTACGAGACGACCCGGGACTAGCCCACCATGGGCCACCACGGGTCCGACGACAAGTATGCTCCTCGTATCTTTTCCCCACTAACACACTTGAATAGCCTCCGCCATTTCTTATTTCCTCGCAGCGGACATTCGCGCACCGACAGTGAGGAGGTTCTACCGAGTTCGCTCGGAGTTCGACCGCTTCCACGATGAGGACGCGGCGATGGACGCCATACAACGCAGACGACGCCCACGCCCGAGCACCTCACGGGTCTCCGTGCTTTGCACGCGAGATGAGGCCTTCGCTCACCCGTAAGGTCCTCGCTTTGACCTGTGTCGAGGAGTACTCCCACACCGAGTGCTTGCGGCACCGCCTATTCCATCCTTTCCTTGCCGCCTCATCACATTGTCGCACGTGGCGCCACAGTACTTACCCTGATCCTACTACTCCACATCTTTGCAAAATGAATGTGGTGTGTACTTCATGTTCTTGCATTGCAGGATGACCCGGATGGGTGCTGCAATAGGCACTCAGTTCGCGCACCGTATGCAGCCATGGGTGGTGCAGTGGGATGCCGCACTCGACGAGAGAGTTACCGAGACCGGGCCGTACGACCCTGACATGTACGATGAGTACATGGAGTGGTTCGCCCCACGCACTCGCCTCAGGGTGGGGTACACACCAGCATCGTATGTCGCACGGCAGGCATCGGTGACGGACACGTACCCTTCACAGATGTCCCAGAGGGACAACTCCTCGGTAAGTGTCACAATCGAAGCTACATGGTCACATCTTTCTCATGTAAATTACGTAATAACAATATGACGTTACATGCAGGCACATCTCGTCGGGGAGGTTGAGGCGGAGGCTATCTCCATGTTGACGCGCCTTCACGCGGGCATACAGGTGACCACCGCCGAGGCCGAGTCAGCTTGGGATCAGGTCCTCGATAGGATGAGGCGGTTGGGTCTCTTGGCCACCTGTCGGGGCCGCGGAGACGTCGACGGACGCAAAGACACCACGCCCTCGCGCCCCGGCACCTCGCCCTACCCCGCTTGGGTGCCTCGTTACGCTCCCACGCACCGCAGTGGGGACAGGTGGTGAGGAGGCTCCTTCCTCGCCTCGCCCTACCCGCGGTTCCTCGTTACGCCCCACGCAGCAGAACAGGGGGACAAGGGCGCGGAGGCACCTCGCTGCCTCGCGCCCAAAGAGACTACACGGTGGTTTCGACGACCCTGCGGACGTCGAGTTCGACCTGGAGGAGTACCTTTCGACCGACTACCTCGCCCCCTCTCGCCTCTGGGAGCGCCACCACAGACACGCCCTCGTCGCCGCCACACTACTCTACGCCTGCGCCGCAGGGCCGGCCTAGGAGGGACGTTCGTCCGCCGTCGCCACTCACCTACCCCACGGGCCAGATCAGGAAGTGTGGCCGTGATTAACTTGTTGTACGGACGTATTTTTGTGATGCCTTTATGTTCAGCAGCATATTGTATAACTGTCCGAGTTAGTAACATGACACCTTATCACTTTAAATTGTGCAAATCCATGTATGCATTGCTTGCCTATACCACACGACGTGACAACACACTAACGCTCGTGCACCTATCGCTTCTAGTCGGGCGATCGCCTAATATGGGGCGATCGCCCATACCTCGCGATAATGCCTTTATAACATTCATTCTCACAAGCGGTTTCACAAAGAATAGAAGAAGAAAGAATAGAGGAGGAGGAAAAAATTCGGGATCAATCGAAAATGCCGAGGCGTGAAAGTGCAAAGGGAAAGGGGAAGGCAAAGGAAGAAGCAAGTGCATGCCCACGCAATTTAGCGTACCAAGATCTCTTCCTACCTCGTGGAGCTGTAGCACCCATGTGTATGTGCGGAGATCTTTGCAGCTTGTCCGCTCTTGGGAAATTTCAACTTGGAAGAGGAGGTATTGGAAGTGCCGCAACTACGCCTTCGATCCACGGAGAAGAGCTCAAGGATCGCCGCATGGTAACAATCGACGGGTTACATAATATTTGTGAATGAAACTTTGCTAATTTACGTTTCATGCAATCACCTCCACCATCGTGAATTTGAGCAAGGGTTTGATACGAGATCAACCCCGAGGACCAACGGCTTCTTGACCAAGCCAACCAACAGACGAGTTCACGCGCGCTTCAAGAACAACGCGATGTCGCACGCGAGGAGGCATGTAGGAAGGAAGCGGAGGAGAAGGAGGCCGAGAGAGAGAGAACGAGAGAGGCGCGGCGTGCTAGAGAAGCTCACGAGGCATGGGCGAATGGGAAGTGGCCTCAAGCACTCAAGAGACGTCGATGTTAACTTTGGTTTTCCTTGTTCGTGGTACTCCTTTCGCTTTAAGTCGTAATAAAGAGCGCGCCTACTCTTCAAGTGTATGCTCACCGTCCGAGAGCTCAGATATGTCCTAACGCTCTAGTTGTCTCAAATGATGTTATTTTTGTCCATCAAGATAGGTTATAGCATTTTAAGTTCATCGATTTGATTTCATCGAGTTTGACCTCGCTTGCGAAAGATACGGCCATTTTGATGTTTTACCGATTGCACGTTCGGACAACAATAAAATAGTGCAAACCTAAAGTGACATCTAAATATTTTTACATAATTGTAACCTATGCAAGCCTAAGAATGCAACAAAACTGGTTCACAAGTTTTGAGGTCCTTTAGATATTATTCTAACTACTTGAACAATGAATGCTATAAAGGGTTTAAACTAGTCATCTTTGATTCAAAATTATTTTTCTGCAAACAACACATAGATTTTTATTTTACAATCTAATTCCTCATTCCAAAATTTAAATTTAGAAACAAGTTTCATTTCATTTAGACACTCCTAACAAAAGTTATGGGGTTCATATTAAAAAGTGATATAGTAATTACAAAAAATACTAAAAAAAATTCGGTTGCAACCCCCGTATTGTCGTTAATATTTGTCGCCAACCGCTTCTTGCCGTGTATGGCGATCGCCACGCGACGGAGGCAAATCTACAATTTTTCATCCGACGCATAGTTCAAAAAAGAATAAAATAAATATTAAAGAAAAAAATTCGGCCAACACACGTCGGTCACCCACCTACGCTCGAATATTTTTTTTTGCTTTTTCAACGGCCGTTTGAGGGGAGCTATCGCACAGATATGGGGCGATCGCCCTATGTGTATGGGGCGATCTACACGGGCGACCGGAGGGCAAATCTGCAATTTTTTCATCCGGACGCATAGTTCGGAAAAAAAGAATAAAAATAAACATTAAAGAAAAAAAATTCGCATCATGCCAACACACGCCGGCCCGCAGCCACCTTCGGCGATCTCTGACCAGGCCGAGCCGAACAGCTCCTGTAACGGTAGCTTTGGGCCGAGCGCGCCAGGCCGTAAATGGGCCCATTATCTGAACCTTCTAAGCTAGCTCGGATGTTACGTGATATCTCCTCAAAATCCACCTCCACCCTTCCTCCTCTCTTTAGAGCTTGTTTAGTTTGATGTTAAATTTACTTAACTAAATTTTACTAAAATTTGATCATCAAATTAGCTACTAATCTTTTGATCAAAGATTGACAAGAAAATGAACTAAAAAACCAAGGAAGAAGAGAATCTTGCTAAAATTTGGTAACAAACCAAATGCTTGTCAAATTGGTCAACGCTACCAAAATTTGGAAGACAAGTATCGGCAATGATCGGAAATAAATCAAACAGGCCCTAAGACTCACATTCCCTGTCTCCCTTTCTAATACAAAAAATTCAAATTAGAGAATTTTAACTTTGAATTTTTTTTAAACAGGGAGTTTTAAGAAAAAATTCAACACAAAATTTTCAACTCAAAAATTTCGTTTCAAAAAGTTTAAAATCAACAAATTTCAAATTAGAAAGTATCAACTCGAAAAAATTCAAATCGAAGAGTTTCAACTACGAAAACTTTCAATTCAAAAAATTTTTGGTTTGAAAATTTTCAATTCAAAAACATTAAAAATGATTAAAAATACTTCTCATTAAAAAAGTTGGGAAAATTTTGAAAAACAAAAACTATTTTGAGTTTAACAGGAAGGGAATGGGAGGAAGGAGATGACACGAAATGTCGCAACGAGAGAACATTTCCCCGCTGAAAGGAATGACGTGTTGTCACTGCTACGATCTCATATTGCGGCAAGTTACATGTATCGACTTCTGCTCCTTTATAGTCGAGAAAAAGGCTAAGTATACAATTTCATTTGAGCCTGATTAAATATGAAAAAAGATGTCCCCAACGTGGCCAAATATTGGCGTCAAATCCAGCCATCGACTCCAACATATTCCCGTTCCTCAGGCCAGAGATCTCATCAGACTGACAGGCCGGGCAGGGACAAAGCGAACTACCAGCGGCGCGCCAGCCGTCGATTGGCTGGCCGAGAGAGATGAGACAATACTGCCAATTCACTCGCCAGGGCGGGCCAGGTCAGCACGAGATCCCTCTTCCCTCCCCTCCCCTCCCCTCCCCTCGTGGTCCCTCCCTCGGATGATCGGATCTGCCCCCACCTCTTCAAATCCCAACACGAACCGAACAGGCCGAGACAGGTGAGGACGACTCCTCGATCTCCTTCCTGTTTCGACCAACGAACAGCGTCGCGTTTTGGTGAGGAGGAGATTTTGCTCCAGATTTGTTTGGTTGGTTGGTTGGGTCTGAGGCTCCGTGTGGGGGAAAGGAGCGAGGTGGGGAGGGGGGCGGAGGAGATCGGGAGATGGCTCACCGGGTGGACAACGAGTACGACTACCTCTTCAAGATCGTGCTCATCGGTGACTCCGGCGTCGGCAAGTCCAACATCCTCTCCCGCTTCACCCGCAACGAGTTCTTCCTCGAGTCCAAGTCCACCATCGGCGTCGAGTTCGCCACCCGGACCATCCAGGTACGTACACCGATCTGATCGCCTCGCTCTGTTTTTTTTTTTGCCCTTTTGGGTGGGTTAGTTCCCATGGGGGGGGTCCAATCATAGTTGCGCGTCACCATTCTGTGACCCTGCGCTGCATTGCGGCTTAGGTTACTGAACAGGGGAAGGACTTGGGTTGACGTGATGCCGCGGGACAGTGAGCACTGCGTGCTGAATTATCCGTCTCGTGTCGCAGTCTTCTGTGTTAGGACGTGGAGATCTCAGGTGAATGAATGATTGTGCGCACGACGGCCGGGGCTCCTAGGAGGATGTCTTTGTTGGTAGCAAGCCTGCGCTTGACTTGTAAAGCAGATCAACACGTATTTTGTTTAGTTGCACACGCCGTAAAATTTGTAAATTGACATGTAAATGTTGCGGTAAGTTTCCTTGGCTAGATCGTCAAAGAGTTACTATCCATTGTAGGCGTGTTTATTTCCCTTGTAAAGCAGATAGTAGATCATTACATATATTGTTAAGATATTTAAAGGTAACTGCACCATTAGTACTTTTTTGATCTTACTGTTACCATCATGTTGTTACTGCATTGGAAGGTTAAAATAATGTTAGTAGACAAAAGCAGACCGACGTTCCACCTACATGTCAGAGCAGAGTTGTTGTCCAGCACCAGTTGTATTCATAAGCCTCGTGCCATTCGGTAGTAGTGCTTGTGTTAGCTAGATTGATTGCTAGGACCCTTTTCTCCTTATGTTTGTAGTCATGTACTGAGCAATGAACTGTCTTTGTAATGAATTGCAATCAGATAACTTGCATGGCTATTATGTGCAGTTATCATAAGGATGGAAATGACCTTTTTTTTTCTCCCTCCCTCTCATCTCGTTCGTTGGTTTATTGAATAGTGAACTGTTGTATCACTCTTTTCTTCTTAATGAAATGCTCGCAAGCCTTTTGCGTGTTCTCGAAAAAAAAAGTTAACTACTATTAAACTCTATTTTTTCCTGATCCTGTCCTGAGAAATTGAATAAGAATATAACATCTCTTACTTTTATTTGGACAAACATTGTAAGTAGTTTTGTTTACATGTACATATACATGTTTTTATTGGTCAGTGCATTTCATTGTCGGGATAACATAGAAACTTCAGTAAAACGAAAAGAATCATGATAGAGCTTTCTGCTTCTTGGAACTCAACTTGTCATCAGGATTCAGTAATATGGGGTGTAGTGAGATACTGAGATTTGTAACCATTCCCATAATAAGTGCTGGTGAAAATACCCTATGAAAACTTATAACTGAATTTGCGTTTTGGATGTGTATATTTATGGTAAAGTAAACCACAAGCTGTTCTGACCTTGAATTAACAAGGGTGAGTTCCTTGCATTTCCAGATGCTGCAGTCCAAACAGTTCTGCATACTAGATGATTTTTTTTCCTCATATGGTTCTCTTCATTACTGAACGTATGGCTAGGTAACTTAAGTTCATGTATCAGAAGAGTATTGTTTTGCCTGTTTCTCACAGAATAACCTATGCACTTGGTTTATCCTTTTTGCTCAAATCACGCAAAAATGCCATTGTTCTTAGCAACCTGTATGCATATTTACATTGTGGCCATGCAGCAAACATGCAAAATGGTTTATTGAATTATTGTGGATCATCTAGTTGGAACAGTAAGCAAACGAAGGGGTAAATAATTACCATGTACCTTTCATCTATGCTTTAATATGTATACAACTTTCAAATAGAATGCATAGAAGCATCTCTCTTACTTGTTAATGTTCTATACTTATGATAAAGCATACTTTTCTGCAGTGCAGCTCAGCAAACGTTTATTTTTTTTATTTTGAGACAGATAGACGGAAAGACTGTCAAGGCACAGATATGGGACACGGCTGGTCAGGAGAGATACCGTGCAATCACTAGTGCTTATTACAGGGGTGCGGTTGGAGCACTCCTTGTCTATGACATAACAAAGAAGCCGACCTTTGACAATGTTCAGAGGTGGCTCCGGGAGCTCCGGGGTCACGCAGACGCAAATATTGTTGTCATGATGGTCGGAAACAAGTCTGATCTGAACCACTTAAGATCAGTCCCCGAGGAAGACGGCCAAGCATTTTCTGAGAAGGAAGGTCTCTCTTTCCTTGAGACATCTGCACTGGAGGCAGTCAATGTGGAGAAGGCATTCCATACCGTATTGAGTGAAATTCACCAGATTGTAAGCAAGAAGGCACTTGCTGCACAGGAGTCCGCGTCTACGAATGGGCGTTCAATGCAAGGAACTACTATTGACGTTGCTGAACCATCCAGCAACATAAAAGGTTCTTGCTGTTCCAGTTGAACAACTGCTTCCAATGGAAACTGATCTCTGGAAACGTTTGTTTTTGCAGAACTGCAGCATAACATATAGGTTGTAGTTGGTTTCACATTATCTACCTTCCCATGCCGAAGCCCATGACTGGTAATTTTTTTACCGCAAGAAATATTTCTGCCATACTCTATAACCTGCCTGAATCAAAGCATTTTCCTTTTATATTATTATTTAACTTATCCTGGAATTCGATTGTACACTTGGAGGAATAGAAGAATGTGCTGTACTCTGTAACACTAATCCTTCTCCTGATAGCAATAATTCTTTCCAGTATCATTTTGCCTTCGAATCCGTCGTGATGGAACAATACTCGTTTCATTTCTATTCAGTATTCACTGTTATACTGATGCAGCAACATGACAGTAAGTAAAGCAGAGCACGACTTCTAGATCACGGATTCAAATTTCGTTTTGGATAAAATTTCGCCGATGACTGAAATCTGAAATTTCGGTGAAATCTCATTATTTCGGGTAAAATCCGGACGAAATTCAAAAAGAAAAATTCAAATCCGGAATTTTGAAACTTCAAATCGGGATAAAATCCGGGTGAAATATCCAAAATTTCGGTAAATTTCAACTGAACAAAAAATAATTCAAACAATATCAAAATATTTTGAAATTTTTTGTAGAGGTTCCTGACACATCAGTGATGTTCTCATAAAAATTTTAGATGATTATCAAGTCTGAGAAAATTTTAAAAATGCGAACATTGCTACCGTCATGATAAAACGCTGACACGCAAGTTTGAAATGAATGAAAAATGATTCAAAACACGTTAGAAAATTTTGAATTTTTCTATATGGTTACGATGCATCAATAATGTTCTCATAAAATTTTTAGATAATGATCAAGCTTTATAATTTTTAAAAATTCAAATAGTGCTACTATCCCCTTAAAAAGGCTTACCGGCAAACTTGAACAAAATGAAAAATAGTTCAAACCACGTTAGAAAAGTTTATGAATGGTCCTGATGTAACATTAATGTTTCTATAAAATTTTTAGATGATGATCATGCTTAAAGAATTTTGAAAAATTCTGACAGTGCTGCGTACTGATAAAAGTCTAACGATCATGATGATCAATACATAGATTTGTTTTAACAATAAAAAAAGTTTGAAAATTTTATAAAAGGGTGATAAGGAAATTATTAAGATCTCATAAAATTTTTGAATTATTATAACACTCCAGTGAATTTATAAAATTCTTACAAGGCACAGTACTATTTATATTCTTTCTCTTTTTGATTTTTGAAATATAATATAACAAATGAAGTTCAATGCTTACATAGATTTGATTGACTAGGCAAAAAAAGTTGAATTTTTTTGAAAATTTTATATAATGGTACTGAGCAATTCTTAATCTCTCATAAAAAATTTAGATCATAATCACACTCGAGAAAATTTATAAAATTATGACAAGATTACTGTCCCGATTATGTTCATTCTACTTTTTATTTTTTAAATATAACAAATGAAGTTAAATTATTTAAAAAAAATCTGTATGATCCTACACTACTAAATATAGTACCGTAATTTTTTCAAATCATTATCAAACTTATACAATTTTATAAAAATCTGACAGTGTTTTTGCCAAAATTTTAAAATATCTAAAAAATTCGGGTTTTCAACAAATTTTCATAGAAGATGACTTTCTTAAGAGTTATTGGTCTAAATTCGGCCCTAAAATTTTGAAAATCGGCCAAAAATCATGAATTTTCGCCGAAAAATGAATTTTCGGTGGTTACTATAGTAATTTCGAAACTATTTTTAACCCGGCCGGTAGTTTGGATTTCGTAGTGGCCCGAAATCCGAAATTTTGGTGAAATTTGCATCCTGTTCTAGACGGGTACATGTGATACGTACATTGTCCGGTCTTGACGTGCTGTTAGATGGGTAATCTAGAATCCTAGTAGAGGCTAGGATAACTATCATGTTGCAACTTTGGATATACCGCTGAGTGCTGACTTCGTGCCTATTTAGGAGGTTTAAAGGTAGCTTCAGCTTTTAAAAAGTCAACAAATTCTTCTAAACAGTTCAGCTTTTAAGTGGTTTTTGACATAAGTCAAAAGCTACGTATAACTAAAAAGCCAAAATCTGAAAAGATGAGCTGGATCTGTTTTTATAATTTATTATTGAATAAAATTAGCTATTTATTAAACGATCTCTTTTAAAAAGTATCGCCACTTGCCACTTTGTTGCTTAGAAAAGCTCCGGTGTTTGATAGCTGTAAGCCTGTAACTAACAAGGACATCTGCAGTGTTTTGTCTGCCTGAGCATGAAACAATTGATTAGAGTTGTCCTCGTTTTCTGTTCTGAATTTGTTGTGAACTGAAACTGCACAGCTGTCCCACTGTATCATGAAGCTGAATGTTTTTGGCGGATTGGTTCCTCTCCTCGTATTCATTGATGCCTCCGTTAGCCTTGGTGTTACTTCCTCCTGGATCAACTGATGACTCCAGTAGTCCTCCTTGACGATGTATGCTATTCATGAGTGCCAGCCGTGTTTTATAGAAAGTTACTAGCGGACTTCACATCAGCTGATGGCCTGATGGCCTCCCCACACCCACCTGCAAAAGTATCTGTCTCCAGTCTCCACTGCAGCTATCCATCGAGGTGTTCATCTGGCTCACTGCTCCATGCGTTTGAGCGGTTGTTCACGCTTCGTTCTTGGATTGGATATGCAAATGTGACAATCTGCGTGGCCTACCACACTGCCGACCTCTACTGATTCATCGCACCTACGCTACACCCTCCCTCCCGTAGTAACAAAAGTAGCACAAGGAGAATTGCTCCTGAATTCCCGTTGTGTTGATAAGCAAATAGGGGATAAGAACAACCAATATACTAGTTAAGTTTGTGGATTTGTGCCATTAGTAACACAAGGAGATACAGGTTGCTTCATTGCGGTTTTCAGTAGTGCTGCTTAGGGTTCAAAATCTCGCTGAGTCTTCGGCTTTGGGACGGGCCCAATATTCCAAATTCCGGTGGCGTAATTTTTTTGAAATTTTTAAATTGCTACCGTGATTTTGGGATTTTTCAACGACGTTTCGAGGTTTTTATTTTTACCGAGATGATCACAAATTCGACCGGTTTTTAAGTTTGTGGAAACAAATTTAGTACCAATTTTTTTTGGTGAATTGTAAAGCCTTTTCTGAGGAATACATTTGAAAATTTTGCAAAAAAATATATATACAAATTATGTAACCTTAAATCCTAACTTGAACCTAACCCTAACTTAAATTATACAAACATGTTAACTACAATTTTTAGGATGGATTGGATATGTCGAAATTTCCGGGGTTCGGGATTTTTTTGGAGTATTTCGGCGAGATTTCGGGTTTTTTAACCGAGATGATCACAAATTTGATCAGCTTTCATGTTTGTAGGACCGGATTTAGCAACAATTTTTTGTAGCGAATTGTAATGCCTTTTTTGAGGAATACATGTGAAAATTTTGCAAAACAAAATACATATACAAATTATGTAACTCTAACCTTAAACCCTAACTTAAATTATGCACACATGTTAACTACAAACCCAATTTTCATCGGTACCAATGAAGAATCGCTTGAATGCTTTTATGATCCGACATGTGACACGTGTCACCTATCAATGCTTTTATGATCGAGGAGAGTGCTATTTTTATAATTAAGACGATAGATTTGAAAAAAAAAATATAAAAGAGGGCTAAGAAAAGCTAACAACTTGCGGGGGGACGTTCCCCTATTATTGCGGCTTTTAATTATCCAGATACAATATCAATCACCTAGATCTTGCACCAAATACTATAGTGTCCAAAAATCCATAGCATTAGGTATAATAGCATGCATGTCCAGTGTCCACTATGATCACCGAACCCTATCTGATGTAACGGCCTGATCGATCCGATCAGCCATCGGTTTTAAATTCGAAGAAAAGGCATGTACGCCCATGCCGGCCGGCGGCCAAACCCGGGGGCCACCTGGTGGTTGTCCAGGCATGTCATACAAAAAGAGAGAAAACAAATGTTGAACTGGAAAGTGTTTTAAGTATCATGCAATAGAAGAAAAATCATATGTATAGAATTGTTTTGAAAAATAATTTCACAATATTATAATTTTATTTGGTTTTATAAATATAATATATTAGAAATTAATATTTAATACTGTGTTTTAAAGAACGTGTCGGTGTGTACGAAAGTATTTGTGACGGGAGCACGTAAAGCTACACCTAACGTCGACTGTGTCAGTAGTAGTTGTCCTCGCCGCCTGTATGGCACGTGTACTGCTTGTGTAACGTGTGAACCTTCAGAGGCACAATAGCTAGTTAGTGATCGATATGTGAGCCCATGACGCTGCGTTAAGACGACCGAAGTGCTCAGCCAGGGCCATCAATCTCGCAGTCCCACTGTTGCTACAGCTAGCTTCGCTCTCTCGACGAAGTCAAAGAGTCAAATGCATGCACGCAGATGGTTGTTGTGGTGCATTCAATAGACTTTGAGTTCTCCAGCGGCGTATCGCGGCAGCTTTGGCTCCATGCATGCACGCATGGCTCAATCTGAGGCACTGGCAGAAGCCCAAACTTAAATGCGTTGCTTGCTGTCGCAGACAGCACGTAATGTGGTAGGACACCGATGCCGTGCGTTAACGTCACGAGCAGCACCAGCAGCTGGAAGCTAGCCACATACACACATAGGTATTCGAGTATCACTTAGATGCGTTCCGTGTCCTGCATTCCTTTGCATTGCATGCGTCGAGCTTAAACCGATCTTGTTTGCAACAGAGAGCAAGGTGTCAAATCGTTGATGAGGCAGGACCGCAGGAGTAAGGCAGAGTAAGCAAAGAGATCTCGGGCTTGTACTTCACGTTTCCTACGTACTCCTGCCTCTACAAGTCAATCACTGCATTGGCTTCTGGCCGGGGGAGGCCTACGTCTGATCTGACAGGGTTCAGACTTCAGAGACGCTTTGTGCTTTGAATGCTAGGCGTGCCTTGCAGTCCCGGACAACCACGGGAGTCGGGAGCTAGTGTGGCTATCTAGCACGGGGTACGTACGTACATGCACGGGACTGTGATTAGCCAACCTCCTTAAAGAGAGAAGGAACTAAACAGATACGTACAACGTCATGTATCCATCGGTCAGAAAAGAGCAAAAGAAACGGTACAGCTGGTTCCTCTCAATTGACCGGCACTACTACAGAAAAGCTCATCACAGACGGTTTAGAATCCTCATCACTGACGGTTTTGTGAACCGTCTGTAAACATGTGTCAGTGATGAGAAACATATCACAGACGGTTATATCAGAGACGGGTCTATTTACGAACCGTCTGTGATAATCTTTTCTCTTAGACGGTTTTAAGATAGAACCGTCTCTAATGATAAGTAATCACGCATGCTTTTAATTAGAACCGTCGTGATATGATTATCATGCACGATTTTAAAATAGAACCGCTCATGAAATGGTTTTTCCTTCTAACTCTCTTGGCGAGAACTTCCATGATTAGTATCGATGTTGAAATTTTATTCACCTTAGATATTTATGCATTGACATTTTACAAGACACAACCAACAATAGATTTTGCAATTCAATATCAAAACATCCTAGATGCATTGAGGCAACACTTATCGATGAGAAAATCTACGTGGTACTCTAGATGCAATTGCGTCACGTAATTGCATTTAGAGTGACACAATTGCCTCTAGAGTACCACGAGATTTTTCTCATCGCATGTCGCTGCCTCAATGCATCTAGGATGTTTTGATATTGAATTGCAAAATCTATTATTGGTTGTGTCTTGTAAAATGTCAATGCATAAATATCTAAGGTGAATAAAATTTCGAACATCAGATACTAATCATGGAAGTTCTGCTAAGAGAGTTAGAAGAAACATTATTTCATAAGTTAAGGCCAAAAGACCTTACCACAAATATGATACCATAAATATGATAACAAAATATTTCATAGTTCAGGTAACAATACATTAATTAACAAAATATGATATATACCACAAATATATCAATAAGTGTTCAGCTAGAAACCACATTATTTCGTAATTCAAACAAGAAAACCTTATAGTTTTTTCATGTCTTCCATCATATGTGCCATAGCTTCCGCAATAGAGGCTTCTCGGTTCTCTTTGAAGTTCCATAACCCCAGTACAGTGCCGATTTGTTTGACACCAATAACCGATTGATCTTCAGTCATATCTCTCAATCCCTACAAATTAAAAGCGATTATGTTGTTGTGAGAAGGACAAGAACTGCATTGAATTCAAGACTAGAAACCTTCATATTACCTCTATAAGCTTAGCTTTAGCTTCTTCCACTCTGATTCGCTCTGCGTTCCTTACTCGATGAGTGTCGTGTTAAGGGATTTGATATCTTGCAAGCGAACATCCATGTCTTTCAGTTCTTGTTTGATCTCACAAATCTTTTCTCATTATATCGATTTCCCCTTCATTGTTCGATCTCCACTTCGAGTTTTTGTTTAGTTTCTAACAGCTTTTCCATGTCTTTAATTACCATAACTATATTATAATGAATTAGGTGTTTACTTCAGTACAAGGATACAAGATAGAGATGTACACGTACATAAGTTTCAAACATATTATCACCTAGTATAGGCACAAAAGAGGCATTGAACATTGAATACATAGTAGCTCCAAAACATCAATCCTTGTGTGATATAACAAGTTTAATGTTGAATTCTAGATTATATGAATTTTATGTTCTTATATATATAACTCAGGTCTAGCTAGCAAACTAATGAGGCATTAAAGCTTGCTAAGCTATATATATGCAGCTTGCTAAGAATTTTATATTTGACCTCTCATGAATCCTATATATCCAGTTTTATTCAACCATCATGAATCACCTATATACAGTCTAGCTCATTCCTTCTAAACATTATTCACAAACATCATTAATTCGCAAACTCAAAATGGTTTCCCTAGTCAAGTATATCGGTTTCCCTAGTCAAGCATTTGAGCTACAATTCTTTAGTACGTCTGACCTCATTCTTTCTAAACATCATTCACAAAGATTATTCACAAACATCTTCACAAACATCATTCACAAATGTCATTTACAAACACAATAACCTAGTCAAGCATATCTTTTTCATACGTACAACTCACCGACGGAGATGAGGAGGAGTTGCGCCATGACGAGGAGGTAGCCGATGGGGAGGAGGAGGTGCTCGCGGACGAGGAGCTAGCCGACGGGAGGAGGAGAAGGAGGTGCTCGCCGACGGGAGAAGTAGGTGCTCACGAAAGTCGCCGGGAGGAGGTCGCCGAGAAGGAGGATTGCCGGGGGCTAGGGTTTGCAGGAGACAAACGCATGGATCTGGCGCTACAAATTCTATTGGTATGGCTATATAGGGGTCTCAGGTCATATCACAGACGGTTCCTGGTTAGAACCATCTATGATATTACCTTATCACAGGCGGTTCCTAATTAAAACCGTCCGTGATATGATCACAGATGACTTTTAACTAGAACCGGCTGTGATATGACTGACGGTTCATAAATAGAACCGTCTGTGATTAAATCACTAACGGTTACACTAGAGAACCGTCTGTGATATTTATCATAACAGACGGTTTTTTAAAACCGTCTGTGAAGAGGAGTCTAATATAAACCTTTCTGTAGTAGTGCGGTGTCGTTGCTAACTAGGAGTGTAATTCTATTATCTCTCTCTGCGGCTGGGGTTGTATACTAGCAGGAGTAATTTACAAGAGGGAGTACGTACTCATTTGTTTCAGACTACAGGGCAGGCATATCACGCACGTCAAAAGGAAAACTCCAGTTTACGCATCATCGTATACGTTAGCTCTCATGAGCACGTCACAGACATGTATGACCAGTTTAGTTAACTACTCGTGTCATATAGGTCCTGTTTAGTACGGCTCCAGCTCCATCAGATTCATAGATCTGGTGGAGCTGGGTATTTGTAGCTCCATAGATCCGTGAAGCTGGATCTGTGGGTATATTAAAAGTGTTTAGGTAGATCATATTATTTAATTTTAGACTAAAAATATAAACTTAATTCTATTTATTTTAGCCTACAAGATTCAGATCTGACGTGGAGCCAGAATCTAGAACTCTACCAAACAGGGCCATAGTATCACTCGATGTCCTACAATCCACTTGTATGTTTAATCCGGAAAGTACGAAAAAGCTGAATTAACTGAAACAATTTTAAATGCAAATTAAAATGAATTCAAACCACTTACCGGCAATTTTAGTGGTGGCGTGGTGCCGCCGATGTTTCTCCTCCGGCTCGGAATGCTTCAACCTCCACAGTGGAGGACCAGTACCGCGAGTCGGCGCTCTCGTCCTAATCGCCGATGGTTGCACGGCGGGCTTTAGGTCTACGCCTCCCTTCGATGCCGATTGCTGCACGGCGGGCTCCATATCGACGGTCCTCTCGATGCTGCCGGTCGCTCGGCGGATTACAAGTCTACGCCTCCCATCGACGACATCCTGCGCGAAGCAAGCCTCATCAGGATTCAAATTTCGGTTTCGGATAAAATTTCGTCCCGGACCGAATTCCGAAATTTCATCGAAATTCGGATATTTTGGATAAATCTTGTTCGAAATTCAAAAAAAAATCAAATCCGGTTTGTTTTCTACCGAGAAAAACAAAATTTCACCGAAAAACACCAAAATTTCGGGCGAAATACCCGAAATTTCGGCATTTTTGCAACGGTAGAAAAGTAGGTCAAACGATGTCAAAAAATTTTGAAATTGTTTTTGGAGAGTATTGACACATGGCTGATATTTCCATAAAAATTTCAGATAATTCTGAAGTCTGTGCAATTTTTCAAATTTTAAACATTGCTACTGTCCTGATAAAACGCTGATCGACAATTTTGAACCGAATGCAAAATGTTTTAAACCACGTTATAAATTTTTGAATTTTTTTTGCATGGTTATGATGCATCTCTAATGTTCTCATAAATTTATCAGAAGATGATCAAACTTCATGAGTTTTTAAAAATTAGAACAGTACTATTGCCTTATTAAAAGGTTTACCGGCAAACTTGAACAAAATGAAAAATTATCTAAACCACGTTAAAAACTTTTGAAAAAATTTGTAGATGGTTCTGATGTAACATTAATGTTTATTTAAAATTTTTAGATGATGATCATTCTCAAATAATGTTTAAAAATTCAGACAATGCTACGTCGTGATGATCAATACATAGATTTGCTTTATCAATAAAAAAACGTTTAAAATTTTTGAAACTTTTACAGAAGGGTGATAAGGAAGTTCTTAATATCTCGTAAAAATTTTGAATCATGATCACACTCCAGTGAATTTATAAAATTCTTACAAAGCACAGTACCATTTATGTTCTTCTTTTTTTTACTTTAGAAATATAATATAACAAACGAAGTTCAATGCTTACATAGATTTGATTAACCAAACAAACAAAGTTTAAATTTTTAAAAAATTTATATAATGGTACTAAGGAAATTATTAATCTCTCACAAAAATTTTAGATCATAATCACACTCAAGAAAATTTGTAAAATTCTGACAATGTAACTATCCCAATTATGTTCATTCTGTTTTTGATTTTTTAAGGATAACAAATGAAGTTAAATTATTTTAAAAAAATTATGTATGATCCTAAACTACTAAATATAGTACCATAAAATTTTTAGCTCATTATGCAGCATATACAGTTTTATAAAAATCTGACAGTGTTTCTGCCAAAATTTTAAAATATATCAAAATTTCAGTTTTTCATCAAAATTTCATAGGAGATTACTTTCCTAAGGGTCATTGGATCAAATCCAGCCCTAAAAACACAAAACCGGCTAAAAAACACGAAATTTTGGTGGAATCTGGCCGAGAAAATGAATTTACTGTAGTAATTTCAAATTATTTTATTTTTTTTATTCGATCAGTAGTCTAAATTTCGTGACGGCCCGAAATCAGAAATTTCGCCGAGACTTGGAACCATGCTCCACCCCGTCTTACTTGGCGAGATCGCTTGGAACAGAACAACCAAGGACATCTCTATTATTTTTTTATGTTCAGGGTTCTTTATGTAACTTGTGGGAATATGTACTCAACTATTGTGACTCTCTAGAGTTAATACCAGAGCACTAAGCCCTCCGGGGCTATCTGCCCTACAAAAAAAAATACAAATTACACCCACGGCTTACAATAGACGTAGTTTTAAATATCGATATAGTCTTAAAACATCTTTGATTACTAATTTTTATTATAACATATTTATAAAACCTAATAAAATTATAATATTATAAAAGTAATTTTCGAGATAAATCTACCAATATAATTTTTATGTGTCTAATTTAAATATTTAAAAAGATATTAACAGTCAAAATTCTAAATGTTTGATTATAACTATGTCTAAAACGATAACTATTTTTGTCTGAAGGGAGTATGACCCTAGAGAGCCACCCATGGATTTCATTAAATACGCCAGAGTACAAGGGCAGATACAATGGTACGATGCCATCCATCTATAAACTTTGTCATGTAGAATTTTTGATGATACGAGGGAGAGAGAATGAGGAGAGAGAGAGAGAGTAGCTATCTCTTCATAAAGAGACAACCCAGGCCTATGAATTTATGGTATATAGACATCTCAAAATACCATTGTATGAGCTATTATGTATAAGAAATATTTTTTCTATGCCATAAATAAAAGATTGTGAGGAGAGACAAGCTTAATAAACAAATCATTGTACAAATCATCTTTAGTTTTGTTTCTAAATAATATAAAGGAGTATATAGATAGTAGTCGTCTCTACCATTGTATATAGAGTAATACGATCAAAAGTTACAATATTGCCCTTCATTACTAGGATAATACCGTAATAGAGAAACCACTTCACTGGACACGTATTTGAACTTCTCCTTGGCAGTCTCCAGTCTCCAAGTGTCTCAGTCTTTTGCCAGAGCAAGCGGGTGGACTGTGGACCTTGGAATCTCCGGCGAGAACTCCAATGAGGGCTTGGGCGTAAATGTTGGCTTCGCCTTCAACGACGGAGAGGCATATAGCCCATCTGAATGAGCCGCCATGCAACCACCACCAACCAACCCCCGGCGGGGGCGGAGAGGATGGCCTCCAATGTGGGATGTTAATGAGAACAGGTTATAAACCTTGGCGAAATTTCATGAAATCTTTTTAAAAATGGTACAGTACCATTTTAACAATTTTATCAAATCAAATTTTATTTTCAGTTCGCATCTCGGAGGTAGGTAAAATCTGAAATTTCGTGAAATCATAGAATTTCAGGGGAGGGGGGAATCCGGTCATAATTCAAAAAAAATTGACATCCGTAATTTTTGAACCGAAATTTCGCCGAGAAATGCCGAAATCTCGGCAAAATTCAACCGACAATGTTAATTTTTTAATTTTTTTTGTGGATGGTCCTAACACATCAATAATGTTTCCAAAAAAATTCACATTATCATCAAGCATGAAGAATTTTTAGAAATTCTGAAAGTGCTAATGTCCTGATAAAAAGCCAATTGACAAAATTTCAACCAAATGAAAAATAGTGCAAACCACGTTAGAACATTTTGAAGAAAAAATTGGATGGCATTGACGCATCAATAATGTCCTCATGAAATTTTCAGATGATGATCAAGCCTGAGAAAATTTTAAAAATTAGGACATTGCTACTAATGGCTCACCAGCAAATTTCAACCGAACGAAAAATGGTTCAAACCACATTATAATTTTTTAAAAAATTGTGGATAGTCCTGAAGCATCACTAATGTTCTCATAAATTTTTCATATGATGATCAAGTCTGATTTGTTTTGGAAATTGTGATAGTGCTACTGTTCTGATAAAAACCTGATGATCAATAGATAGATTTGATTGAGCAACTAAAATGTGTTAGAATTTTTGAAACTTTTTTAGAAGAGTTCTGAGGCAATTCATAAGCTCTCATAAAAATTTTGGATCATGATAACACTCCAGTGAATTTATAAAATTATTACAATGGTATTGTACCTTTTGTGTTCCTTATGTGTTTTATTTTTGAAAGATAACAAATGAAGTTTAATACATCCATAGATTTGATTAACCAAATAAAAAAGTTAATTTTTTTAAAAAAATTATATAAGAGTTCTGAGACAATACTTAAGCACTCATAAAACTTTTGGATCATGATCACTCAAGTAAATTTATAAAATTCTAACAAGGTTACTTGTCTCAGTTATGTTTATTCTGTTTTTTATTTTTTAAAGATAACAAATAAATTTAAATTCTTTTGGAAATTTTTATGTTTGATCATTGGGCCAAATCCGATCAAATCTGGTAAAAAAATTCAAAATCCGATCAAATAACCCGAGATTTCAATGAGATTTGACGAAATCATGCCGAAATTACTTTAGTAATTTGATTTTTTTCCAAACTTTTTATCCGATCGGTATTTTGTATCCCGTCTCCAGCCGAAATCCGAGATCTCATGAAATTTCACTGAGAGTTCATTCCATGTGTCAACTTGATGAAGCACCCCTAAGCCACTTGGAAGTCGGAACAAAAGAGTAAGTGCATGTTTGTTTTAGCTTTCTGCATTTTGACCCTAAAAGCATAATAAAAACAAATAGCTCAATTCTAAAATCTGATTCTCACAATACAGCCAACCCATATACACTAGAATAAACAATCTACTTCATATGTGTTTTTGTATTCTAGCTTTTGGAGAATCAGCTTCTCTACGACACAATCCAAAATTAGCTTTTAGATAATTCAAAATTAAAACAAATAGTGCCTAGGACGATGGGATCCTCGATTCCTAATCTTGAGTTGGTGCAGTGGATCAAGAGGTTTGAAGCAGGGGCATAATACACAAAAGCCCGAAAGAGGCGGCGCGCTGGTAGGTAAGGTGATTGTTTGCACCAAAATTTAGCAAGCTTGGTCAAAATCGGCAATAAAGTCAAAGATACGGAATTAACAGACAGGTGTATGGAAAGGTTTGGAGATATTTTGGTAACTGCAAGATTTTTTAAAAGAAAAACAACCGTCCGAGATAAGGCCGATACGGATCAGGACTTGAAGCGTGTTGTAACAGGACACTATCGGCCAAGGGTATAAAAGAAGGACCAAAGCGGGCTGCAAAGAGAACATCAACACAATACAATCAACCAGCTTTTACTTTCTTCCTTCCTGTCGACTAGGAGTAGCTTTTGTAATTTAGTCTCTGTAATCGATCTTGATCAATAAAGTTGCGCATCGCCGATTGTTGATCTTCTTCAATTACACCCTAGGTTTGATTTATTCTGATTTTGTTGCGCATCGCCTTTTTCAGAATCGATCAACCTTTATCCTCTGATTAGCCTTAATCGGCTAATTAGACTTACCTTGTTACTTTGATCTTAATCGGCTTCAAGCTGATTGGGTCTAAGCCGATTGATCGTTATGATCGGCTTTTGAGTAAATTTTATATTTTACCTTGTCGCCATGTGTCAAATCGACCGCACGCTCTTGAACTGTGTTAAATGCGGTGTCTTCTTTGTCGAAACCCTACTTCAAGTTTTTGACGTCAACACACTCTTGGCACGCCCGGTGGGACCCAATGTCTTCTTCGGGAAAATCGATTCCGCCGTCCGATCTCAATACAGAGGCCATAATCGTCCCAACGATGGACGATTTGACGCCAGAACAACGCCAGGAGATTGAGGTTCTAAGGCGCTACCGAAGAGATGATGCTAAGTTGCTATCAGAAAACTAGACGCGGCGTCACTCAAAAATCCGCCCTGCCGACGGTCAACGCCCTGGGAGATGCAGGTGTAACAGAACAGGTAAGCCGATATCTGCCTGCTCAAGCCGAATTATCGGCTATGATTAATCAGTCTGTGCACCACGCTTTGATAAACCAATCATCGGCTCTCGTGACAACGCTTAAGCCGATGATAGCAAATAGCGTTAAATCTATAGCCCAGGAGTTAGCCTCGTCGGAAGTCCGCCGACCCATTGCAAGCTCTGCGAATTATCCTGCTTTTTCAAGATCACAAAACACGCAGAGCACAACGGCGATCCTAAACCATCGGTACCGTAACTTCACCCCACCATGATGCCCACACAACCCACGATCATATTGCCTAGGGACCCTCGGTCAAGTGGAGTAAGTCATTATCACTCCTACACCGACGCTGTTAATTTAGACGCATCGACCAATTTGCCGCCGCGGCTCCGTTCTATGCTTTTCCCAATCGGTTTCACACCGATTGGCTCAAAGATTCCCACAAGAGCCTACCCCGCTTAGGAACCCAGTCCACACAGGTAGTAACATACTCGTAACCATTTGTCCCAAAGGTTTAACCTCAAGTCGACGTAATCGGCACGAGCAAGATGATCGCAAGACCGGCAGACAACAGATTGGCAACCCGAGCTCGCACTCGGGGGGCAGAACGCCGATTATGACAGATATTATCAAGGGCCTGCTATGGCCGATAATGCTAATTGGGCCGATCAGATCTCTGCCGTTTTGAGGGACCAATTCGGCATACAACCAAAAGGAAAGGTTATCGGCTATAGAAAGCCGTATCCCGATTACATAGATCGCATGCCCTACCCTCATAACTTCAGAGTTCCAGACTTCGCCAAATTCTCTGGGGATGATTCTATCACCACCCTGGAACACGTTGGACGCTTTATCGCGCAATGCGGTGAAGCGCCCATCCGACGGGCTTAAAATTAGACTATTCCGTTGTCTCGCATGCAGGGCAGCGTTTACTTGGTTCACTTGCTTGCCTCCGAATTCGGTCCATTTACGGAACGATTTGGAAAGCCGATTTCATGAATACTTCTTTTCAGGCAGTTTGGAGCCCAGGATTTCAGATCTAAGTTCTGTACGCCAAAAGTTTGGGGAATCGGTAACGGATTACGTCAAGAGATTTAGAGAAACTAGGAATCGGTGTTTTAGCGTCACATTGCCTGACAACCAACTTGCCGATTTAGCATTTCAAGGTTTGATTCCGCTTAGGAGAAATTCGAGGACAAGAATTCACCGACCTTAGCCACTTATTGATCGCGATCGGCTCAAGAAAGCGAATCACCGATAATAAAGTGTTCAAAGACGATTTGAAAATAGCAATAACAAAGAAAAAGACAAGGCTAAAGTCAATATGGTTGAGTATTGTCCAAGTGACTCATCGGAAGACGAGGAAGCAGAAATAAACATAGCCGAATGGGTTAAAGGATCCAAAAAGTCCTTAGTCTGTTCTTGGCTTAAGCCGACTAGGAACAAGTCAGAGGTTAAGTACTCTTTCGATGTTTCTAAGTGCGATCGTATTTTTGATTTACTTCTGCAAGAAAAGATAATACGATTGCCAGAGGGGCATATGATACCGTCGCCCGATGAGATCAAGAAACACATGTATTGCAAGTGGCATCATTCTTATTCGCATAACACTAATGACTGCAATATCTTCCGTCAACAGATCCAATCTGCTATTGAGGATGGTCGGTTGAAGTTTGCTGATGAGCCGACCATGCAAGTTGATGTTGATCCGTTTCCCATCAACATGGTACAGTGTTCGGCTAAAGGAAAAGAGCCGATGCACGACGAGCAGAAAAGGGATCGACAAGTCAACATCCAATCAGGCTCGAACGGCGATCAAACACTGAAGATTACAATCGGCTCTTTACAAATAGAAGCCGATCGTGAAGGAAAAAATTCAAGAACCATCAAACCCAAGGGGAATCCTCAGGTAGGTAAATGGTACAAAGCAGAAAAGTCTCCATTAAGGCAGCCAGCGAAAAGGTCAGGACCAACATTTTTACAATTAATGGAGAAATACGAGAGGATGAATAGCCGACCACGGTATAAGGCTCGCGGTCGGATAACTTGTACCGCACCGAGAATGTGGAGAGGGCACGAGAAAGTGTCCCTTTGGCAATTTTGCTGGGAAAGAGGAGTAGCGTTGCCATCACCATACACCTGCCCGATGGAACATTATCCCCAAGACGATTGGCCAAGGCAATCGCCGGAGATAGGTCGTCGGGCCGATTAGAGAGCAAGGCGTATGACGAAGGCCTGCCCACGAGAGAATATCCAAACCGATCAAGAACCGAGCCAAATCAAGACACACAAGCCCGCCTAATCAAGAAGATTTGGTGGTCAAATCGGAAGCCGGTGGAGCCCAAACCCAGGTGGTGTCCATCTGGCCTGAGCCGATCACAACGACGGCTTCAAAGGCTAAGGACGCAAGAAATCCGTGAAGCCGATGCCGAAAAACAGAGAGACGAAACGTTTAATGAACTTCGTCCAATCAAATGCGTCAAGAAAGAGTGGAGAAGAAAAGAACAAGCCGAAGAAGATTTTGAATCGGCTGATGACTTGGATTCTCCCATGATTTGGGATGACACCCCTCCCATGGATATTAACATGGTGTTCACGTTGCCGGCTGAGTTCAAAGTCAGAAACGAATTGACCGAAAAAGCGGTTGCTCAGTTGTGTTCTGGCGTACAGAGTGCCATATTCGAGAAACCTAAAGATGATCATCGGCATCTGAAGCCATTGTATCTAAAAGGATACATAAATGGCAAGCCGATATCAAGAATGCTGGTAGACGGAGGGGCCACAGTGAACCTAATGCCGTACACGACATGCAAGAAACTGGGTAAGTCTGATGAAGACTTAATTAAAACTAACGTGGTTCTTAACGACTTCACAGGCGACCCCACGGAGGCAAAGGGTGTCATGGTCACAGAGCTGACTGTCAGTAGCAAGACCTTGCCGACAGCGTTCTTCGTAATCGATGCCAAAGGAAACTACAGCGTACTGCTCGGTCGGGATTGGATTCATGCCAACTGTTGTATTCCGTCGACCATACATCAAGCGCTTGTACAGTGGAACGGAGAAGAAGTCAAAGTCATCACAGCCGACACATCGGCCCATATCGCCATGGCTAGCTCTGACGCGAATTGGCAACACGAAGAAGTCGGGCCGCATATCGGAAAGGCGCCGATGACGTGATTTCATCTGTAAGCAAATCAGACTCATGCCGATCGCTGTCAAGCGGCACTTTTGATCGGCAAATGAAGTGTTACGCCGATGGGGACAAGAAAAGCACTAAAGGGGTTACAAGATAAAATGCAAAGCTATCGGCAAACAACGGATAGCTACGAAGCCATAGAAGACTTTGAAGAAATTGAGAAGTTAGGTCAAGGTTTTACATCCACCGATTTGCTTGAAGAAGTAGATATAGGTAGCGGTGATAGAAAAAGACCAACTTTTGTTAGTGCAAGTTTAGATGTAAAGTACAAAGAAAAGCGATAAAATCCTTAGAAATTATAAGGATTGTTTTGCTTGGGAATATCATGAGATGCCCTGATTAAGCCGTCACCGGTGGAACATCGGCTACCTATAAATCGGGCTATCGGCCGCTTAAACAATATCCTAGGCGTTTCAATCCGCCTTTACCAAATTATAAAAGAAGAGATAGAACGGTTGTTGGAAGCAAAATTTATCAAGCCTTGCCGATATGCGGAGTGGGTTTCCAACATTGTTCCTGTTATGAAGAAAAATAGAAAGCTTCGAATATGCGTCGACTTTAGAGATTTGAACAAGGCGACGCCAAAAGATGAATATCCGATGTCAATAGCCGATATGCTCATCGATGCTGCGTCAGGGAACAAGATCATAAGTTTTCTAGATGGTAATGCCGGGTATAACCAGATACTCGTGGCAGAAGCCGATATATCGAAGACAGCTTTCAGATGTCCTGGTGCAATAGGATTGTTCGAGTGGACGGTGATGACTTTCGGCTTGAAGAACGCTGGAGCAACATATCAGCGAGCAATGAATCGATCTTTCATGACTTAATCGCCACATTGTCGAAGTTTATATTGATGACGAGTAGTAAAATCTGCGAAAGATTTGCAAGACTTGGCCGACTTAGAAAGAGTTTTAAGAACATAAGATCGCACGGCCTAAAGATGAATCCTTTGAAGTGCGCGTTAGCGTGTCTACCGGATAGTTCTGGGCTTCATGGTGCATGAAAGGGGAATTGAAGTCACTCAAACGAGGGTCAGAGCTATAGCCAATACCAAACCACCGACATGCAAGAATGAGTTACAAAAGTTGATCGGCAAAATTAACTATCTCCGTCGGTTCATCTCAAACCTCTCTGGAAGGATTCGTGCTTTTACTCCATCGCTAAAATTAAAGGACAATGAAGAATTTATATGGGGAGCCAATCAACAGAAGGCTTTCGATGAAATTAAAAGGTATTTGTCCAACCCTCCGCTTCGCTGCGCCTCAAAAGGGGTTCCTTCGGACTATATGTCTCACCAAGAAGATATTATTGAGCTGTTTTGGCACAAGAGGTGCATGGTAAAGAAAGGGTTATCTTTTATTTAAGCCGACGGGTCTAGACACGTAAATCAGTACCCTTTTATCGAGAAATTATGTTTATCTTTGTACTTCTCGTGCACGGTTAAGGCATTACATATTAGCATCGGCTTGCAAAGTGATCTCGCAAAACCGATGTTATAAAATATATATTGTCGGCTCCTATTCTACGAGGTCGACTTGGCAAATGGGCTTACGCCTTGGTCGAGTTCGACTTATCATATGAATCGCCAAAGCAACAAAGGACAAGTCCTAGCCGATTTTATAACGGGACATGACACGGGCAAACTTAGTCTCGGTCGCACCATGGCAATTGTTCTTTGACGGATCAAGATGCAGGAAGGTGATGGTATCGGCATTGTACTCACCACACCCAAAGGGCATAACTTCGAATTTGCATTCCGCTAAATAGCCGATGTTCAAACAACCGGCCCGAGTCTGAAGCATTGCTCAAAGTCCCGCAATTGTTGGAAAATATTGGGGTCGATCTTTGTTGAGGCATATGGTGACTCACCGTTGGTTGTCTGACAAGTGAAGGGATTGTACCTATGTCGAGATGGAGTGTTATCAAGTATTTAGAACAATGTTTAGAAATCATCGGTTCTTTTACATCGTTTTCTATCGGTCATGTTCCTCGTGAATTGAACGATAGAGCTAATGCTTTAGCCCAACAAGCATCAGGATATAAAGATTTTGGCCAAAGTCAGGAGACCGAACTGATAGACAAGGCAGTTATGTGCACAGATATCGCCGATTGGAGAACGCAAATTAAAGATTATCTAATCGATCCATCCAAACTGATGGAACGAAAGATACGGCAGCAAGCGTTGAAATACGTTGTTATGAACGATATACTATATTATCGAACTATGAAAGGTTTGTTGTTAAGATGTCTTGGTACTGAAGAAGCGCGTGTAGCGATGGGTGAAGTACACGAAGGCATTTGTGGTTCTCATCAATCGGCGCATAAGATGAAATGGATGCTCGACGACAGTTATTTTTGGCCGACGATCTTTGGAAGATTGTTTCAAGTATTATAAAGGATGTCGACATGTCGAAGTTTGGCAACATACAACTAGCACCAAAGATCGCTTTACATCCAATTATCAAACCTTGGCCGTTTAGAGGTTGGGGAATAGATATAATCGGCCAAATATTTCCTGCTTCAAGTAAAGGCCACAAGTTTATTCTGGTCGCAACCGATTATTTCTCAAAGTGGGTCGAGGCTGTACCACTTAAAAAGGTGACCAGTGTTGAGGCAATTGGTTTTGTGAATGAACATATCGTCCATCGGTTTGGAATACCACAAACAATCACGACCGATCAAGGTACGGTATTCATGTCTAACAAATTTCAGAATTACGCGACGAGTTTAGGGATCAAATTGTTAAATTCCTCCCCATACTACGCTCAGGCTAATGGACAAGCCGAGTCGTCCAATAAAACGCTAATCAAACTGATCAAGAGAAAAATTGATGAGAAGCCAAGGAGTTGGCACTCAACTCTATCGGAGTCGCTTTGGGCGTATCGGCTATCCTACCACGGAGCGACGAAGCTTTCACCTTACCAATTGGTGTACGGACAAGAAGCCGTTCTACCCGTAGAGATCAACATTGAATCGATATGAACAGCCAGGCAAAACGGGTTGTCGGCTCAAGAATACAATGATTTAATGATCGACAACTTGGATGAGTTAGCAGAGTTACGTTTGTCTACGCTCGATCGGCTCAAGAAGAATAAGATCAGAGTTGCAAGGGCATATAATAAAAAAGTCAAGCCTAAGTCTTTCGATCTAGCCGATTTGGTATGGAAAACAATATTGCCTGTTGGTTCGAAAGACAACCGATTTGGGAAATGGTCACCTACGTGGGAAGGGCCATACAAAATTAATCGGCTAGTCAGCGGAAACTCGTACTTACTAGAAACGCTAGAAGGGTATGTATTGCCAAAAGCTATTAACGGGAAATACTTGAAGAAGTACTACCCTAGTGTTTGGATTGGAGCCTAACCGACTAAAGATCATGCTCGAGCCAAGATTAACACGATGTCGTTAATCTACCAAAGGATTGCAAACTCGTAAGATATAAGCAAAATATAAATCGGTTAAACAGCCGATTATAAACATAGCAAAATTACAAAACATTCAAAGTATTTAAGCAAGTGTTTTGGAACGGTCAATGAAGTTTTACATCCCAGAACCTGGGAGTCGTGCACCTAAAGCCGATAAAGCTCCAGCTGCCTTGGCTATAGTTTCCTGTACCTCATCCAGGATTTTGTCATCTTCGCTGCCTTCGCTCGATGGGTACAAGTTTGGCAGACTGCTCTTTGAAGGATGCCACAGCCGATGCTATTTCTATCTTCTGCTCCTTGGCGGCCGATGATGTTTTTTCAAAGGAATCTTGGTCTTCAGCGATGAGTTTCATTGTCTTCGACAGTTCATCCTCAAGAAATTTCTTAGTGGTCTCCAATTTCTGAAGAGAAGATTTGTTAGCCTTCAGAGAGTCCATGGTTGCATCAAATTTTTCTTTTTCGCTTTGTCTCGCAACCATTTTATCAAGGATCCTCTGGTCGGCTTCTTGGGCTGTTCTCTTTGCCTTCCTTTCTTGAGCTGCCTCCACCAAAGCCTTTTTCTCGTCCAGATGGCACACTTCGAGCAGTGCAGCCATGGCCTCTGATGGTAGATCAGTTTCAACTGTAGCCATGGCATCTCGAATCGGCTGATTATTATTTAGGATCTCCGATTGCGGCCTTGACACTAAATCAAACAGCTTGGTAAGGCGCTCTTGCATTCCAGGAGCCGATGAGACTACTGCTGATGCGTCTTTTGAAGCCGCGATGATTTTTTGAATTTCAGAAATATAATCATCGGCTGCAAAGATCTCTGGATCATCCAAGTCAGATAGATTGAAGCCGAGGATGTTGGATGGATCAGAGGTTTCTGGAGCTACGACAGTTGCTGGTGTTGGTATTGGCTAAGGAGTCAATGACTCTTTGGCCGAGATGTCTGGTAAGCTGGCCAGAATGTTGGCCACTTGTGCCGATGCGGTAGGCTGAAAGAAGAAAGGACATAATGAAAACCGATGGATTAAATCAAGATCTGTAAATTTTGAGATGGAAAAATACCTGAGCCGTAGCCGATCCATGCGGTGAACTTTTGCCACTTTGTTCCTGTGGTTTAGAGTATTTTTTCTTAGTAGGAACTTTAGTGGACTTCGGCTTCTTCTTTTCTGAATATCCATCGGCTGGAAAGTTAGTTAATGGAAGAATGGAAAGGAACAAAAGATGATCGGGCATAACTTACTTGGTTGTTGTTGTCTTTCCAAATCAGACAATGATGGGCTTTGAATGCCCAGGGAACCAGATGTATAACCGTAAGGGCGATGCTTTATGCGGTCGCTTTCTCTTCATCGCCAAAGGGCGCCGATCGGCTTCTTACCAGCAGCTTTGTTCTACAAAGAAAAAGGATAGAGAGATGAGATGAGCTCATATGGGCTACGATAAGAGAAGAGTAAAATTGACTAATACCTCGCCAGTAACATCTACAAGACTCGTATTATCGTATCCAGAGCTTGATTCATCACTTGAATCGGTATCCAAAGAAACCATCGACTCAGGCAGATCTGGGAAAAGGGCAGCAATAATAGCCGATGGAGAACGGTCAAGGAGAAGCGCTTCCTCAATTGAAGACCACCACGCAGAATATCGGCTAGACCGACGACTGTTCAAAACAAAGTGCGGCAAGGATCTGATTTGCAAATCATCGTCTATTTTCAAAACTATATTGGCTGCAGCTAAAGATCGTACTCTGGTCCTAGGTTGTACTAAATCAAGGAGTGAAAGGTTGGGGATCATCCGCCAAACCCAATTGTCTAGCAAAGACTAAGGATGGTAGAACTCATAAGAGGGTCGGAAGGTACGGTTTCTTGTATTAAAGCCGACATGCAAGACACCAGAGAAATAAAATTTAAAAGAAATCTACAATGATTCCTTAGATCTCGTGAGTCAAGTAGAGTCCAAATGAAGAAATGAAGGCCATTCAAAATCGGCAGCGCTGGTATAACTGAAGAAATCTTGTTGGCTAAAATCATTGTTATCCAAGTTTAGAAAGAAGGATAAGTATTTTCTTAGGCCAATCGGAGAAATCTTCTTACTGCCAGAACACATGATGTATCTTTCACCATAAGATCGGCTGGCTCTGAATTCTGGAACTGCATTTTCTGGTGTGTCCTCGCGAGGAAATGCTGAGTCTTCTGAGGGATCTAACTTGAAAGATCGGCTAAATAAGCAATATAATCATACTTGGATGAACCAGAGAGGACCGTCTACGTTGCCGACGCAAAATCTGGCAAACCCAGTAAAAAGCCGACTCCTAATCACATGCATCATCCGACAAACTGCTCCCAGAAACATTTTTCCCAATGCTAGCCGACGGCCCTCTACCAACCGTTCTGCTATTAGCTGATATACTTGTGTTGGTCCCAAAGAAGCACCGCAAAACAAAAATCGATCTAACCACAAGTTCAGAAAAGCAACATGTCCTTCATCTGATAACGGCCCGTTCACTTTATTATTGTTATTGATATATTTGCGCCAGCCTTCTCCTTTAGATTGAATGAGCTTGTATTTTGGTTTGCCACTATAAGCCGATATCTGTTCGCCATCTGGCCTAAGGCAACACAATTGGGCTATATCCATAAGGGTCGGGCCGATGGGACCAAGACGAATGTAAAAGCGTTGAAGGTCTCCGACCAGAAATAACAGGTCGTGGCCACCAAGGGCTCATTGGCTTCTGGGTCGGCTAACGAGAGAGGGATACACTCAGCTATACCCATCCTTCCCCACTCTTCTTTTTTCTGAGCAGCCACACGAATGTACCAGGATCTCCATCCTTTGAGCGCTGTTGGGCATGCCCTGAAGCTTTTTTCCCAGCTCTCTATATTAAAACCAGTAGCCGATAGGGGGAGGCGAGGAATATCCTGGCTAATAATCGTGCTGGCATCTAGATTCCCTATCGGACCAAGAAAATACTGATCTTTACTGTTAGGGATTGGAATAAGTACCTGACTCGCGTCCATTTCATCCGATCTTAGCAAGCCGATTGATGAAGATTGAACGATGAACTAAGCAAAAGCCGATTTTAAGAATCAGAGAGTTTGTGCGCGTGAGGAATGACCGAGGTGGGGGCCGCATTTTATAGCGTGGTAAACATTTGAAACGGCGGGAAGTAAATCTCAAAAGGCGCGAGCAGTTAAAACGCACTACCTTTGTGTCAGAGAATTACGGCGCAAATAAAGTAGCAGTTATTGAGTGAAGTTCAACGGTTAGCCGATTGGAAAAGCCGATAAGTGAAATTTTTGACAGATGACAAGTCATCTCTAAAAATGGGGGCATATGTTTGCACCAAAATTTGGCAAGCTTGGTCAAAATCGCAATAAAGTCAAAGATACTAATTAATGACATGTGATGGAAAGGTTTAGAGATATTTTGGTAATCGCAAGATTTTTAAAAGAAAACAACCGTCCGAGATAAGGCCGATACAGATCAGGACTTGAAGCGTGTTGTAACAGGACACTATCGGCCAAGGGTATAAAAGAAGGACCAAAGCGGACTTCAAAGAGAACATCAACACAATACAATCAACCAGCTTTTACGTTCTTCCTTCCTGTCGACTAGGAGTAGCTTTTGTAATTTAGTCTCTGTAATCGATCTTGATCAATAAAGTTGCGCATCGCCGATTGTTGATCTTCTTCAATTACACCTCGGGTTTGATTTATTACGATTTTGTTGCGATCGCCTTTTTCGTAATCGATCTACGCTTATCCTCTTATTAGCCTTAATCGGCTAATTAGACTTACCTTGTTACTTTGATCTTAATCGGCTTCAAGCTGATTGGGTCTAAGTCGATTGATCGTTACGATCGGCTTTTGAGTAAATTTTATATTTTACCTTGTCGATTCTGTGTCAAATCGACCGGCACGCTTGAACCAGGTGTTAAATCTAGTGTGTTCATTGCCGTAAACCCTACTTCAAGTTTTTGACGTCAACAGTGATAAACACCAACTCCACAATGGGAAGATTATTGAAAGGGAGGACTCACGGTAGGCTGTACCAAGGAGGAGGCAAACCAACGCTATGATAGTGATGGATGGCGACATAGCCGAGTGTGCTCTAAGCTGTACAGATAGAGAACGAAGAAGAAAAGACCTATCTAGCTACCTCTATACAGGGATGCGTCCCTCTCCCTGATATCACCCGGTATCTTTTAGAGAAGAGGCGACAGAGAATTTCTTGTCGCGGAATTTTCAGAAAATGTACGCCTCTTCGTTGCTTCCAGAGCGTTTTCTGTTAGGAAGGGGATTCAGTAAATGTAGTTTAAGCAGTCTCAGCCATTTGGACTATTCGATCGAGATGACGAACAGTCCGAATCACTCAACAGTGCTCGAAAACAGAGTTTTATAGCAGTATTACTGAAAGTTCTAGACAATTATTTTTTTATTCCATGATGCACATGCAACTGCTTAAGTTGGTGTCTTAGCACTAAATCTCCGTTCTTTCTATTAATACCGTTGTTGGATGGGCAACATTCATAAGCACTTGCTCGATCGAAAATGAAAACACGGTTAGCGGTTAGTATAATTTCGTAAGCTCTACATTTGGGGTCTTGCCTCTACTTGGTACCTCCGCTGCTGTAATAATCGGGCACAAATGATTGAAGCACAAGGGTGTGTGCCCATATCAATCAGCTTTCTCTCTCGCTCCCTCCGATGCGTATGCATACGCGCACCTGTGCGTGCACGCACCGTTACAAAAGCTCATCCGTGGGGCCCGGCACATGCCTAGATAGCGCGCTGTAGCCTCGGCCCCCGTTTCGTTGGTGAGGGATAGAGGTGGGTACTTGACCGTACTTTTGTAGGCCGGTTCGAGACACGACGGTATAGTCCGAGTTCGGTTTAAAGCACAGACCGATACGAAATGGATCGTGTTGGATTGGCACAACAATGTTCCACGGCTCGTGTCGGGCTTTGGAATTGAGCATGGTGGGCGGCCCGGTTGGGTTGTGCCCGTGTTGGCCCGGACCGGTGACGGCAAGTTGGCACGGAAGGCAAGCCCAGTACGGTGGTACTGCCGTGGGTTCAAGGGGGGCACGTCGATCAGAGGCAAGGCATACCGCCTACGGTAGGGGTGCGGGAGAGGGGTCAAGGGGTTACTTGCGGTGGTCACATGTCGTCGTGGCGCCGCCATACCCGTCGCCGTGGTCGCTGAGCCGTGGCTCGATGCCATCGTGCCCGCCTCCTGAGCGTACCACGTCATCGCCTCCCTCCTGTGCGCGCCGCACCGCCGCCTCGCGCTCCCACGCAAGTGGTGTTGGAGGGAAGCGACGGGGAAGGGAGGCCGAGGGGCAGCAGGGCGATGCCGCCATCAACTGCGTCGTGGTGGCACCGCGCCACCTTGCAGCTTAGCTTGACCACGCCGCGCGCGCCCGCGTCCGCGGTGGAGGAGGGAAGCGGCTGGTAGGGGCGGCAGGGCGGTGCCACCTTGCTGGGCCGTACCCTCACGCTACATCGCTGCCTCGTCGAGCCGTGGCAAGCCGCGCGCACCACCCCGCCGCCTCGCGTGCCTCGCCCGTGGTGGAGGAGGAAAGCGGCGAGGTGGTGCCGCCTTGCACGCCGCACCATCGCCTCAGAGCGTTGGAGGAGGAAGGTGGGGAGGGGAGGCTCGGCGGGGATGCAGGAGGGAGGGGAGCCCCGATGGGGAGAGAGGATGAGACTCAGTGGTTGACGAGGTCCGCGGGGACGGAGGAGGGAGGGAAGCCTGGTAAGGGAGGAGGGAGGGGAGGGGAGGCGGGTCGTGGGGAGGAAGGAGGGAGCCGTGCGCCCTACGGGGAGGGAGGAGGAGGGAGGGGGAGGCCCGGTGGGGTCACGGGGAGGGAGGATGGAGCGGTGCGCCTGGCGGGGAGGAGGGGAGGCTCGATGGGGTCACGGAGAGGGAGGAGCCATGCACGTGCAGCTTACCCCTGCCCCTTGGGCGCCTGGCGAGGGAACCGAGGGATAGTGGGGGACCGAGAGAGAGAGTGACGGAGAGAAAAAGAGAGGAAGAGAGGAAAAAAGGGGAGGCATAAGGTCAGGTGCGTGGCTGCATGTGATTTTAATTTTCAAATAGCGCAAGGGACATTTCAACGAGAGAGAGAGACAACGATGTGATGCATGAAAAGAAATAAAGTTGATTTTAATTTTCATCCCGCGCCTTTTTCATCCCACACGACCACGCCTAGTGCATTTCAACGAGAGAGAGACAACGATGTGACACATGAAAAGAAATAAAATTGATTTTAATTTTCATTTTGTGCCTTTTCCTTCTGGCGTGACCACGCCTGATGCATTTCAATGAGAGAGAGATAGCGAGGGACAACGATATGACGTGTGAAAAGAAATAAAACTGATTTCAATTTTCATCCCACGCCTGATTTCAATTTTCAGAGACTATTTCAGCCGGCATGCTGTAAAATCAGCCCGAAGGCTCTCATTTGTTCAACACTCAGCACATTCCTCGCTCTCTCATTTATTTAGCACATCCCTTACTCTCTCATTTGCTTAGTACATCCGACAGTTTGCTCTCTATTGTTTTTTCCTCTCTCGCCACGAAATAAAATGTTTCACAAAAACAAGAGCAGGAGAGCACGCATTTGCTCTCCAAATCCCCCTCGTTGGGATTAAGAGATCGATCCGCATCAACTCTCTCCCAGCATGAGAGACTACGACATGGATGACCATCATCTGGACGATACACACGACATCGAGGATGTCTCGTACATTCCGGATACACCGAGCTCGGATGCCGCTACATCTGTGTATCCGGGACGAGCGTCGGTATCCACACCGAGCACGCATACCGCTACATCGATGTAGCCGGGACGGGCATTCATATCCGACAGTCTACAGGCGTGGTGCTGGCAACATATGGACAGGCGTGAGGTTGTGTATGCTATTTTGCAAGTACTGTCAAGCTAAATTATCTGTGAGTGCATATGGTGGAACAGGTCATCTGAAGAGACACGCAGAGACACGCTTAAAGAAGATAACGGCCGGACGAAGACAGGGCGAGGGCGTCCAGACAAAGCTCACCTTCAACACAAACGGTTCGGTAAGTACATGGGTATACATCGTCGATGTAGCTAGAGATGAAATTGCACATTATATAGTTATGATGAATCTTCCACTTAGAATAGGTGAGAGCTCTAATTTTGAAAGAATGGTGTAACGTGGTTTTTACCTACAATAACAACATGTTAGTGAAGAACAACTACACATGACATTTATAAAATATTTACAAAGAAACTAGAAGTATTGAAATAAACATTCATGACAGTTAGTTTTTCCTTTGCCTTAACATCAGATATATGGACTTCCTCCCATCAAAAAGCAACCTATACTTAGACGATAACTACGTACTAAACAAAAGGGTCATAGGGTTTAGGCCAATCTTCGAGTCACACACCAAAGAGGCTATCACTAACCGTGTACTTGTGGTTATTACTGACTTTAAAATAGAAAGTAAAATTATTTTCATCACTCTTGACAATGCATCAATTAACACGACGGCTATGGAGCATCTCTCACAGCACCTGAAGACTTATGTTGGAGGTTTTGTACTCCACCAGAGATGCGTATGCCACATTATTAATCTCATTGTGTAGGCATGTTTGGTTGTAAGAAAACCTAGTTTAGAGAGGATACGCAACGCTATCGATTTTGTTACAGGTTCACCTATAAGATTTGCCCAGTTCTCAGAGTACTGCAGGGCCAACAATAAAGAACTAAAAAGATTCATCCTTCACATGAAGGTTAG
Organism: Otatea glauca; assembly: GCA_036346275.1. Classification (NCBI taxonomy): domain Eukaryota; kingdom Viridiplantae; phylum Streptophyta; class Magnoliopsida; order Poales; family Poaceae; genus Otatea; species Otatea glauca. The sequence goes on from CM070711.1 coordinate 74,280,592, forward strand.
ATGGAACTCAACATATAGTATGTTGGAGTGGTGCAAAGGCTACGAGCGTATAATCACTGTTTTCGTCAACTGCAATAATGATAAGCCGTTGGTTACTGGAGCGGATTGAGAAATTTCTAGTTATTTTCGTTATTTTTAGAAATTTTTTACAATACAACTACAAATTTATCCGGTGTGTACTACCCAACTTCTTCATTAGTCATTGAATGGCTGTGGACTATTGCTAATGCATTTAAAGTAGATAGAGATAATTATATTTTACAGCGCATTATAGAACCAATGGAGCAAAAAAATTTAAAATATTTTTAAGCTATTCCACATCTGTACTGTTTTGCTACTATTTTGGATCCTCGGAGAAAATTATCTAACTTGCAGGGCGCCTTCGTGGGAATAGGTGAGGCATTCGATCTTGATTTCTCTGAGGCCTATTCTCATGTTTATAACAATTTTTTGGGAGTTCTACACAAATATTATGAGAAGTTTGGTACCAGAAGTGAAGCAAGATTTACCTCAACAACGCAACAAGCACGAAGCAGTTCGACCGCTTCAAGCATAAGGAAGAAGATGAAAGACAAGTCGTCTAGCTCATCTTCCCAATCGCCGAGCAGGTCGCCATGGAATCCACGAGTAGAGGTCAATCACTTCCTCGACACGCCTTCCGTCGAGACCGAGCTTGACATGGATGAAGAAAATCAACTCAGCTTTCTCATGTGGTGAAAGAATAGCCAATGTATTTACCCTGCTATCACATTTTGCATGCGATGTACTTATGGTTCCGATATCCACTGTCTCGTCGGAATCCAATTTTAGTTTGGGGGGATGCTTGAGTCAAGGAGGTCGTCTCTAAGACCTGAGATGGTTGATGCAATTACATGCCTCAAAGACAGGGAGTGTGCAGATGATAGGACACAACATCAGCTCGAGGATCTGGAGATTACGGATGCGGTAGCCGACTTTGACAATCTTAGCCTCGGGTAGTCTATGTATATGTACGTAGTTACTGTACTCTTTTTCTTATTGGGATTACTCCACACCGGGGTGCAAGGTTTTTAACGAAATAGTAACTCTGTACATGTTCAAGATTGAATAAAATTTACTTATTTCCCTCCAATATTTGTGTCTATTGCCTCAACTCCGTGTGTCTGCGCCCTCTTTCCTCTCGTCGCAATTGTGTAAATGGATCAAGTCTGAGCCGGCACGACACGAAGCGCAAATGAGCCATACCTAGGAAGACGAGTAGAGCGAGCACGACAGGCCATCGCGGCCCAGCACGATTCAAACCCGAAACACGATGAACCTATGGCAGACCGGCCTGACACGACACGACGCCCATCCCTAGTGAGGGAGGCGAGGAGGCAGCGACACTAATGTTCAATGAGGATCGACCGGTGTCCTGGTTGTGGGTTCAAGGAAGGGATGAAGTAGTGGTGTAGCTGGGGGAGATGGGAACTCGTTGGATTATGGCAAATTTAACTGATGCGGAGAGAAGAAACGCTCGAATGTCATACAGACAAACCTACAGTTAATTTCCTGGCGGGCCGGCTAGCTGCTCTAAGCTAGAGACGAGCTGATCAGAATTCAAAACGCGCAGATGACACGAGCTATAGCCAGGCTCGCATCACGCACACACACTCGCACGTACGTTTTTGGCGTATGCGGCATCGACGCTAGACGAAAGGCAACACGTGCGTTGCATCAGACAGGATAGCTGCTCGCGCGCACAGTGCACTGCACGCACATGTGGGTCAGCCTAGGCACACCTACCTCTACACACACTGTCCTGGTGTGCATACATTGAAGAAACAGTAAAGGAGAGCAGGGCGGCCAAGCTAGCACCGTCGCATGCACGCTTTCCTCGAGGCTCAGGCGGCTCGACGGAAAGCTCGGGCGCACGATCAACTCACTCCACCGTGCTCTTCTCTTCTCTCTCCGTGATCTCGGTCCGTGGCCTCGGCTAGCCAAGGAAAAGATCATGCTGCAGCTAGATATATGTTGTTAGATAAATACGCACTCGCGTGATTATTTTAATTTCTAAGAAGATAGCTAGGCAAAAACGACATATTTATTACGCATAATAGAAACAGCTACCAATAGTATGATCGTATAATATATTACGCCTATCTCAAAATTTTCATTAACATGATAGAAACGCGACAGATGGAGGAAGGAAATCATGAGCAGTCGTGCGAACGCTTTCCAAAAAACTGATTCGTCCTAACCCATGTAGGACAAAAGGGTCAATGGTTTTAGAGACACAAGTGTTACCCACATGTTGCACACCGAGTATGGGAATAAAGTAACTGATGAAACACAACACAATGGGGTATCCGGAGATCAGAAAATAATACGCTTAAGGAACGTCTCCCTCAAGCCTCTTGAATAGCATGACAAATGGAAACTGTATTAAGATTATTAATGCCTATCATGTAAACAGCGTTGATCATTCAACGTTGAGATTTGAACAAGTCTTTTCTATTTCTATTCTGATTTGCCACATCACCGCACATGGTTATGAAATGCAAAAAGAAGCTGCCGCTTCACACCCCATCAGATCCGAAATTGTCGCACCATTCACGCTCATACGGCGAGCGATGGAGAGGCAAGTAAGTGCACCTGCTGCTTTTGCTTGCTTCAACTAGGCAAGATTAACTCCACCTTATAAATTGATCATCTCCTACCTAGACTAGCAATATGGTACTAAACTTTCCACCTTCCACCATGTATGGGTGTGCGTTTGGGATTTTTCAGGATTTATGAAGAATATTTGTTGGGCCAAACACGTAAACTCAAACATATGTACCTAGTGTTCGTCTATATGTGGAAAATCTAGCTGTCTTTCGTACGCATTTGCAATTTTGGCCACCCATCTATCACGAAAGATACGGCAGGTGATACCTATCACCTGCCGCCCTCGAGGAGTGCGAAAGATGATCGGTGCCATAGGATCTCGTCCAACTGTTGGAGCAGCGTATGGCCCACCACTAGATTCCTCTTGCGCTCCCCATATGTGGAAGCAAGGTGCCGTGCGCATTGAACTTTTCGCCTGTCTTACCTCTTTCCCATTTCTTTCTTCTTCATATTTTCACTCTTTTCTTACGAAATTATGGATCTAGTATTCTTTCTAACCGCAGAAGCACTGGTAGACAACATATGTCACCCATCACACTTTTCTACCACGACCGTTCACTAGCATTGTAGCCGAGCTTGGTAGATCAGATATCATGGTGCCCGGGTTGGACACTTAGTTACCATGATAGAGGAGTGCAGTAATGTTTGCACCAGATTTTGGCAATGTGACCAAATTGTCAAGATAAGGATCAGGAGATGTTTTGGTCGACATCGGATAAAAAAATGATAATTTAAATATGGATTGTATCCGATACTGATCTAGGCATGGATCTGTCTGAGTAGAGGCCGATACGTATCATGGTGGACAACGTGTCGGAGACGAGTACGATTGGCGGATGTGCTACAAAATATGGTCATGACAAGCGAGAAAACATACAATCAAATCAATCAATTCGCATTTACTTTTATTTTCCTGTCGACTAGGAGTAGCTTTGTAATTTATTCTTTTCCTGTAATCCGACTTTAATCAATAAAGTTGCGTATCACCGGTTATTGATCACATTCGATTACGTTGATCAGGTTTGATTTTCTCCGATCTTTCTGTGTATCGCTTTTTTTAGAAAGATTTACCTCTTACCATCTGATTAGCCCTAATCGGCTAATTGGAGTTATCGTTACCTTAGATTTGATCGGCGATGCGCCATGGGACTAATCCTGTTAGATCTCTGCCGATTGTCTCGCTAAATCGGCTTTAAGTATATTTTTCTTTCTATTTTACCGATTGCAAGATCAAATCGGTTGTCACGCCTCAAACCTCAGAACCCGCCGTTCGTCATATGTATTGTAGCCGATAGACCATCTTCATGTTTTTTGGCGCTAATATGTAGGTAACACGTATCATCTATAGATGTTTTTTGAGGGAGAAGAGGAATAAATTTGTAATTTCCTTCGTCGAGAAGATGAAAAAAAGTGTGCAGTGTACAGATATACGAGGCAGCAGACTGCGTGGACGGGAAAGGCTGCAACTTAACCATTTTTCGTAGATTAGAATCGTCCGCTCGAACAAACAGACGATTCGGATTATCCAGTAGTAACAGTTTTGACCTTATATATCCATGTGGCTTGTTCCTCTTTAACTAAGTCTCTCTTCCACCCATTCGTATTGATGGCAAATTAGACACTAAGGAATAAGCATCGAAGTGCATAGCATTTGGCATGCAAAACTATAGATTTAGTGGCAGAGGGAGGGGCACTGGCGGAGGCAATGCTCATCTTATTCTACTATAAATATTCTTATTCCCGCGTGATCTTCTAGGCTAAAGTAACTTTAAACATGTATATGGCCCCTCAAGAAGGACGTGTCTAGAACTTGAAGCACATATATGGCATCTTCCAAGCATGTCTATTGAATTTCTTGTTTAGTGTCTAGCATAAAAAAATAGTTGCATTTACCTGGCTTCCCCTATATCAATTTACTAACTCCACCAGTGTTTATGTTGTCCTTATTTTTTTTCCATCTTCTCATCCACTACTCTCTTATTGCATATCTTTCTACCAAGAATCAAAACAAAGCGTTAGTAACTTTTACCGGCGATAAACCTCGTCTTCTCTTCTTTCATGCACCTCATTGAACAAGGCATTATAGGTGCATTAATTAATTAACATAATAACAGGGTCTCACAAACAGTGTATGATCAAGAATAATCGACAAGAGGGGGTGAATAGGGGTTTTTAAAATTCATTGGCTCTAATTGTAATAAATGATTAAGTAATAGTAGAATTAAGAATTTTAACAATTAAAGTCTAAATCGTTTAGGTTTCGCTAAGTACGCCAACAAGTAATGTCTAAGCAATTTAACAATCCTAGAGAGAAGATTAAAACTAAGTACACTAGGAAAGTAAATTACTCAAATTTAAACACAAGAAAGCAAACCACAAAAGATGGACAAAATAATTTTATCCCGCGGTCTTGGAGACTTGTTGATCTCCCCTACTCCACATTGAGGAAGCTTGAACAAATCAAGCCAGCTCCTTGTGCAAATAGCCTCCCTTGATCACTAGTGGTTGCTCTTCCTCGCTCCGGGTATGTGAGCTCCAACCTTCATAATTGCCTCCTCACAAGTTTCTTTGAGGAGATCACTAGTTCTCACGCCTCCAACTCATCTATAAGGCGGCAACCTCTAAGAGAATAGATATTTATGTTTACTTGAGGTTGACCAAGTGTCTAATAGCTCAACTTGAATGCACACACACTTGAATTCTCTCAATAACTCATAAAATATGAATTAAATGTACTATAAATGATGAAAGAATTGCAAGGGCTCACAAATATACAATGAATGTCCAAGAGTATACCTTTGCTGCAGGTGGAGGTGTATTTATAGCCTCCACCAACAAATCTAGCCATTACCACCCAATTCCTAAAAAAATTAGGAAAATCAGCACTACCGCCTATGTAGGACCGGTAGTGCTGGCCTCAGACTCAACGGTCGCCTGTAGCATTTAATGCTGAGAGGAATTAGTCGTTGCTACAGTACCCTGGCACTACCGCCCATATAAGAACGGTAACGATGGCCATAAGCACCAAGAAATGTGCATTTTCACCCTTTCTGAAAAAAGACTACCGTTCATTTGGGTTGGTATTACCGCACCTGCGGCAGTATCGCTCCTAGATGGGCGGAAGTGACAGCCAGGTAAAAACAAAAAATTGCACCGTTCTGGAATACATCTACCAACCATTAGGTCCCAGATATCGCACTGCGGCAAGATCACCTAAATGGGTCGAGAGTCTTACTGAGCACACCCCAAAGATATGCACACTGAAAAATAGCTACCGGCCTCTGAAGCCGATACTACCGCACCTCCGACATTATCGCTCCCAAAAAGTCAGTAGTGCCGACCAGGTAAAACCTCAAAAATAGCTATCTCTGTCAAATAACTACCGGCCCCTTGAGCCCTTGCAGTAGTATCGCTCCTATATGGTCGATAGTGCCGACAATACAGATTTACAAAGAGCACTTTGAATGATTTTTCGAGAAATGCATATGACTAAAGTATAAGCATGAATTTGAGCCATTTACACTAAATTATCTTCAAGATACTAGCTAAAGGTCTCTTTTAATAGTACGACGCCTACACTAGTAATCTGATCTTTTCTCTAAACACCTAGATCGGCAAAAAGTTACAAAAGGGTCCTTACAACTTATACCTTTGTGTTAGCTTGATGTTTCAATTTCCTTATAGCTCAACGATTTCATCTCTTCATTGGAACAACCAATTTTTCATAGCCTTAAAAAAAAATTTAGTCCTTAAAACATGCTTGTCATTAATTACCAAAACTAAAGACGAAATTTGGGGCCTAGATGCTTCAAACAGTCTCACCACGCTTCATCGTACTCCTTTTACTCTACCTGCTTTGCCATCGAAAGTGAAGTATATGCCCCGCGTATTATCAAATATACTCTTGACCGTTCTGATCATGTCCCTTGGCACCTCAATGCCGGCCATAGTGAACACGCTCTCGAGGGCTCTCCCCAACCTCAAGCTATTCTACCTCTCCAATAACCACCTCATCATGGGGTACAACCCTGCAAGATTCTCCTCGCTGCACTCAACATTGTGCCATCGTCATCGTGGCACAATAGAGGTACTACATGTACTCGGTGCAATACATTTCTACTTATAGTTTTTGGTTAGTTTCACGTGATTGTGTATTCTAATACATCAATCTTATACCTCATTGATCTCCTTCCACCACATACAACGGTATAGATCTTTCTCTTTTTTATCGATTAACGTTCTGATTTCCACACCATAAAGACAAACCTGATAGCTTCTTTTTCTAAAATTTTAATAATATATTAGATATCTCATGAGTGAAAAATACAAAGGGTTCAAAGATATTGAACCTAAAGTTACTTATAACTAGGTTTGTTGGTGCGTACCTACCTGCATGCATTGGACTCTTTCTTTTAATCCTATGAAAACCAAATTGTAAATTTTCCTTTATTTTTTATTCTTAATTTTATTTTATTTTCTATATTGTACATGATACAAACTATTTTTTTATTCTAGACCATTATACAAAATCAAATTTCTATTTTTATTTTTATTTTTAATCTGAATTTCAATTATCTCTGTATTGTATATGACACGAACTTTTTTTTTTAATCTAGACCGTTATAATCCGGACCCACCATAATCAACAGTGTGGATCTTTCTTTTTTTCTTCATTAATATGTGAATTTATAGCCTTAAGAGCGAATGTAGTGATTTCTTTTGACTCTGCTTTAATATTATAATAGATATATGTTTAGAAACATGTCTGCCTCATATTATACACACTTCCTACCGGTGAATAAAAGCAAAAATGAGGTCTAAATGAAAGTAGGATCTGGAGACGAATCAATATGACACAATCATATTGTCACCCCCTTCGTTGCGGATGGATTTTTCATGTCATTTTCCGCCGTAACACTAGTACCAGGGAAACACCATTAGATTATGGATCAGGGCATCATAACGAGATTCTCAATCAAAAACACCATATGCATTGGATGCCTATGGTAGGCGCCGGATGAATCGAGCTCCTTACGGAGCACATACCCATGATCGATTACGACAAACCCATGATTAGTGTGCAGGCACGCGATCAAGAAGCGAAGCAATCTCTGCGAAGATAGTTGGATCATGGTGCGATCGCTCAGCGGAGAGGCGAAGAGAATAGAACAGGATTTTGGAGAGTAGGCGGCCATGGCCACGAGGGGAGTATCGGTGTGGAAGACGAGGGGAGTTGCAGTGGCGGCGGCTGGAGAACGAGGCTTCCTGATGCTGTTGGTAAAACAAAAAGGGCCGGTGGAGGTAATTTTAATTAGTCAGTTGTAAATGGTCTTTTCACATGTATTTTTATTTCGAATTAGCAAGGTGGCCTGCACACTTGCTCGTGCATCATCTTTAAAGCATGTTTAAATGAATTGGCAATACATATATGACTTTGTTTTTTTAGAAAATAGATTGTTGCATAACTCCTTTTGGGGTATTTTGATATTATATATTATAGGAGAACATACACACTCCATTTCCCAATTGTAACATCCAAAACTTTGCAAATTTTTAATTAAGCATTTATTTAGGATTTTTTTCTGAATTTTTAGAAATTAATTAATAATTTTTGCTATGTTTGGATTTAAAGAAATAATTTATTCTAGAAAATGAAACCAAAATTATACTGGAAATAATTTTCCTAAGTTCAAAATGTTCCAATGTATTTATGAGGATTTTTCTCAAATTTTTGAACTCCATTTGATAGAAAGCATTTGTATTTATGATAATATTTTAATTAAAAAAAATTAAATTTTCATCTTTTCATTCAGGCCCAAGCACATTGTCCTCCTTGGCCCGCTTCCTTTTTCTGGCCCAGCTTTCCCCCTTCACCGTTTCCCCCGCCAGTGGTGCTCGGCCCAGCTGACCGCCTCCCGCTCCTCATCTCCCTCTTCAACCTCCACACAACTACTTCTCTCTCTCTCTCCATTAACAACCGAATAGAGCTCCAAATCTCGTGATTTTAGCGCCCGATCTCTTCCCCGAACTCGTACAACCGAACCCACGCCCTATTGAAAGCATCTAGGTCCCCAATTAAATTTGGTTTTGGTAATTAACGACAATTACGGTTAAAAGACTAACATTTCCAATTTAAGCATTTTGAGAATAGGTTGGTCCAAAGTTTCGATGATTATGAAAGTATGAAGTTGATGAAGAGAAAATCAAGGCGTCAAGACAAAATGGCTAAGATATAAATATTTAAGGACTTTTTCATAGCTTTTACCGATCTCAAAGTTTGGAGAAAACATCGGATTGCTAGAATTAGGGCCGTACTATAAAGAGGGGTCTTAACGATTATCTTGATGTTATCAAGGGTTTAAAGGCTCAAATCTATGCTTAAAATCATGCATCATGTCTTACAAAATTCATATTAAAATTCCACATCTATTAAAAGAAAGAATCTAAAAATCTAGTGCTACCGCCCATGGTAGGGCGGTGCTACCGAACAAGCGGTAGTTCCAGCCTTAATGCCGGTGTGAAAAATCTAGAGGGGTTGTTTTTGAGCATTTTGGGCCATCCGGTGCTACCGCCCATAGTATCCCGGTGCTACCGGGGAAGCGGTAGCACTGGCCCCAGAGCGGTGTGTCAAAACCCGAGAAGAGTATTTTTGCGGACCAGGCAGCGCGGTGCTACTGCCCATGGTAGCTCGGAACAACAGGGCAAGCGGTAGCACTGGCCCCTCAGCCCAGTGTGAAAATTCTAGAGAGCTTCCTTTCTGGGTAGTCGGGCGGTCCGGTGCTACCGCCCATGGTAGCGCGGTGCTACCGGGCGAGCGGTAGCACCGGGCCCTCAGCCCGGTGCAAGAATTCCAGAGAAGCTCCTCCTGGCCGAGAAAAAATAAAAAGGTGTCCGTGCTACCGATTCTAGTTGGGCTGTAGCATTAGACCTTCTGCACAACGGTCTCTAACAGTGCATTTAATGCACTGTTCCAACCGTTAGGTTGGAGCCCGGTGCTACCGGTCCTACATGGGCGGTAGCACCAAAAATTCTGATTTTTGCACATTTCGAGCTCCAACGGCTAGAAAAGTTGGTGAAGGCTATAAATACACCCCCACATGCACTCTAGAGGCTCTCTTTGTCCTCATTAATGATATTTGAGCTCTAGCAAGTCTTCTTCTCTCCACAAGTGCATTTAATTTTTATTTGAGAGAGTGAAGAGCAAAATTTGAGTGTTGCATTTAGTTTGAGCCTTTAGATACTCTAATTTGACCTCAAGTAAGCGTCAAGGCTTATTACTCTTAGAGGTTGCCGCCTTCTAGACGGCTTGGAGGCGACCGTGCGCGGTGAGCTTCTCAACGGAGATTGTGAGAAGCCCCGGCAAGTTATGAAGGTCAAATTTTGCCTACCCAGAGCGGGAAAGAACTACCTTAGTGATTGAGGAAAGCTCAAGCAGGTAGAGCCAGCTTGAAGTTGTTCAAGTCACCTGAAAGTGCATCTAGGCACTTATGTTATTTTGGTGATTAATGACAAACGCACATAATAACAATCTATTTAATTAAGTAAATGCTTAACTTAGTGCTTAGCAAATGACAAACCTCTAATATGATTATATTGCTATGAGACTAACATGTTATTGCCTAGTTGAGTATCAGTCTCATCTTTTAGAGGAAAATCAAGTGGGATGGTTAAGCAAAGATAAGGTATGCAATTTTGGTATCTCTTCTATATTTGTTATTGCATTCCTTTCGTGCAAATGCATAGTGAACTCCAAGTAGCATGTTAATTTTATATATGCACATTGGTTCATGTCATATTTATTTGTGCATATATATTCATTTGAGTTCTTTATGGTATGCATGTATTAACTAGAGTTAAACTTCATATTGCTATAGATTGACTTGGTGCATGCATGTTTTATTTGTATATCTTCTCATGCAATTCTCTTAGTGAAGTTTATCTAGTGTTGGATCACATATTTACTCTTACTCCAAATATTATTTGCACATGTACAATTCGTGTATATTCTATCATGTGCTTCATTTAAGTAAAGTCTGTGATCCTTGCCATGATTTAATTGATTCATCATATTGGCAATTATCTCTCTAGTGCATATAGATCAATTACACATTCATCATGATGTACTTAGTAGAGAACATTTCTTAAGTCAAGTGTTTCCAGTTATGTTGCGCTTCTTTTTATGAAACACTTGTTGTAATCAATTGCTCACAAATATCAACTTGTTCATATCTATTGAGCTTTTAGGACTAATGTCTTTCATGAGTAGTTTGGAAAGAATTAGGTCCTGTCTGTGTATGATGACCAAGGTATTTTGGAGGATGATCATTAAGCCGAGGTCAACAAGACGGCGGTGTCACCAAGAGCTGAGGACTAAGTCAAAGTTGACTTGGCGTGGAGATCGTCAGAGAGGATGATCAAGTCAAGGTTGATAGGACGAGAGTCTCATAAGGTGAATAGAGTCGAGTTGGACAAGGCGAAGATGTCATCAATTATATGGTGAAGGTCTTCATGCATCGACATCAAGAAAGAAGACGGCAAGTGACTAGTTCTAGACTTATATTATCTTTGATTTAATTTGAGTCTAAGGATTGCCGTACTATTAAGAGGGATGTGATGTCTAATGACTTTTAGATGTGTCAAGTGCTCAAGTGATCCATCCTTGTGAAACTTAGAAAGAGAGTGGTGTTGGTAGTACCGGAAAGTGAGGGTTGTAGGTCTTTCTTGATTTTTTTGTGAAATCTGTGGTTATCCTTTGAGTTTTGGATAGTGATACCTTGTTGGTTGTGTAGCCCTCGTTCTTAGCTTTTGATAGAGTCCAAAATCACTGAAATCGGAGTCCGGAGTGAAAAGTTATGCTCGTTTTCGTCGGGCTGGCCAGTGCAATCCGGAGTATCCGGATATTCCGGGTTTACACCCTCGGTGGCTGCTCTCAGTCAATCCGGAGTATCCGGGGTTTTTTCCGGAGTCTCCGGGTTGTGCTCAGCTGTCTCCAACGGCTAGTTTTCTTGGGACCTCTATTTAAAGCCACCTTCTTCCTCATTTCGAAAGAGGCTTTTTTTTACCCTGTTGATTAGAGGTGCTATACCCTTGTTCTTGAGCCCCAAAACACCTCTTTACCCGTAGATCTAAGTGATCATCTTGGTGAGAAGGGTTGGGAAGAGTTTGAGGAGTGAGGTGCTAGGTTGAGTGAGTTTTTGAGTTGATTGAGCACTTGATTTCATCTCCAAGCTTGTTCTTCGTGAGCATTTGTTACTCTTGGAGGTTGAGGACTCCTAGACGGCTAGGAGGTCGCCTACAAGCCACCAGAGCTTTGTGTGGTTGGCCGTGTGAAGTTTGTGAAGGTCGGTTCCGCCTCCGTAAGGGAAGGAATCAGAGGAGTGAAGACCGGCGAGTGCATTTGTGCAACACCGGGAGGAAGAGGGTTGAAAGAGACCCCGGCTCAAGTGTGACCGAGCCTCCTCAACGGAGACGTAGGATCCCCTCAAGGATCCGAACTTCGGGTGAAAAGTCCTCGTCTCCAAGTTTGCTTCTTACTCTTGCTTTAGTATTTGATTTTGAATCTTGAAATTGCCCGATCTACTCTATTGTTGTGTTTGGCTCTAGATCTACATCATCCCCAAGTACCTGATAGCATTTAGATCTTTTGTATTCAAGTAGATTGTTGAAAAATTGCAGCGATTTAAAATCTCATTTCGAGGTCTTAAATCCGGAGTATCCGGACTTCTGAACCCGGATAGTCTGGACATTTCGGAGTATCCGGACTCCTGAACCCGGACAGTCCGGATATTTCGGAGTATCCGGATAAAATCCCGAACACTCCGGACTTAGACTCTTGGGAGATTTTATTTAGCTGCAAATTTTTTATTCCGCTGCATTTAGCTACAAAGTTTTTAATTCGCCTATTCACCCCCCTCTAGGCGACATCCCTTGTCCTTTCATCACCTCAACGTGTAGTAGGTGAAACCGGCAAGTCTCCGAGACCACGGGTCAAAAATATTGTCTCTTACTCTCTTGTGATTTGTATTTACTCTTCTAGTGTTTAGTGCAATCTTCTAGCGTTTCAAGTATATTATTTGTGCTGAGCTTTCTACTTTATTCGTACTTTAATTGATAGAGTACTTGATTTTTACTAGAGAACTTAGTTGCAAAGTTGAAGGAGATCGCAATTATTGCCTAGTGTTTTAATTGTTTGTATTCAGAATCGAAAAAATTAGAAACCTCCTATTCACCCCCTCTAGTCGGTTATCCTTGATCCTACACATATCCCAACCTCCCTTCTCCCCTCAACCGGCTTAGCCCGCGATTCCCGCATCGTTTTCGCAAAGATGACATCTGGCCGCCACCCTCTTACTGGAGTTTCACCCTCATCTGAGCCCTCCCCGAGGCTATAAAAGCTACCCCAAAGACTGCAATTCCTCAAGCAATACCTTTTGCTAACTCCCAAGGTCTCTCTCTTCTTTGTTTGCCAGGAACGCCGAGAGCTCCTACAATCTTCTTCAAGTCCGTCCACTGTGCCACAAGTGGCAAACCGCCCCCTGTAGTCCCTTTCACCGTACTAACCACGCCACATGGTGCCCATTATCACCCTCTTCCTTTCTACAGTTCCTACCCTCCTCACGCCGTTTCCTTCCTTTTTCTACCGCCGACTGCCATTTTTTTTCTCTGTCACCGTCGTTTGCCACACCTCACCGCCACTGACCCCGGGCATACCCGCGCTGCCCCTGGCTGTCCCCATGCACTAGCGTCGTGCCCTGGTAGCCCAGCGCGCGTGGAGAGGGTAGGAAGGAAGAAAAAAGAAAACAAAAGAAAAATAAAAGGGAAAAAAGAAGAAAAAAAATCCAAAATTCGAAATCAGGGCTCACATCCGCATGCTTAATAAATCTGATTTTCATTTAGAAAATAATTCAAAATATCAGAAAATCTCTTTCTCTACTTTTCCAGGATTTAAATATTCAAGAAGCCCGTTCTCCTCCGTTCTAACTCTATTTGACTATATTTTTCTTCCTAAATTCATCTAAAATCCTATATTTATGTTAGTTTTATATTTTATTTGAATTTAGATGATTTTTATCATACAAACTTGGAGAGCAGGAAGAGTTTGCGACCGTCGATCCAGATCACCAGGACTTCGATCAAGGCAAGTTACAACCATTATCATGTTGATCCCAAATTTTTAAATTATATTTTTTGTTAAGTTATTGCATGCATAATTTTATCAAATATAGTTTTTGTCCCAATTTTAAATTAGGTATGCTGAGATTGTTTAATCCACATATGAAACTTGAATACCTTATGCTGTTGCAACCTTAAGTATGTATTCTTTAATTTATGATGAATATTTAGAATAATTGTTTAGACATGCTTAGAACTGAAATTAGGTCTTTTGGGAATTTGTGCTAAATAAAGTTCTAATCAGATTTAAAACTATGCTTTGATATTCCATGTGTTATCAAGTTAAATTAAAAATGTGGTTTAGACTTGGTGAGAATGGTTGACTGGTGGTTGTCGCGTTGTTGTAAAGCTCGTGTGGTCAATTAAGGACCGGTCTATGAACTGCTGAATGTAAAGCGTTACAATGGTACCACAAGTCTGGTATAGGACAGACCTGCCTGTCGGTCTTGAAATATTTTATTGTTAGTTGTGTCATTGGGTTGAATGTGGGGTTGGTTAGACCGATGTATGACGCAAGAGGGGCCTTCTAACTAGGGTGGATATAGCCCTGTCAGCGGTGAAATCTTAACGGGCATGACTACATGGGATGGAACTTTTTAGGGGCATTGACGTGATTTTCTCTTTATCGCACACCAAATAAAATGTATATTTTGGCAAAAAGAGACAATCATGTCTTGTAAGTAAAGTTGTACAACCATTGCAGTGTGTAAAACTAATCGATTAGCCGAGCCCCTAATCATAGGCATACCGAGCAAGCCTTTCACATATTACAATTGGATATTTCAAAAATGATTGAAAAAATGAGAGTTCCATTGGATATTCCAAATGGAGTGGTTCCATTGCGGGAAAATTGGTTTAGCTCTAGTATGGATCCTAAGATGAAAAATATTTAAAAACAAAATATTATTTATGTAGAATTTTGCTTTTAATAATTACCTGGAATATCTAAAATATTTTGCTTTGTGCAAAATTTAACCATAATGCCATCCTATAGACCTTAATAGTAATAATGCATTCCCGTGTAACTTGTGGAGTACTTCTATTACTTACCTTTGCTTATTCTGTTGTTTTAGAGGAGTTATATTTCGAAGGTGAGGATCAAGAGGACTAGGCTTGCTTCGCTAGTCGATTGCCTGTGGTAATTCTATTGGCCTCTTCTACTATTTTATTTTACTTCCGATGTGTTATTTTATTCAGCCCGTGTGCCACTCTTATTGTAAACTTTGATTATTAATAAAGTTTGTTTGATTTGACATGATACCATATTTGCTGTGTGTAGTAGCCATTAGTTTTGTGGTTATTTTTATTTATTTTCGAATATTAATTTTATGTTAGATTCAATATACAAATACAACTACTAATTTTTATTACAAATTTTAGCTATGTAAGGTTTTTACTTTGTAGTTCAGACAAAAATCATATGGCTATTTTCTTTTTATTTTTTATTCTAAATTTATTTTTTTATTCTACTTGGTATTGACTTTTTATTTTAATTAATCTAAGTCATTACAACTCAGATCTAATACATAGATGGTTAGATATTTTTGTTTAAATAATAAAATCCAATGGCTAATGTAGTTCAAATTAGTCAGGGCCTACCAGATAAGGGCGAGATGAGTTTGTTTCTTTGTGAGTATTCATATTATTTTCCTATTTTCTGTTAGAAAGATCTGATTTCGATTGTAATTAGGGTTCACCAGATTAAGGGCTAGATGTTTTGTTTTTTGTGAGAATTTCTAGCCTATTTCTCTTTTTTCCAAGCAACTATCCATGAATTTTTAATATATAATAGATCTAAGGGAATTGCTAATTTAATCTTGCCCTCTCCGAATCTTTGGTAAGAACATCATCTCGTTGTGATAAAGTGGCAACACCTTATTCCTTCCTCCATTTTCCTTTGGCCATCGAAGGCAATCTCGTCGTGGCACTTGGCGCTATGCCCTTTATCCCGCTTTCCTGCCCCATTTTCCTTCCCCTCAAACTAAAATACTTTTTGTTTTTCAAACCCCCTATTTTTTTGAATAAGAAGTATTTTAACCACTTTTGAAAGTTTTTGAGTCAAAAACTTTTCGAACCGAAAGTTTTTTGAATTGAAAGTTTTCGGAGCTGAAACTTTTTTATTTGAATTTTTCTAGTTAAAACTTTCTAATTTGAGTTTTTTTATCTAATATGAACTTTTCTGATTTAAAACTTATTAAGTTGAAAATTTTCGAGTTGAAAGTTTCTAATTTGAACTTTTTAATTTAAAAAATTTCAAGTTGAAACTTTCCAAGTCGAGGTTTTTTTTAGTTGAATGTTACTGATTAAAATTTTCAAATTTAAGATTTTATAATTTGAAATTTTTGTGTTAAAGAGGAATGAATGGAGGTTGGAGAAGCATGTAGGAAAGAGGGAAACGGGAAGGGTGGAGGTGGATGGAGAAGGTGGCACATGGCATCTAAAAAGGGTGTTTTTAAATTTTATTGTCAGATGATAACCTCAAACTGGAGGTACCCAAGATTCAAATCCACCCCAGCAGTCTTTTACCACCTGACACCAATTAGTTTGGGACCAAAACTGTTCTTCCAAGTAGGCCTAAGTGGTAACACCTGGCAAGCAGGCACCGATATTTGTTGTTCGGACATTTCAACCACATCTAAGCTGATATAGTCGAGGTGCATGTTGCCATCCTGTCTACACCTATGAATTTATAAGCCATGGCATAACTGCCCACTTGCACACGTTGTTTTCAAATATAGCCCCCCTTTGAAATGAACTATAGATTTGTCCCCCTCCTCCACTGCGACAAGTGATACATGTCACCTACCATGCCCGCAGAGCTCGGCAGGTCGTATGCACCTCCGCAACCCTGGCGACCGCAGCTCTAGTGG
This sequence comes from Otatea glauca, assembly GCA_036346275.1. Lineage (NCBI taxonomy): Eukaryota > Viridiplantae > Streptophyta > Magnoliopsida > Poales > Poaceae > Otatea > Otatea glauca. The sequence continues at coordinate 74,297,262 of CM070711.1, forward strand.
TGGCCTATGTGGCAGCAAAGTTATCAAGTACTCCTAGCTTAGTATGAACCTACCAAGGAGCAACTGCTTGGCAGAAAGGCACTAATTTAAATATGCGATTTATTAGGTAAGTGTGATTAATTAATGTAAAATTGATCGGTAATTTCCCGCCAAGGAAGGGGATCTCGGTAGGAACGTACCACATTTCCACTGCATGACCGCCCGACCTGTCAAGGTGCTTTCCGCTTCCATGCCGCCTGCGGCTTGCCGTGGTATCGAAGAGCAGCAATGTTGCCTGCAGCTCCTTCTGACATCAAAGAAAGGGCCATATGTGCAAATGATTTCGGAGGGAGGCTAAATTTGAAAAACATATGTAGGGAGGAAGACATGCCATGGATTCCTTGTTTTAGGACCTTATTCAAATTATTATAAGATTTCGAAGGAATCGTTTGTTCATACTCAATGAAGTCTAAAAGTCAGGTGTTTTAGGATCTTAAAGAAAGTTGCTAAGTGAGAAGTCCGGTGGCAAAGCGACCGGAAAGATTCTCTTACTACCTGCAATAAACTTTTTTCTCGGAGTTCATGCTAGAACATGGTTCAAAATCTCAACGACATTTTAGAAATCTCGGGCGAAATTTCTGATTTCAGTTAGGGCCGAGATTCCAAATGTCTGTGGCAAATTTTTTTGATAATTTTTAAATTGTTGTAGTGATTTTGGTGAATGTTAGCCATATTTCAATCAATTTCGCCAAGATTTCGGCTTTTTGGACCTAGATGATAACAAATTCGACCGTTTTTTATTTTTTTGACCATATTTCACACCAATTTTTTTTTTCCAATTGTAATGTCTTTTATAAGGAATATACATAAAAATTTCGCAAAAAATTACATATACAAATTATGTAACCCTAAACCCTAACTTGGATTTCAGGATTGTTTGACGAGATTTTGGTGTATTTCACGAGATTTTGGGTTTTTTGACCGAGATGATCACAAATTTGACTGGTTTTCATGTCTGTTGGACTGGATTTAGCACCATATTTTTGTATCGAATTGTAATGCCTTTTCTGAGGAATACACGTGAAAATTTTGCAAAAATAATACATATACAAACATGTGAGAATTGTGCCATGGCTTGGAGTCATAGCAAATTTCCAAACTCAGCCAAAATTTTGAGCATCCAAGTCATGGTGACTAAGTATTTTGTTCTGCTCGTTGTCATTTATAGGATTGTTGTGATTATCGGAGGGAACAAAGGGATCGGACTAGAGGAGTGTCGATAGCTGGCCAACAACAGCGTCAAGGTCATGTTGACACCAAGGGATCCATCATTGCTCTGATATGATATGATATGATATGATATGATATGATATGATATGATATGATATGATATGATATGATATGATATGATATGATATGACCACTGGTTGCTCTGATCTCAAGGTGAATAATACCGCGATTGGTGGGGTTGAGCTTTCACATGATCCATCGTTTGGACCAATGCCCACTGAGAAATGAGCATAAGGTGAGCTAAGTGACATCTTCTTCACTTAACCGGATGTTCTTGACACATAAAAACTCAGAAGTTTGGCTCGTCGCCATAATTCTTCACTTCCAAATCTTTTTTATATGCTAATACTTAGTATTTTCCATTCAAACAAATAGGAAATGTAGATAAATGATTGCATGATTTTTTTTATATTTTTTTCTAGTCTTGAGAGACCATTTTACAGGGGGTTGAAAAGGGCCAAAATTTTGGTGATTTCGGCCATAATTTTGGTTTTACCGACTTCAAAAATATCAGATTTGACATTTAGTTTTTGAAATTCGGTCGGATTTCGGTTGAAATTCTGAAATCTTGTCGAAATTTTGGATTTCGATCGCCTCCGAGATATGGTCCAAAAACGAAATTTGTAACCATGCGCTAGAATCCTTGGGAACTAATCTCAAGGTCTAACCACCAAACTTTTCCCTTGGTTACCAAATTTTACAGAAATTTCATGACAAAAGTTGCCGGTTGACGGTAACATTCATGGCCAGGGACGAAGCTGGGCCTCGGGCCACCGGGGCCTGGGACCGAGGCCTAGCCCAAATAATAGTGTAAATTACTGTTCAATTCGTATTTGGGCCCAAGGTCGGCGTCCCGGCCCAGTCCAGGCCACTAGAGAAGCTCAGGAGTGAGGAGCCCTAGCCATTCACGTGATCTACACGCAGGAGCTCAGGAGTCTACCGTCGACCGCCACTGCCACCAGGCCCACCACTGCCCCAGGCCACGCCGCCGGCCGCTGCTCCTACCTCAGCCCCGCAGATCCAGTGAAGCTCATCTGGATCCGGTCATTGGTCATCCCATTCCGGTATTCCCACGGGTCACAGCTGCCGATTCCGCCCTTTCGTTGGTCGCCGTCACGCCTCGACCCGGCCAAATTTACCACGGGCTGCTGAGTTTGACTTCTAGAGGCAAGATCCATTTCCCATCCATGGCGACGCTGACGTTCGGCGACCCGACGCAGACGAGCATTAGCGCACCACTCTGCGTGGGCCTCCGCTGATCCCGCCCACAACGGCCCGCCAGCCGCTGCCCTTGGCCCGCCCTTTTACCCCTATCTGTAGAATTCAATTTTGATATAGAATTATGCTGCATATCAGACGCAACTAGATTATTCAATTTTGTCATGCTTATCAGAAATGTGGTTAAATTTTGTGTCTTTATGTGTAGAATTTATTAGAAAATGTGAGCAATTACCATGATATGGCTCAGATTTGAACCACCAGATTTGTAACCAAAATTGCAGTATTGCACTGCTATTTTATTTGGGAATGTATCTCATAAGCCATAATGTACTCAGGCTGCAGTCTTCCACTATGGATCAATAAGCTTGATTGCTGAGCCGTGCCGATCAGCACATCTGTGTGCCATGGAGATTGCCAAAGAGGCTGGTGCGCTGCTCTCCTATGACCCGAACCTGAGGGAGGCATTGTGGCCATCCCGTGAGGAGGCCCGCACCCAGATCTTGAGCATCTGGGACCAAGCAGACATTGTGCAATTTATTGTCTGATGAATTGGTTATTTTATTGCTGATTGTTCTCTCTCTGTGCAAGTCAAAATTGCAGTTGGATCAGGAGCTATTTTGATGTCTGTTGATTGTGCAGGATTAGAAGAGGCTCTAGGAGGTGATTAAATTTGCCAATGCATGTGGAGCAATCACCACCACTTATCATGATCAATCGGTCAGCACTTCTGTAAACGTACAACAAACAAGGTTATATGCCACCTACCATTTTCAACACTCGGCCTGATTTATTCCTTTCTCTTGCATATTTCAGATTGTTGAGTCTGTCATCATCAATGCTTTGCAACTCAGACTTAATTTGGACCCTACTCCATGCCTTGAAAGGCTTTGCAGCACTGTTGTTAAGAAGGTAACTCCGTTCTTTCTGTTTTTGGATATGCACTTAGATATATTGTTAGGCTTGGAAAGTATGGTAATTTGGCTTGTGCTTTTGTACCAAACTGTATGCAAGATAGATTGATTTAGTTAAATTTGAATTCCATACTTAACATTTCAACAATTCAAATTTATTTTTGATTGCGTATTTGTATTGTACTTTTATTATACCTCAATGTTCTTAGTCTTTTATATCAGTAATAGTTGTTTATTTATTGTCCGAAGCTTACTCAAATCCTGGCCCTGCCCCGATCGAAGAACGGTCCCGGTAAGTTTCACAGTTTCACTTGCAGCACAATCAATTTACCTAGCCAATTGAGAAAAGGGAACCTCAGGTCCCACGTGACAGTGTCAGAAGCAGCGAAAACGTGCGGCTCTATGCACGCTCGATCTACCTGTGCATGTGCTCACAATGAAAGATTGGCAGTGCCCTAAAGTGACACTGCAGGATAGGCCCCCCATCGACCTCGCCATTGTCTTGCCGCTGTCCATCAGCACTTAAGCTGTCGGAGTTCGGATTTTGCGCGTGTAACTTTTTTTTATAAACTTTGTTGTTTTTAATGTAGTTGTAAAAAAAATTAGTTGTTTTCAATACAGTTGTTTAGTCTTATTTTGATAGAAAACTGTTAAAAGATAGCACGTGTCACCTTTTGAAGTTTATGGGTTAGAAACAGGCTATTTTTCACTTACCTTGAGGGCAGATTTGAAAAAAAAAAGCTTACCAGGCTATAAAATTGATGATTTCTCGCTTTCACCTGTTTGTGCACGTAGATGCCTAGGTAGGTAGCTAGCTACTGATCCTACACAGAGTACACACAACAAAAACATAACCCCGGGGTAGTTCCTTTACCGAGTACTGCGCCTTCGTACTCCTCGTATCTTTGCTCTCTGCTTCTCTCTCCTGCTACGGACGGATGTAATGGATGGATTGGATACGTGGATGTGAACAAATGGAAACAGCAGCCACGTCACTTCCTCTCTCCCTCTGGTCTAGCTAGACCTGCACTCATCTATTGCAAAATCCTTCCCGTTACACAGCACTCGCAGCTGCTAATAATACGCACTGCCGAGCCCTATTAGACGCTGACATGTGGCCCCTAGTGATATCCCCCGCGAGTAACTATAGCGAAGACTGGACGTCGCGAGAGACCCACCCGTATCCCGGGAAGAAGCGCCTGATCGCCATCCGATGATTTTACGTTCTGCTGGCACTGCCGAAGCTCATCGGTCAGCGATTTCTACAGCATATCGGGTAGGATACTAGGATCGGAGCGGAAATAGAAGGGGAATTAAAGAAGAGAGGGAGGAAAATTGTCTCATCCGAAATACAACTTCTTTATATATACTATATTGCAAGAAACGATCCAAAAATGTATCAGAGGGTAGACCATTTCTCTAGCACGGTTTGGGTTTTCTCCCTCTATCACTCATGCACACGGTGAAGAAGAAAATTGTACTCTTGCTGCTGCGCCCCTCGCCGCTACCCATGCGCTCATGGCACCACTCGTGTGCTTGTTGTCGAGCTGCCTATCATCTGCGCTCTTCGTGCATCGTGTCCTTGCCTTGCTGTCAGCTCAACGCAACATCCAAGCATTTCACTGCAGCTCACCGCACTCGAGCACCTCACTTCCATGCGCGCCACTCAAGCCCAAGCACCTTGTCGAGCACCACCCCACCTCTATGCCTCAATTTTGGGCGGATCTGAGTTCACCAGCTTGAATCCGGTGATGGTCGAAGAGAAGAAAGGCATCGAAGGAGGGGGGTGGGAAGTGGCTGAGGAGGAGATAGGGATGGAGGCGGGAGGGGCCACAAAGGTTGGGAGGAAGAGGAACTAACCAGCGGCAGTGTGAGGGAAGAGGTATGTCAAGGGAGAGAGGATAAAGAAGTATGTGAAATTGATGTGTGACACTGTACAAAGAAATAACTTATTGAAGTTTTTATATCTTATGTTGTTATGGATGAGATAAAAGGCTTAAGATATGGGAAAAGATCAATTTTCTAGCCTGTTTTCTCTTATTATTTTTTTATAAATTTGACTCACTTCTGAATAGAATTGCAAATCTAGCCCCTTCCCACCATGGAAGGCATCTCCCACGCTCATCGACCGCGGCACCTCCTCTCCCGCGCTCACTAGCTGTGCCGACTCCCGCGCTTTCTAGGTGTGATAGGGGACAGGTATCGTCTATCGTGCGTTTTGCGGTGAGGGAGAGACTAAATTTACCATTATATTTGAAAGAGAGCAAAAAAAAATTTTAAAAAAAATATAGGAAAAAAATACTAAAAAATGATCAATTCAAGATATGGCTTTGAAGTATCTGTGTACTGGCCATGCGCGTACAGACCTGGAGACGCCGGAGACAACGGGCTCCACCTGTCGGTGTGTCAACGGGGGAGTGAGTCGGGTGCGCGGAGGCGAGGCGGGCCGTGTGGGGCAGGGGCTGTGCTATGTCTGGTCATGTGACGGATGGGGTCCAGCTGGGTGATTGCTTGCTCGCGGGCCCAGCGCCTGCCCCACCCAATGGGAAGGCTCGGTTTGGTTTGCATCCAGGCGGAGGGCGAAGCATTTGCATTTCGAATTTTTATTTTAAATAATACAACTTTTTATTCAAATTACAAAAATATATTTTGATCTTAAATAAATTGCAAAAATATATCTCTATCGCCCGTATACGGGCGATCGGTGCGACTTTGAACACGCGATATTTCCTCTGTCTGCGATTAATTCCTAAAGAAAATCATAATCTTTTCATATGATGTTAGATGGAGATGAACTTTATATGAAAATTATAGCTCTCGACGGGATCTACAACTGTTGTATACAATTTTTTTTCATTTGAATCTATTTAGATAGCCAAAAACGGGATAGAAGCTTCGGATCTAAAAACAGATCTGAACATTCTATCCCATTTTTTATCATCTAAATGGATTCAAATTGAAAAAGTTTGTATACAAAAGTTGTAGATCCCGTCTATATCTACAATTTTCATATAAAGTTCATCTCCATCTGACATCATATGAAAAAGTTATAATTTTCTTTAGGAACTAACCGCAGACAGGAAATATCGTGCGTTCAGAGCTGCACCGATCGCCCGTATATGAGGCGATCCCTGTATACGGATGACAATAGTATATTTTTGTAATTTTTTGAGATCGAAGTATATTTTTGTAATTTGAATAAAAAATTGTATTATTTAAAATAAAAATTCTTTGCATTGAAGGGCGCGCATGATTTGCTGCTGCTTCACTACAATCGTACCAAAGTGCTGATAAACTAGCCGCACTCAACCTTTTGAAACTTTATTTCTCAATATTTTTTAAAATATTGAAATTGGATAATGAAAAATTATATACGTAGATTTATCTCAAAAATTACCTTTAAAATATTATAACTTTGTTAAGTTTACAAATATATTATAATAGAAATTAGTGGTCAAAACTATGTTTTCGAGACTACGTCTACATTCAAAATGATAACTGTTTATGACTGAGAGTATATATATCGGTATCACTTGATCCTGATCCATACACTATAGATCCATCACTGGCTCTCTTATGGCTACTTGCCTTCGGCAAAGACCTTGTTTTGTCACCCTCGTAACTTTGGAAACTATGGGTTAACGTGAGGCATTCCTCTCTTGAAGACTATAGGATAAGGGGCCGGTTTCAAATATCTACGAGAATCGTGATTTTCGATCGTATCTAGTTGGCTCGAAAAACTAGTCTAATTTAAAAAAACTCAGGAAATTTTAGACGATGTAAACTGGTCAAAAATTGGTGAAAATCGCTCGAAAATCAACGAAATTGCTCCAAAATCGGTTTTTGAATTGTTTCATTTAGTTTACCGATTTTTCGAAGAAAATCGGTGAAAATCGCTCGAAAATCAACAAACCGATCGATTTTTGCTTTTTTTTACCACCGAATTTAAAAAATTTCACTTCGAAACCATCCATTTTTACTGATTTTTTTACAAAAACCGATGACGACCTATGGGCAATTTTCGAGCTAGCTCGTATTGTAATCCCTGACGAGGGGTGCATTGGTTTGTACATTTAGGAGCACGCACAACTTGCTGTAGCAGCTAGGAGGTACAAAGCCAGTGGAGTACATTTATTAGGGGAATTAATCGCGCTGCACATGGAATGTCTTCTACTCCTCGACTAGGATGGTCAAACGCACACGCAGTAAAACAAGGTGCGGGGAGGGGTGAAACACACACACAAAACTGACAGTGGCATCTGGCTCGCCGCACCAGCAGCGATGAAAAAACTGACCATGCTTACCGCCGACACCATCTCACCCTAAAACCAACACGCACGAACCACGTCTTGCACACACTTCTAGGGCTGTAAAAAAAACTAAGCGAGCTGCTCAAGCTCGTGCGACTTAGCACTGTTTGGGACTACGGTTGGACTGAAAAACTGTTTTTGATTTCTTAGACTGTAAAAGCAGTTTTAGCTGGTGGTTGTGCTTTTTCTTCAGAGGTCGTTTAGTAAACTAGCTTCACAGAGTACAGCTGCGGGGTGAGAAGGGGGGGATCGGACGATGGAGGCGGTGTGGAGGAGGCCACCGAGGGCTCTAGCGGGGAGAAAGCGGCCACCAGGGTTGGATCGGGAGGCGACGGCGAGGAGGCACTGGGTGCTCAGGCAGGAAGGAGGAGGCCACGGGGGCTAGATCGGGAGGAGCGCGGCCAGGCTAGTGCGAGGTGGTGGCCAGGCGGCCACTGGGCGCTCGGTCGGGGAGGAGGCGGTCATCGAGCGGCCGACAGGGCACTCGGGTGGGGAGGAGGCGGCCATCGGGAGGAGGGCAGCGAATGGTGGCGCGGAGGAGGAGGCGAACGAGCAGGCGAGTGGCGGCAAGGCGGGGCGAGGCAGCCATCGGGAAGACGAAGCCATGTCGAAGCCCTCAAAGCACCTCAGATCCGATTGTAGCTTTTTGCTTGGCTTCCATCGAACTTGGTTGTCAAGCCGCTTTCAAAGCGGCCCTTATTCTGCAATACGAGTTTGGTAACTTTCCCGGTTCATATGTACCCATGAGTTCTTTTCTTTTATATTTGTTACTATTAACAATGTATGTTATTATTTTATAAGTTATGATGATTTTTCTATTCCTATTTATTGAATATTACTATATGTCATTTTTTTATCGAACTTATTCGAGCTAAACTAAAGCTTAAGCTTTAATTAGTGTTAACGTATATTAAATTGTTAATTGTTCATGAGCTTACACGAACGAAGAGACCAAGCTCTAAGTCTAGATCTAGACTCGTAGGTTCTATCGAGCTCGAGCTTAGCCCTACCTAGGGTTAACATTTTTGTTTTGCAACCAAAATTCGACACGTGCTCAGCACTGGTTTTCCGTGATTTTCGGTCGAAATTTGGTAAAAATCGAACGGTTTGAGAAACTCAAACAGCTGGTCAAACCTATTCAAAAAAATCCCAAAAATCGGTCGGCACCGTCGAGAATTGAGGACAGAAGGGAAAATGTGAAAAATTCAAGGAAAAATTGCGAACAAATTGTTAAAAATTATAAAAATACCGATGGAGGCCCAAAAATTGAGGGAAAATGTAAGAAATATATAAAAAAATATGAAAATTATGATGAAATCCCGGCATGACCTTTGCTATATTTTAGAACAATGTGAAGTTGTAAAGTATATATTTTGCAATAATAGCATAAGTATGGAAGAATGTGAGAAATTTTGGGATGATCTTTGTTATATTTTAGACAATCTCAAGTTGCAAAGTAGGCATTTAGCAATAATATATCAAGGAATAACATTTCATTCAATACGATTGAAAACTCAATCCAACAAATCCACACTTCAGTAACAATCATTTCAATACCATGGCATATGACATTTCCAATCATTTTTTCTCACCGATTATGAATGTTCACACCTGACATAGCTTAGTCGTCCTTCCATTGTTGCGCATGTTCCGTGTTGCACCTACATAAACGCTATGTTAGTAAAAAATCAAGTTGCAATGAAATAAAACATACAAATGAAATATTACCTTTGGCATTACGGGTAGTTTTGTTGGGTGTACATTTGGTTAGTCATGTTGTACTCCTCGGTGAACATCAAGACCAATCATCGTGTAGATAGCAACTCTACCTTGTAATTGTACTAGTTTTGCCATGTCCATGTACTTGTTGTTTGCCATTGTTAACACAACATGGTATAAAACTCGAGGTCGTGCCACTCGTAGACCCATTGGGTGGTTGGTTATGTATGATCATCGAGGATGGCATAGTCATAGCTGTTATATGCACCATAGCTCCCTCGCGTCTCGGCAATGCCATAGGAGCTACAGATATCCTGTTGTGTGTCTTTTCCCTTTTCCCCAGTAGTCTTCCTCAGTGATTGGGGAGCACCATAGTCTCTGTCCTGTGTTGTATGAGTGCATTGAGACTTTCTTGTAAATTGTATGGGAAGTTGTGCTTCTGAGTGGGAGGGATGGAGGGATCAACAGGGGACGGACCGTCGTCAATGTCTGTTTTAGAGCTACTGTCATTGAATTCTTGGTACGACGGGCTCCGACAATCTGTGGGAGTGCTACCGATTGAGTCACCACTACCTACATAATGTTCCTGCTGTATGGGATGCTTCTCCTTTTTTAGGGGGCTTTCCTTTTTTGCTTGCTCCCTCGTCGGCACTGCTTGGTGTTTTCTCTTTCCTATGTGAGTGTCATCCACTGCCGTTTCTGTCTATTCGGTGATGCTTGCAGCCTCAATTACCGTTCGCAACGACAATATTGGAAATAACTCATATATGTTGGAAATAGAACAATATTTATGTCATTGATTTTATGCCTCACAATGTCCTTACGACAGTTTATGAAAAATAACATTTGCCTGTGATAAGCAATGAACTGCAAGCAAAGTACATAGAGCGGAGGATACATTTCCAACAGTATACAATATGAATTTTTGTCTACTTTACATCTTTCATTACGTTGTTTTTCCTATTTCAAACTTTAACTATCATTTTTACACCTATACAATGTTAATATAAAAGGTTTCCTATACAACCCAAAGGATCACACCTTTCTACATCAAAGCCTGCAGACAAAATGCTCATATCTAGTGCAAATTCGACAACTAGCCAACTACACACTCCTCCAAGCATGCTAGCAACAGTTCATCCACTAATCTTTTCTCACACTAACGAAGATCGAAGAAACTTACTGATTTTCGCTTGATATTTCTCGAAAACCGCTCGGCTTTGGAGGAAAATCGTCGACGCTGTGGAGCCTTCGATTTTCGCTGCCGAAGGCTCGATTTTCGCCGTGTACCACTCGGTTTTCGACCGCTGCTCGTCGATTTTGTTGCTCGGCGGCGCCAGATCTGAGCGCAAGCACTCGGAGCTTATCAGAGTGTGGATGGGGAACGGGTGAAGACCAATAATGCTGTCGGATGTTAGAAGTAATCTTGTAATAGGAAAGTTTTAGTTTGGAAAGTTTATATTAAGAAAGTTTAGGATAAGGAGTCCGTTTAGGATAAGGAAGTGGAATCCTATTCCATTTCATAGGGATGTAGTTTTGAGTATAAATTGAGAGGTAGACCTGAGTTTTGTAAGAGAACAGAGCGAGAAGTAATAAAAGAGAAAATTGTACTACAGTTTTTTGGTGTTCTATTCCAACAATTGGTATCAGAGCCTAATATTTTGCATTAACCCGCAGCCCCGGGGAGAAGGAGACTCCAGGGGGCGCCACCCAAGGAAGCAGGCGACGTGGTGTTGATTAAAGGTATTATAAGATTATGGGGAAAATGAGAGATAAGATAAGATCGGTGTGATTAAAGGTATTATAAGAGATGAGAGATAAGATCGGTGTGATTAAAGGTATTATAAGATTATAGGGAGAATGTTAGAAGTAATCTTGTAATAGAAAAGTTTTAGTTTGGAAAGTTTGTATTAACAAAGTTTAGGATGAGGAGTCTGTTTAGGATAAGGAAGAGGAATCCTATTCCTTTTCATAGGGCTATAGTTTTGAGGATAAATTGAGAGGTAGATCTGAGTTTTGTAAGAAAACAGAGCGAGAAGTAATAAAAGAAAAAATTGTACCAAAGTTTTTTAGCGTTCTGTTCCAATATCGGAAATAGCCTATGCCGTGTTATTTGCGCGGATTTTTGCGTGGGCCGAATGGGCTACTGGGCCTGTACAGTGTGGGCTGCAGCACTGTACTGTTTTTTGTTTTTTTTTCCTTTTCCTTTTTTCAAATTCAGTTTTGGCTAAAAACAGCTCATACTTTCGGATTTTCAATAAATTTACATACCATGTGTCAAAACCCAATTAATACTAATTTTAATGAGTTTTTGGACTAATTTTTCTAATTTTCTAAATTTTAAAATTTTAAAATTTAAATTGACCGGTATGTCGACCAGCATATACTCTCGAACCGCGGCGAAACTGTCGATTTTCGCTAATATGGCTCGGTTTTCGTCGGTAACGCGGAACCCTGGCCCTACCCACTTCCATGTTAAGCCCAGGCAGCGCAGCGCCTATTTTTACTTGCGCTTCTGCTCGTTGGCTCGCTCAAAATCTTACTCTAGCTTTTAGCTTTCACTGCTACCATTTCCCTCCCTCGCTCGGTCTCGTTTTGACCTCTTCTCCTCTCGCGGTCTCGCCTTTCGCAGAAAGGCACCCCGAACCCAACAACACCACCACTATCGCAAACAAGAAAGGAAAAAAAGAAAGAGGCGAGGGTGGCAAGCAAAAGAAGGAAGGCTACAGCAGCAAAATAGAGCATTGCAGGGCAACCAGCGAGGGAGCCAGGCCCGGCGCTCGGAAAGTGCGGAGCCGTTTCCCCTCTATCTCCACTCTCTCCAGGGCCAGGTGGTCTCACAGCTCACCACCCCGTGCTGCGCGCGCCGGCAGCGACCCCGAGGAGGCCACCGACGCGTACGTGAGGGAGGGAGCGATCGCTCGCCATGTCGTCCGCCGCGGGCGGGTACGGCGGCGGGGCGGGGAGCGGCGCCGAGCTCCGCCACTACGACGGCCACGCGCACGGGCATCTCCTGCTCCAGCACCATGCACAGCACGTGGCCGGCGCGGCGGCGGCTGGCGGGCAGGAGCAGCTTTACCACGTGCCGCAGCACAGCCGGCGCGAGAAGCTCCGTTACCCGCCGGAGGCCGCGGGCTCGCCACCGCCGTATGCTGGCCAGCAGCAGCATCCCAGGACGTGGCCGCCTCCCCCGGCGTTCTACTCGTACGCGTCCTCATCGTCGTCGCAAAGCCCGACGCTGGCGCATGCGCAGCTGATGGCGCACGGGCTGGCTGCGTCGCTCCCGCAGATGCCGACGCAGAACTTCTCTCTGTCCCTCTCCGCGTCATCGAACCCTCACCTGCCGCCCAGGAGGCAGCTCGGCGGCCCCGCGGCAGCCACGGGGCCCTACGGACCCTTCACGGGCTACGCGGCGGTGCTCGGGCGGTCCAGGTTCCTCGGCCCGGCGCAGAAGCTGCTCGAGGAGATCTGCGACGTGGGCGGCGCTGCCGCGCACGTTGACCGCACCGTCCCCGACGAGGGCCTGCTAGACGCGGATCCGATGGACGGAGCCGACGCCGTCGATCACGAGCTGGACACCGCCGATCGCGCGGCTTCCGACGCTGGCCCCATCTCGGGTGCCGAGCAGCAGTGGAAGAAGACGAGGCTCATCTCCATGATGGAAGAGGTGAGCTAGCTAAGCTCGTGGCTTGTCTGAAAATTTCTCCTCGAGGTTTCTTGTGGATTGCATCTTTTTTTTTATACCTTGTTTCGGTGTTACAATAATCACTCCTTCTGGGTGGAGAAGAATCTTGCACAAAGTGGTCACATCACCGATGCAGTTGCGGCTTGCTTTTATTTACTGTGGTTGCATATGCTTTTGATTTGATGATGATTTCCTTTGCTGTTGATACATCTTATGGATTCCTTTCTCTTCTTTTTTTCCTTGCAGTTCCACAATGTTCATTCATGTTGAACGGTCGTGTTCCTTTTTTTCCCTCATGAAAGATCAGATTTTGATCGGGTGTTTAGCACTAATAATAGTTTGGAATGGCATCTACACGAAGTTAAAACTGTAAAGTGTCTTCAAATTCTGGGAAGATGAGTGTTTTGCGATGTTGGAAGTTATAAATTGTGTTGCTGCTAAAACGCTGTCACTTGGTTCGTACTTGACTGGCTCATAGCGTCCTCTCCGAACGTGGGCGATACATGTGCTTTCTGCGTACAATGTATAAAGCTTCTATTTTTGGAACCCTCAATAGGCAATTTTATTAGGCAGAGTTCTTTAATAGCGTCTTACTTCCATAATTGGGAAGTAGGCTTGCTTTGTTGATGTCATATCCACATGAAAACAAAAGTATGCTGCTTTCTTTCCCTAACATGGAAATCATTTTTTTATTTTAAACGTCATGGAGTAGTTGTTTGTCTCATTGATCTAATCCGAGTATCCGGCTGCAATGGCTTCTTAGGTTTGCAAGAGATACCGGCAGTACTATCAGCAAGCCCAAGCTGTGATCGCCTCGTTTGAGACCGTCGCGGGGTTCAGCAACGCCGCCCCGTTCGCGGCAATGGCTCTGAGGTCGATGGCGAAGCACTTCAAGTGCTTGAAGGGCATGATACTGAACCAGTTGCGCAACACGAGCAAGATATCTGTCAAAGACGGCCTGCACAAGGAAATCGCCATGTTTGGGCTTGCAGGCGGCAGCGCCGGCCTCCAGAGAGGGAACAGCGTGAATGCCTTCAGTCAGCCGCACAACATTTGGCGGCCTCAGAGGGGGCTTCCCGAGCGCGCTGTGTCTGTTCTGCGCGCTTGGCTGTTCGAGCACTTCTTGCATCCGTAAGTTGATTTATCCACTTAAATTGCTGACGATTGTGTTAACATAATCAATATTCAAGGGTCATTCGCACTTGACTACGGGACTTCGAACCTTTTCTAAAATGATGATGGTTCTATTCACTTTGTGAAGCATTGTGACTGATGATGGAATTTAAAATTACTGGCTTCTGCCGAGGGCTATGATATGCAGATGCAAATGGTTATCAGTGGGGTAATAGTGACCTGGCTATTCATGATGGTGATTCGCTGTTTCTTCATGATTTATGCTAGAATTTCAATCCATGACAAGCATTGTATAAATGTTTTGGCGTTAGCAAGCAATCCTAGGTGTCTGAATCATTATGATAGATGGTCAGCTTTTAAACCTGTACTTGAAGTGTATTTTGAGCTGTACACATCATAATGGAGCGACCGCCTAGGTGGATTTAAGTCTCTACTTAGTACGCCATCTCATTCTTGTTAGATACATTCACGTAATTTTTCAGTATCGTTAGGTGCCTGGTTGTATATGAGTTTGGTAAGGGCCCCGATTTCTCATATATTGGGTAGCTTTTTAGTACATGCTGGTTGCGATACAACTTGCCAGTGGGCTTTACTTCCAAACAAATTTTAGGGGCACCTACCTATATTAAACATCATCATTAATTAGTTTGTTTTGCTTAATACATTTAGTTTTTGTCATTTTGCATGATGTATGATCTACGAGCTGTGACCAGTGGTTACATCAAGTTGGTTGGTACAGTGTCAAGATGTTCAGTTGCTGATGTCCATTTGCACTGATTTTGCAATTATATGGAGTTCAGTCAGTTTCTTAATTATTGTTGTCAATCTTTCCTGGCCTTTAGAGAGAAAAAATCAACTTGCACAAATCTTGAAGCAAACGAAAGGGTAAGTAATCACCATCTACCCTTTATTCATACTTCAATATTTGTACAACTTTAAAAAAGAAAAGCATGAAGGACCTGTCAAAAAGAAAAGCCTACAATTTGTCAATTCCTACCCTTTTGTTGGATCCCATATAGGGGCACTCATGTAGCCTAGTGGTAGAGCACAGGTTGAAGTCTCCACTCTCGTTCTTAATGTCAAATATATGCATGCTTCCTCCCATGTATTCGAGAATTTGTTAGATCCCATAATAATCAGGGCTTTAGATTGGCTAAAATCCTTTTCAGAAGTCTCCACTTTTAAATTACCTTTTTGTTATCTTCAACTTGGATACCAGAGATGTTTAGAAAGTCTTGATTGGATGAAGATGGGGCCATAAGAGAAATATATATGTATGTGAACCCATTTGTCTCCCTCACAAAACTATTGTGTGTGTTTAGCTTTTGGACTGAGTGAAACCATGAGTAGCACCTCAGCACAATACTTGTCTTTGGTCTCCGGATCTAATCCTCACCTAGTTTCTTTTCTACTACTTTCTTTGTACAGTGATGCGTCATGCTCGAAATTTTCTCGCTGATTGACTGATTCGTTTCCCTTTTGAGTTTGATATTACATTAGTACATTAGTCTCATTTTCAGATTTTGATTATCCAGATACCCTACTGATGGCGACAAGCAAATGCTGGCAAAACAAACAGGCTTAACACGGAATCAGGTAAATAGCAATGCTGCTTGATCATTCTAGTGATTGTTGTCACTCGTTTAACTAGTTATGCGAACTCTAATCTGCCCTTATTGTTTGTGAAACTTTCTCATGGATTTGGTAATGCTCGTGCAGGTATCAAATTGGTTTATCAATGCAAGGGTTAGACTGTGGAAGCCAATGGTGGAAGAAATTCACAACCTTGAGATGAGGCAGATGCACAAGCATTCAGCGATCGACAAGAGTCAGGATGGCAAGCATCATCAGGCACAGCATTCGTCACAGTGCAGCGGGAAGCCCTCTGATCCTTCTGATTCGCATCCTGGACAAAGTAGCAGCATCACAAGGATCCACAACAACACCCCTGCTTCCCAGAGCTTCCCGGATGAACTCTCCCAGATGTCCCACTCCATCCCGGGACAGATGAGCTTCGCATATAACGGACTGTCCTCACAGCACAGCATCGGATCATCACAGCACCAGCAAGTCGGCGGAGTCGGTGTCGGTGTCGGCGGTGCGGGGAGCGGCGGCGTCTCCCTCACCCTGGGTCTTCACCAGAATAATAGGGTCTGCATCGCCGAGCCGCTTCCAGCTACTCTCCCACCCAACCTCGCCCACCGTTTTGGACTGGAGGATGTCAATGACGCTTATGTCATGGGCTCATTTGGAGGCCAGGATCGGCATTTTGCAAAGGAGATTGGTGGCCACTTGCTTCATGATTTTGTTGGGTGATGGTGGCTGCTGGCTCAGCGTTGCTGATGATGCACATTAGTGTACTACTGGTATGTTAGGATGGTATATAAGTCAATCACTTGGCGGCTCGGCTTGATCAGTTTGAATCAATTTCTCTGGAGGGTGGAAAAATATTGATATGCCCTTCATGTAGATCCATGTATGCTGTCAAAATATTCGACGCTTCGTGGGCTATAGAGAGCATGACAATACATTCCCAAGGCATGTTAATTTCCCATTTGTTCTATGCTTAACCTGTGACCTGTGATGATGATATGAACCTGGGTACTGTGTAATGTTCCCACGTGGTAGAGAAAAAGGCTGACCAAAAAGTGGGGATGCTTCAATTTGTCCCTGTAGAATATGACCATCTAGCCTTACTATTTTTCAGCTTGTTTTGTTAGCCTTTCTATGTGTGTACTTAAACGAAGCAGGCAGACATTTGTGTTCTATCTTGTATCCTTGGATGGGGGTAGCCTCCTAAAGTTTGGACAAATCATGATTAGCCCATTTGTTAACCTGTAACTGGCTGTCACACTAAAAAATTTTATCGGGTGCTTGCGGTAGACTGCCTTACCTTTTGATCAATGCATTAAACTATTTGCACAGTGCCTCAAACGGCAAAGCTGTGATGGGAGTCTGGCTCTTGCCACTTGCCAGTGTGGAAGTGGAGTATATTATATTAAGCCCATGTTACCCGGGCATGGTTAACTGTGCTCTTGGTTTTGCAGCATCAGATTTGTATGTCTAGTACGACTTTGTACGTATCCAATGTTACCGGGTGAATGGCTGCTGGGGGAGTAGGGGGTCCATCGTCCTTGGACCATGGCTCCATGCACGGGGAATACATGCACGTCAGTAACTACTGTACTCCCTGTCTTTAAAAGCAAGAGAGAAGTGTTCAAATTGTGTTCTCTAATATTGGGATTGAGAGTTCTCTCCTCTTAAATTGTGTCCTCAAATTGTGCACATACATGCAAATGTACGCAGATACATGCGACCACACATATTCTAAAACAAAAACGCGGCAGATCATTCTCTATAATCGTGATTAATTAATGCATGCATGTTGTCAATTAATAGAGACACAGTATTAAATAGCGGCATTAAAGTCTTTTGGCAGAAACCATAATATATCCTAAAATTTCTTCTGTCCCTTACTTTTCAAGATGGAGGGAGTATAAATATAGTACAATGAAATGTAGCAACAACTGTTCATGTTTAAAAAGAGCACTGTTCTTTTAATCCATCATGCAATAACAACTGTAGCTACACATGGGTGGAGAATAACTCAATGCTATCACACATCTCAATATCTCATGTCGAATAACAATCAAGAAAGTCATGTATATGTTGCGTGGACTCTATATATCAAGACAAGTCAATTTGGGAGTATGTGGAGTACCAGAGAAAGGGAAGTTTGTTGCTAGATGCTTTGTTCCCCTTGTTCTTCAATTTTCATTTTTCCTCAGCTTATGTTTGTTTGTACTGCTAATTCATAATAATAAAGTTCACACTTCTAGTTAGTGTTTTTTTTCTTCTATATACTCGATCTCTTAATTTGTTTTATTAACAAAATCTAAACTACTTATTGCTCTTCCTTTCCTCGAACTGTTTACTTATTTCTCCCTTTTTCTGAATTTTTTTGTGAAAATAACTCCTTTTCTACCGTGAAGGACCAGGGCGACACTTGGCTCCTTCCACGCTATGGTAGTACTATGATCCGAGATACTGCACTACAGTACCGCTGAAAGTAGGTGATGCAGGAGATGGTGCGGAGTGCGGGAGTTGGCGGCTTGCCATGCTCCGGAGGTGCGGAAGGTGGGTTGCCGCGGAGAGGACGTGCGGGAGGAGGCGTGGTGTGTGCGGGAGTGGCCACGGTTCGCACTGAGGGCACTGTAGCACATGGGTCATTTTTTTTAATTTTTTACTTCATGAGAAACTATTTTTGCAAAACAAAATAAGGGGACAAATAAGTGAACAGTTCCTTTACTCACCCTGTCTCTCTGTAGTAAGCTTCAGTAACTAGGCCTTTCCATGCTTCCTTCTCTAGGTACATGCCCCTTGACAGCAAAGCCTTATGTTGTTCCACCTTTACTTTTTTTTACATATATCTTTGGGAGCACTGCATGGGCATAGGCGCATGATCAAAAGCTGAGGCAGTGGCCTACTGCGGTACTGCCTACTGGCCAAAACTTAATCTTATCTCTGATTGATTCTTGTTAAGCATATGTTCTTTCCACTCTAAGATATGGCTGATGTGATATCTTATTTAGACTTGGAACGCTTTTAAAAATGCTTTGCTAGGTTTGTCCATATCTCATTCAATCCAACCCAAGTCAGTGGTTTCTCACAGCTGCTGCTCCCACCACTCTGCAATGGCAGTGGCAGTGGCAGTGGCACATCTGCGGCTTTTGTCTTGGAAATGTCATGTACAGACTGTTTGCATAGAATAATTGCTTTTATGGGAAATGACACACAGCGCATGAACCGTTCACTGTTATAGCGCCTTAAAAAAAATTTACATATTTATTTTTAAATGAGTATGGAATTTGCCGAACCATACAACATGAAAAATCCAATCGCCGGACCTCTGTACACTAGAAAATCTGGGGAAAATTACATTTTCCGCGTCCCCATTCTGTGACAATTGTGCGACCGCCGGTAGATTGCGCCCTATCAATTCCTCGTGCTCCTATTCCGCGGCAAATCAAAATCCTGTACTATAGTACCATAGTACTGTAGCAATTCCGTGTTACAGTACATAGGGTTGCCTCTCGTGGTAGCATGGCGCTCGGAGAGTTATTTTTATAATTTTTTTTATAAAGAGCTATTTTTGAAAGAAAAAGAAAATAAAAGGCCAAATATAGTATCAATTCCACAGCGCAGTGCGAGTATGGATCAAAGGGAAGAACCCTAGTCGCTTTCCCATCACACATACCCTCCAATTCTTACTCCTAGGCTTTGTTTCTCATACTCATCTATGCTTTGATGCTTTGCTTCTTTTCTCTCTATTGAGTTGTATGCATCAGCTAGTTCACCAAAAAACTTAAACTAATGAGGAAGGGTGAGCAATTCACTTATACTTTAACACTCTCCTCACGTATATGCTCATTTAGATCTAAGATGTGGAATAGAAGTGGGCTGTAATTATTATTTTTAATTGCGTAAAACAGGTCTTGAACTCGAGACCTCTTAGCTCTGATATTATATTGAGTTGTATGAAAAACTAATGAGAAAAGATGAACAATTCACTTATACTTTAACACTCTCATCTTTCTCTCAGGTGTCGACCAACGATTATGTTGATCCATCGGTATTTCACTGCGGGGGTGATTGGCTCACCGGGATGGAAGCATGCGCTCAGCAAGTTAGCCAGATTAAGAGATGCGAATTTTCGCTTGTATATGCCCAAATTTTGTTTTGCCTGATTTAAGGAAATGTCAGCCGCATGTGTAGGAAGAAATTTCTACAAGCATAACATGATGCTACGGTGGCAAAAATAATAAGTTCTGAACTTTTTAATATGTCTTTTCGTAGGATTATTACTGGACCTAGTTTACATGTTTCACAAGAGCTTATTACAAGGATTGCTGTTATATATTTGTCACTAGAACGAGATGCTTTTCGATAAAATCTTCATCAAAATGGATAATTTTCTGTTCAATCGATGTATGCAGTTTTAATGCATCAAAATATCCTAGTTACAAATAAACAACTTGGCATATTAAAGTACTATTAAAAATAAAAAAAATTCTATGATACTTACGCTGAGGGGTAATTCTAACAAATGATAACCTAAGTAAAAGAAATTAGATTGGCAGCAAACAATGTTGTTTATGTAACAATGAAGAAACTATACAACATCTATTTTTTGATTGTCTGTTTGCTCGCTTCGCATGGTGTGTTATACAAGCGGCTTATAATTTATCACCTCCTCATAGTATAGCCCATATGTTTGGATCTTAGCTATTGGGGTTGGGAAAGGAAATAAAGGCTCAATGTTTAGTTAGGGCTGACGCTTTAAGTTGGGCTATTTGGCTATGTCGAAATGATGTTGTCTTTGATAAGAAACAGATGTCTAATCTATTGTAAGTTATCTATTTGTACATAAATTGGTTGCGCTCATGGTTTGTATTGCAACGTCAAGTAGCTCGAGAGATGATGTTAGTGGCATACAGCTCTTTGAAGATCGTGGTCCGGGAACTCTTTAACGACTATGGATGGAGGTTTAGCAAAAGATTGTGTGCGGATTGAGAGTTTTTGATTAATCTTTTAATGGCTTGTTCAAACTATTTTCTTCATTTGATTGTCGCTTGCTGAGTCTTTCTTTACGAGTCTTTTGATGACAACATTTTAGTTGTAACTTTGTAATAAACGTTTGGTTGTGTTCATTTCATGATGCGGAGACCGGAAGGTTAATATATTCTTTCATTATTAAAAAAATAACATGATGCAGTTTTCAAATGATACCAATCAAAATTTGTGAGAAGGTAAATTATAATTTGCATCGTTCAAAGGGAAAAAAGAAGAAGAGAAATGCGATCTGAGAAAAGGATTTCCTTTTTTTTGAGCTTCTGGATTCACCTGGTGATATCAAAAATTGAGTACATGATCCACCAAATAGCAGAAAGAAACATAAAGAATCAGAAAATTACATTCCAATCCTCTCGCTTCTCTGCTAATCTACTCTTTGCCTCACCGCAAAAGATGAAGATGGTTTTGAGGCATGGTCGGCACCGGAAAGCTCCACTGGCAGGAGGCGTAGATGACCAACGCCTGCCCACTCTCCCATCCTGTCGCCGCCTCCCACGCCGCCACTCCCCATGCCGCGCGCCGCCGCCTCACCCTCCCCTGGCAGCTGCCTTCCCTGCCCCATGCCGCCGTCTCACCCTCCCCACGGTCCTCTCCTCCTTCCTCTTTCCGCACCGCCCCTCCCTCTCTCCCCTAGCGCCGACGCCCCGATCTGTAAATCCAGCGATCCTCGTCGCCTCCTGCGCCGTCTACCGACTCTATTCTCCCCTCCCTTCTTCCTCTAACCCTCCACCACGACGCCGTTGCCCGGAAGAGCACCGTCGCCAAACCCTAAGAGGCGACTTCGTCTTCTTTGGCTACGGTGGGGCTCGCCACCGTCTTCGACGATGAAGGCCCAACACAGTACCAGCGTTGACGATGCTGGAGTTCACCACGACGTGGCGCCGCCTCCAATGCTGCGTTGAGAGCAGTGGAGCATGGTGGCTACCCAAGTCAAGTCCCGCCACCACGTTCAGAGTTAAGCCCTTCAACACCTACTGGTGTATGTGTGCACGTGTCAGGTGTGCTACTCCATTCTACTCCCTGTCCCTCTTCTCTACTGGATTAGTCCCAAATGCCCAATTCAAGCAATTTAACATTCACCGAGCATTCATGCCAGTCAATTGTGGAATTCGATCTACTCAGTAACAATGACATGTGTATGTCTGCTTGTATTGTTTGCTGCTGATATGAACAGCTCTCAATCCCTCTCGTTTAAGCTCAGACGCCATTGTTGTGGTAGTCGAAGATGCACCGGGATCCCTTGCCGCCGGCTGCACTGGTCTGTTGAAGTTCGATCTTCAGGCCGCCTTCGAAGCCACCAAAGCCGGCATGCGACTTGGTTATCGAAGCCTCCATTGAAGCACTGGCCGTGATTGATACTTCCTCGTGCTTGATAGTGTGGTATAGTATAGTGGAATTCTAACTAACACCATCCATTGGATTAAAAATAATAGACTACATAAATAATTGGTTTGTATCGTAAAGCCTAAGAGAGGTGTTACGCCTATGTGCCTACCCTGTGGTTGCACTAGGATTTTAGCGAATTTTGGACCATATTACAATGGTATTAGAGCACTAACCTCACTTTACGAGCCGTGCGTGCGTGTCACGTACAGAAGAGACGTTTCTAGGTAGATTATTGTTGGGGCATTGGCCTTTCAATGGTGGAGAATGTAACACACTGCTCTTCAGCATCATATCGTGAGTTTACACTAGCATCTAATATATATGGGTCCAAATCATGGCATTTCTAGGTCTTTTGAATGGCTAGTTTTTAGCGAATTTTGGGTAGGGTGTTACAATCCATTATTGTGTAGGCTTTTGGATGTAGGTCCTGGGCTTTGTTAAACTTTTTGGGCTTAAAGATAGCATAAGAATGGTAAGCTATGCTGGGCCGCCGTGTAGACTATCCAAGAATTTTTTTCCTTTAATATTTTTTAATCTTTTTTTCAAAACTAGGCGTCAGGACAAAAAAAAAATTACAAAATTAGCGCCGGTCGCCCGTATATGGGGCGATTAGTACTACTTTAAATGCGCGATTTTTTTTGTCTGCGGTTAATTTCTAAAAAAAATCATAACTTTTTCATATGATGTCGGATGAAGATAAACTTTATATGAAAATTGTAGCTCTCGACGGGATCTACAACTTTTGTATACAAATTTTTTCAATTTGAGTCCATTTAGATAGTCAAAAATGGGATAGAATGTTCAGATCTAAAAACGAATCTATTTTTAGATCTGAACATTCTATCCCGTTTTTGGCTATCTAATTGAACTCAAATTGAAAAATTTTGTATACAAAAGTTGTAGATCCCGTCGAGAGCTACAATTTTCATATAAAGTTTATCTCCATCCGACATCATATAAAAAAGTTATGATAAGTTATGATTTTTTTTAGAAATTAACAGACATGAGAGTAAAAATCGCGCTTAAAGAAGATTAATCGCCGCGCCCGTGTGGGTGATCGATCAGATATGAGGCGATCGCCCCATATACGGGCGACCGGCGCACAATTTTGTAATTTTTTTTGCCCCGACTCATGATTTTGAAAAAAAGATTAAAAACAATATTAAAGAAAAAAAAATTCGACTATCCAACAATAACACAATTCTACACCATGACTTGAAGAAGACTACGGCACAGTCTTCCACGCACAGCATGTCAGCATGCGCCAAGTTCCAGGTACATCAGCCGGAAACACCATGCAAAAATGGTCGAATCACCATGCCGGCCCATGAGGAGCCCAAAACGGGCGGGGGATGTGTCCAGAGTCCAGACTCCAGACTGGTGCCGCTGGTTCCCATCCGTTTAAGATGAACGCCGAGCGGAGTCCACCGGTCCGCCAAAACCACAAAAATACCCACGCCTCTCCTGCGCGCTGCGCGGTGCCGCATCTACCCCTCCGCTTCCATCCACTGTCCGAACTCCGATCGAAGCTGGTCACGACCCGACCCAACCCAAAATATCTCCCACGCCGGCACACGGTGAAGCCCCTCGCCTCCCGCCGCCTCCGCCCCCTCCTCATGTCCGCCTCCACCCCCACCTCGCCGCGCGCCTCCCTCCTCCACCTCTCCCGTCCGGCGTTCGGCCCCAAGCGTCCGAGGCTGACGCACTGCAGGTGCCTGGCTTCCCTTGCTCCCGTTTCTTCTGGCGCGTCGCCGCCGGCCAACGCGAACCACCTCATACAGACGCTCTGCGCCAACGGACGCCTCGCGCGCGCCGCGGCGCTCCTCGCGGGGCTTCCCGCGCCAGCGCAGCGCACCTACGAGTCGCTCCTCCTCGCCGCCGCGCGGGTCGGGGACGCCGCGCTCGCGGCGGCCGTGCACCGGAGGCTCGAGGCAGACCCGGCGTTCCGTTCCGACCCATTCCTCTCGACCCGCCTCATCGACGCCTACGCCTCGCTCGGCGCCCTCCCGGCCGCACGCCAGGTGTTCAACGAGGCGCCTGTGAAGAACATCTTCGTGTGGAACGCGTTACTCAAGGCGCTCGCGCTCGCCGACCATGGGGAAGAGGCCCTCGCTCGCCTGGCCGATATGGGGCGGCTCGGCGTTCCCGTCGACAGCTACAGCTACGCGCACGGACTCAAGGCCTGCATCGCCGCGTCAGCATCGCACGCCCCGGCGTCCGCCCGTGTACGCGAGATGCACGCACATGCCGTCCGCCGTGGCTACGGATTGCACATGCATGTCGCCACCACTTTTATCGACTGTTATGCAAAGCTTGGGATTGTCAGCTATGCCGAGCGTGTGTTTGCTGCAATGCCAGAGAGAAATGTTGTGTCCTGGAGTGCCATGATTGGCTGCTATGCCAAGAACGAGCGACCAGGTGATGCCATTGAGCTATTCCAGGAGATGGTGGCTTCTGATTCTGACCTTGTACCCAACTCGATCACAATAGTAAGCGTCCTGAGTGCTTGCGCAGGAGTGAGCGCGCTCGGGCAGGGCAAACTATTGCATGCATATATCCTTCGGAGGGGTTTTGACTCACTTGTTTCAGTGCTGAACGCATTGATGGCAATGTACATGAGATGTGGATGCCTTGAAGTCGGCCGACAAATCTTCACTTGGATAGGACGCCGTAGGGACATTGTGTCATGGAATTCACTTATATCTGGATATGGGATGCAGGGCTTTGGCCGTGAGGCGGTTCAGGTTTTTCAGGAAATGATCCAAGTGGGTGTCTCACCAAATATCATCACATTTATCAGTGTCCTTGGGGCTTGTAGCCATGCCGGACTTGTGGACGAGGGGAAGAGGCTGTTTGAGTCCATGATGGACTATAGTGTCACACCTCGTGTGGAGCACTATGCTTGCATGGTAGACCTCCTTGGTCGTGCTGGGCATTTGGACGAAGCTGTGGAGCTCATACGGGACATGCACATTGCGCAGAGTCCTCAAGTATGGGGCGCACTTCTTGGAGCTTGCCGTATTCATGGCCATGTTGAGTATGCTGAGATGGCTTGCTCCCATCTCTTTGATCTTGAGCCCAGAAATGCTGGGAATTATGTACTCCTTGCTGATATTTATGCTCGAGCTAAGTTGCACAATCAAGTTGCCGTGCTAAAGGAGTTGCTTGAGGAGCATGCGCTGGAGAAGGTTCCTGGTTGTAGCTGGATAGAGGTGAAGAAGAAGTTGCACTCATTTGTGTCCGTGGACAACAAGAACCCACATGTTGTGGGGCTTCAAGCTCTGATAGGTGAGTTTGTGGCACAGATGAAGAACGAGGGCTATGTCCCTGACACACGGGTGGTTCTGTATGATATTGAAGAAGAAGAGAAGGAGAGGATTTTGCTCGGTCACAGTGAGAAGCTGGCCGTTGCTTTTGGGCTTATCAACACTGGCAGTGGAGAAGTCATCAGGATCACCAAGAACCTCAGGCTATGTGAGGACTGTCATTCGTTCACCAAATTCATCTCCAAATTCACAGAGCGGGAGATTGTCGTGAGGGATGTGAATCGGCTTCACCACTTTAAGGATGGAATTTGTTCATGTGGGGATTATTGGTGAAGATGCTGCAAACTTGTCAGTGTTTTTTGAGCTTTACTGATTAAAATGAATGACCACTGAAGAATTATGTACTGTTGTACAGCCTAACATATTTGATTAAACTAGCCATCATGACCCTATCTTTCAGGAGAAACCTCAAATTGATTTATTTGGAGACTTCTGCCTGACAATTTTGACACATTTGTAAGGGAACCCATTTTAACACATTTTTAGTGTAATGATGTCTTGACACATTTGAAATAGACAAATAGTAATTCTGCCACCGTGGACACCGGACATTTGTAATTCTTGTAATATCCCAACCAATCTTGATATCAAGGCTTAAGATTTGTTGAAACATGTGTTATGATTAGAGTTGACATAGTAATAGTTTCTGTGATTTTCTATGCGCTGTGGAGCATAATGAATGATTATCAGCTTCTGAGAATTGTGGAGGTTACTGGTGGCTTGTTCGTTTTGGCATGATTTGTCTATTTTATTGGCGAGTTCGTTCATGCAATTGATGGTGTCCCTCGTTATCTGCACTTATCGACTACGGCCTGTAAGTTGTCAAAGAATAAGGACCAATTCAATCGAGCCTATCTTGCCCAAAAATAATATATGCGCCCTGGCCTGAGTTGTGTGCACCGCCTGGTGTCCATGCTTGTCTCTGGCTTCAGCAGTTGCTTGTTGCCGCATCTGTTCACCTCTGTTTACGCGCGAAGCAATCCGACACAACTACACGTTTTCAGGGACAAGGCTACGACGACTCAAGGCGCAGGCCGCTGAGTCCAGCAGTTCGAATGGGCTCCAACCAAAGCAACACAGTGGATAACGAGCCAGGGTTCGGCTCGGTCAAGCTCGTTTGACTGACACACCGCGCCGAGCACCATTTTCTGCTCAATGCAATGGCGTTTACAAGTATACAACTCTAATCGACTAATTGCATGCATGATGCATCCATGAATTAAAAGGTTTATGCATGCGAAGAAGAAAAATTGACCCACAATGAGTAAAGTCATCATCAACCATGGCAGGTTGTGCTAACATAAGCAACAACTAGCCATTAGTAGTAACACAGACACATACCAATATCATGTCATTATTCACCAATCTCCACCAAACAGAGGAGATATGTGTTCATGACAATCAACGACGAGGAGGTAGCCGCATTAGATTATAAGGTTATAGACTCATGAGTACCTGACTAGCCTCTCATCTGTTCAGAGTAGGACGGAGAGAGAAATCGGCACACAAGGCTTTTACAATATTGAAAATAGTTTTTTTTTAAATGCAGGAATTCCAAATAAGAAAATAAAAATAGCAAATAATCTCATAATAATTCCAAATAATTTAGGAAAATACATTTGAACACAAAGAACTTTTAAAAAATACTTTTGAATTTAATTGTTGCAGTTAAATTTGCTTGTTGAACACCTAACGTGTTGTATTTTAAACATGATCTTTTCATGTGTGACACATATGGGTTATTTTTTTGCACAATATTCGACTAAATATCAGATTATCCGCATTTGGCTTGATATATATTCGCTCTGTATTTGTGATCGAGACAATTAGCATTCGTATTCGTGTCTGATATTATCCGTACTTGATTCTAATTCCATGAAAAAAAATAGAATACAGATAAACACGTCTATATTTGCTTCGATTGCACCCTACTCCAACTAACCGCACGCGGCGGCATTTGCTCGCACCGAGGGCCCGATCCATCACTCACGATACGCTCCACCAGTCGGATTTTTGTAGTGTAAACCACACGGTGGACTGGCCATCGCCCTACACGTTACCCGCCGCATGCCGATTTCCACTTGCCAGATTCCCCCACCGGATCGCACCAGTCCGGCCGTCCTCGTTCAGGTCATGGAATGATTGGCATGCTGAGTGTCAAGCACCATTTCAAAAGATGCATGTACGTGGCCCGTCACAGGTTTCAGGCGATCATCATATGTGCGCACGCTATGGAAATACTAAAGGAAATTGCTTCACGTACGATAACCACGGGTACGACGCTCGTACGATGAAAACAAGCTCACGCGTGATTCCATCCAGCAAGCTCCATGCGCGTCCACTGCGCCGTCCGCCATGAGCGCCACGCACGCTTTGTCACCAGGGAGGCTGAGGTTCATGAGCGCCCTCGCCACCAACTCGTCCGCAGCCGCCGCATGGCGCAGCAGCAGCACCGCCGCGTCAGACTCCAATCACGTACCTCCCTCCATCTTGCGGCTGCAGAATAAGCGACTTCCTGGTACTCATGATCGAAGGGGCACGAGGGACGATAAGGGTGGAGCTGGCGGACACAAGCTTATTGTTTGCGTCCAAATTTGATAGTATATGGTTTATTTGTTAGGTTAAAAGATAAAATAGATATTTTTAGTTTATATCGGTTTTAAAGGGAAAAGCTATGATAAAATTAGGATTATGGCCGATATCGATTCAAAGATGGAATTTTGACATGTATAATGCCGATACGGATTATGGTTGACAACGTATTAGAAAAGGATACGATCGGCCGATACATTATAAAAGGAGATCGAGAGCAAGCAAAAACAACAACACAATCAATCAAACAACTCGCATATATTTTTACCTTTGTAATTTAGAATCTCTCTTGTAATCCGATTTTGATCAATAAAGTTGCACATCACCGATTGTTGGTCTTCATCGATTACGCCAGGTTTGATTTTTTTCGATCTTGTTGCGCATCATTTTTTTTAGGAAGAATCTA
Organism: Otatea glauca; assembly: GCA_036346275.1. Lineage (NCBI taxonomy): Eukaryota > Viridiplantae > Streptophyta > Magnoliopsida > Poales > Poaceae > Otatea > Otatea glauca. Next base: position 74,325,854 of record CM070711.1, read on the forward strand.
CCTTTTATCATATAATCAGCCTTAATCAGTTGTTTAGATTTATCGTTACACTTGATTTGATCGTCTATTATTTGCTGTTTAGGTCTTTGTCGATTTTCACAAGATCGACTTTGAGCATATATTTTCTATTTTATCTTTCCGATTGTAGGATCAAATCCTTCGTCATATTTTTTGGCACAACACACTTTTGGCACGTCTAGTGGGGCACGATGTCTTCTTCTGAGAAATCGATTCCGTCGTTCGATCTCAATACCGAAGCCATAATCATCTCAACATTGGACGATTTGACACCTGAACAGTGTAAAGAGATCGAGAATAGGAAAGCCGCATTAAAGGAAATGATGTTAAGTTGCTATCAAAAAACTCGACGTGGTGTCACTCAAAAAACCGCATTGCCGACGATCAATGCCCTCGGTGATGTAAGAGTTACCGACGCATCGATAAGTCGGTACATACCTGCACAAGCTGAATTATGTACTATGATTAATCAATCTATGCATCATACTTTGATTAACCAATCATCGACTCTAGTTACAACTTTTAAGCCGATGATAGCCAACAGTGTTAAAACTATAGCTTAAGAGTTGGCATCGGTTGGAAGCCTGCTCGATCCGATGCAGACTTTGCCAAATTACCCTGTTTATTCGGTAGCACCAAATGCGCACAGCCCTGTAGTAATAGCCGATCTTAAGCCGTCTGCTACGAGTCCATCTCTTACCATGATGCCAACCCAGCCTACCGTAATACTACCGTGAGATCCTCGTGTAAGAGAGGTTGCGCATTATCAGGCGTATACAACTGCTGCTAAGTTGGATGCATCAGCCAACTTACCACAATCGGCTCCGTTTTACGCTTTCCCCAATTGATCCCACAACCGATCGAATCCCCTAGGAATCCGCAATACATCGAGCCGATTCCGCAGAGGAATACGACCCGTACAAGGTTGTAACGTATTCGAAACTACACATCGGCTCAAACAACCTATCAACCCAAGCTTACGCTCAGGGGGAAGAATGTCAATTACGAGCGTAATTGGCAAAATCCTATCTCAGCAACGGCTAACACGATAAATTGGGCCGATCAAATATCTGTCGTATTGCAAGATCAATTCGGCATATAGCCCAAGGGCAAGGTTACAGACTATCGAAAGCCATATCCTGATTACATCGATCAAATGCCATATCCTAATAATTTTAAAGTTCCTAGTTTTGCAAAATTCTTTGGGGATGACTCCATTACTACTTTAGAGCATGTTGGGCATTTTATCACGCAATGTGGTGAAGCTGCTCAGTCCAATGGGTTAAAAATTAGGTTATTCCCGCTATCTTTGTCAGGAGCTTATTTTACATGGTTCACAAGCCTACCTCATAATTCGGTTAATTTTTGGGCCGATTTGGAAAGTCGATTCCATGAATACTTTTATCTGGGAGTTTGGAATTTAGAATTTTCGACTTGAGCTCTGTTCGGCAGAAATTTGGGGAATCAGTAACAGATTATATCAAGAGATTTAGGGAGATAAGAAATCGGTGTTTTAGTGTCATCTTACCTGATAATCAATTAGTTGATTTAGTGTTCCAAGGATTAATTCTCCAGCTGAAGGAAAAATTCGACGGATAGGAATTTACTGATTTAAGTCACCTTCTACATAGGGTGTCGGCTTAGGAAAGCCGTTTTACCGATAACAGATGATTCATAGATAAATTCAAGAATAACAATAATAATAAAGATAAGGATAAAGCCAAGGTCAACCTCGTCGAGTATGGCTCGAGCGATTCATTTGAAGACGACAAAGCTAAAATAAATATAACCGAATGGGTTAAGGGATCTAAGAATTCTTTAGTTCGTTCTTGGCTTAAGCCGACTAAAAACAAGTCGAAAATAAAATACGCTTTTGATGTTTCTAAGTGTGATCGTATTTTTTATTTACTGCTGCAAAAAAAGATTATACGGTTGCCCCGAAGGACATGTTATATTGTCGGCTGACGAAATTAAAAAGCGAAGGTATTGTAAATGACATCATTCTTTTTCTCAAAATATAATGATTGTAATATTTTTCGACAGCAAATACAATCGACTACAGAGGATGACCGACTAAAGTTTGCAAAAGAGACGATGATGCAGTTGGATGCTAATCCTTTTTCAATTAATATGGTTCAATGTTCTGGAAAAAGAAAAGAGTCGATGCAGGATACAGGGTCAAAGGCTATACGTCATGTTGATGTTAAGTCAAGCTCTAGCGGCAAAGAGACCCTGAAGATTATGGTTGGCTCACTAAAAATAGAAACTGACCGTGAAGGGAGAAGTTCAAGGACTGTCAAGATAAGAGGAGACTTGCATATCGATAAGTGGTATAAGACCAAAAGAGCATCGCCACCACAAAAACCGATTCATAAGAAAAAGCCAACTTTCTCCTAACTATTGGAGAAGTATGAAAGAAGAAGCAACAAGCCATATTATCCTGCACATCGGCTAGATAATATGTATTGGTCTGATAACTTGGAAAAGGCTCATCAACCATGCCCCTTTTAGCAATTATGTTGGTGGAGGAGGTCAGCTCTACGGTCACCATATACATGTCCGATAGAACATTATACTCAACAAAGTGACTGGCAACGACGATCGACTAAAGATAGAATATCTGAGCCGATACAAGACCGGCCTGATGAAAATTATAAAAGATAGGCCCATCAAAGAATTTTCATGCCGATCCAAACACAAGCGCAGTCAGAATAGGGTTCAAGTTCCACAGTGCCGATTAATTTGGCTAGGAAACTATGTGAGTCGATTGAACTGAAACCCAGGTGTTGTTCTCCAGGGCTTAGCCGATCACAACGCATACGGCTTCAGAGGCTAAGGACCTAGGAGATGAAAGAGGCTAAGCAAAAAAACAAAGAGACCAAGCATTCAATGAGCTCCAGGCGATTAAGATCGCTAAAAAGGAGTGGAGGAGGAAGGAGCCGGTTGAAGAAGAGTTAGATTCAGCCGATGATCTGGATTTACCTGTGATTTGGGATGATTCTCCATCTCTGATGAACATTAATATGATTTCACCTTGCCGACCGAGTTTAAGATAAGTACCGCATCGGTCAAAGAGACGTTTGCTCAATTATGCTTGGAGGCTCAAGATGTAGTTTTCGAAAAGCCTCAAGATAACTATCGGCATCTGAAGCCATTATACTTGAAAGGGCGTATCAATAGCAAGCCGATATCAAGAATACTTGTTGATAGAGGAGCAACCGTCAGTCTGATGCCATACACCACTTGCAGGAAGTTGGGTAAGCATGATAGTCTTATTAAAACTAACATGGTTTTAAATGACTTCACAGGAGATCCCACAGAGGCAAGAGGGGTTAAGGTAACAGAGCTAACAGTCAGCAGCAAAACATTACCGATCGTATTTTTTGTGGTTGATGCTAAGCGAAATTACAGTGTTATACTAGGGCGAGACTGGATTTATGCCAATTATTGTGTTCCGTCGACCATGCATCAGACGCTCGTCCAATGGAATAGCATCTTCCAATGGAATGGGGACAAGGTCGAAGTAATCCAAGCTGATACATCTGTTCATATCGTCATGGCAAGTTCACATGCAAATTGGCAACATGAAGAAGCCGAGTGTATATCGAGTAAAATTATGGATGATTGTGATCTCATCTGTATCAACAAAACAAGGCTTATTCGATCAATGTAAAGCCAAGCATGCTTGATTGGACAGATGAGATCTTGCATCGATGGAGTCCAAATCGGCTATAAAGGCTTTGCAGGATAAAATACGAAGCTATCGGCAAATAACATATAGCTGTGAGGCCAATGAAGATTTTCAAGAAATTGAGAAGTTAGGCCACGGCTTCACATCGTCATAGGTAATGGCGATAGAAAAAGACCAACTTTCATTAGTTCAAAATTAGTTGCAGATTATAAAGAAAATTTGGTTAAGATATTGAGGAATTATAAAGATCGTTTTACTTGAGAATATCATGAGATGTCTGGTTTAAGTCGACAACTTGTTGAATATCGACTACCTATAAAATTTGATTATTGGCTGTTTAAACAGTCTCCTAAATGATTTAATCTGGCCTTGTATACTATTATAAAAGAGGAAATTGTGAGATTATTGGAGGCTAAGTTTATCAGGCATTGCTGATATGCTGAATGGGTTTTTAATATCGTTCCTGTCATGAAGAAAAATGGCAAACTCAGCGTATGTGTTGATTTTAGGGATTTAAATAAAGCCACACAAAAAGATGAATACCCAATGCCAATAGCCGATATTCTTATCGACGCTGCATCGGAAAATAAAATTATTAGCTTCCTCGATGATAAATCCGGATATAATCAAATATTTATGGCAGAAGTCGATATACCTAAGACAACTTTTAGATGCTTTGGTGCCTTAGGTTTGTTTGAGTGGGCAGTAATGATGTTCGGCTTGAAAAACGCTGGTGCAATATATCAACGTGCCATGAAATTAATCTTTCACGATTTAATCGGCCATATTGAGGAAATGTACATGTTGTCGTCAAATCTAAGAAAGATTTGCAGCATCTGGCTGATTTAGAAACAGTGTTCAAGAATACAATGGCACGTGGTTTAAAGATGAATCCATACAAGTGTATTTTTGGTGTGTCGATTGTGCAGTTTTTGGGCTTATGGTTCATGAAAGAGGAATTAAAGTCAATTAAGAAAGAGTGAAAGGCATAGCCAAAACTAAGCCACCAACCTACAAAAAAGATTTACAGAAGCTGATCGGCAAGATTAATTATTTACAGCGATGTATTTCAAATTTGTCGGACCGTATTAGTTTATTTACCCTACTATTGAAATTAAAGGATAATCAAATGTTTATTTGGGGAGCCGATCAGTATAAAGCTTTTGAGAGCGTAAAGGAATATTTATCTAATCCTCTAGTTTTAGCCGCGCCCCGAAAAGGTATACCATTTAAGTTATATATGTAGGCTAAAGAGGTGACAATTGGAGCTATTTTGGAATAAGAAATTGATGGAAAAGAGAGGGTTATTTTCTACATAAGTCGACGGTTAATTGATGTAGAAACCAGGTATCCTTTTGTAGAAAATCTTTGCTTATCATTATATTTTGCTTGCACAAAATTAAGGCATTATATTTTAGCATCGACTTGTAAATTTATTTGTAAAACCGATGTTATTAAATATGTGTTGTCTGCTCTAATTTTGCGAGGTCGACTTGGTAAATGGGCATATACGCTTATCGAATTTGACTTGACGTAAGAAACAGCTAAAGCTGTTAAGGGTCAAGTGATTGCCGATTTTATAATAGGACATGAAACTGATTTGAATGCCGATCTAATATCTATCGCCCCTTGGCAACTGTTTTTCGATGGATCGGTATGTCGAGAGAGCGATGGTATCAGAAGAATGTTAATTTCACCAAAAAGGTATAATTTTGAGTTTGCATTCAGGCTAAATTTCAGATGCTCTAATAATCAAGCCGAATACGAAGCATTGTTTAAAGGCCTGCAGCTACTCGATAATATCGGAGTTGATTCTGTTGAGGCTTATGGCGATTCTCAATTGGTGGTCCAGCAGATAAGGGGAGAATATAACTGCTATGATAAAATTTTGATCAAGTATTCGGAGCAGTGTCTCACTGTAATCGGCCCATTTGCTTCTTTTTCTATTTGTCATATTCCTCACGAGTTAAATGACAGGGCCAACTTGTTAGCTCAACAAGCATCGGGCCATAAAGTTTTTGGCTGATTAGAGGAATTCGAGCTGATAGAGAAAATGATTATGAGTGTTATCACTAATGATTGGAGAACAAAAATAATAGAATATTTGGCTGATCCCTCAAAACCTACTGATCGGAGAATCAAGCAACAAGCCCTAAAGTATGTACTTTTAGATGATGTACTCTATTATTAGATTTTAGAGGGTTTGTTGCTAAGATATCTTGAAGCTGAATAAGCAAAGTAGCTATGGAAGAAGTGTACGAAGGAATTTGTGGATCCCATCAATCAGCTCAAAAGATGAAATGGCTATTACGGCGTACTGGGTATTTTTGGCCGATGATGTTGGAAGATTGTTTCAAATATTACAAAGGATGCCAAACTTGTTAGAAATTTGGCAATGTACAATTAGCTCTAGCATCGGCTTTGCACCCAATTATCAAGCCTTGGCCATTTAGAGGATGGGGGATAGATGTAATCGGACAGATATTTCCTGTGTCAAGTAAAAGCCATAAATTCATATTGACCGCGACTGATTATTTTTTCAAGTAGGTCGAGGCAGTCCCGCTTAAAAAGGTTACAAGTGTTGAAGCTATCGGATTTGTTACAGAGTATATTTTTCATCAATTTGGAATTCCACAAGCTATTACTATCGATCATGGTACTGTGTTTATGTCCGACGAGTTTCAAAATTTTGCCAGGATTCTAGGTATTAAGTTGTTAAATTCGGCACCATATTATACTCAGGCTAATGGTCAAGACGAGTCGTCAAATAAAACGTTGATCAAATTAATCAAGAGAAAAATTGAAGAAAAATCAAGAAATTGGCATGTGACTTTATCAGAGTTGTTATGGGCATATCGGTGCACCATGGTGCGACAAAATTATCGCCTTATCAATTAGTTTACGGACAAGAGGTTGTGTTGCCTTTAGAGATTAACATCGACTCGGTACAAACAGCTAGACAAATTGTTTGTCGGTTCAAGATTATAAAGATTTGATGACTGATAAGTTGGATGGCTTGGCGGAATTACGTTTGCATATACTAGATCGGCTTAAGAAGAATAAGACGAGGGTTGCAAAGGCTTACAACAAAAAGGTAATGCCTAAATCATTTGGTGAAGCTGATTTAGTTTGAAAAACTATATTGCCTGTCGGCTCTAGAGATAACCGATTTAGCAAGTGGTCTCCAACATGGGAATGATCGTATAGAATTCATTGGCTTGTGGATGGGAATTCTTATATTTTGAATACACTTGAAGGTGTGGTATTTTCTAAAGCGATTAACGGTAAATATTTGAAGAAATATCATCCAGGTGTTTGGGTTGGTTCCTAATCGGCTAAGAAAAGCTATTGGTCATGAGATGCCAAATTAACTCGTTGCGATTAATTCTGGCTATGGGCTATAATAATACAAAATGAAAACTTTAGCCAATTACACACATGGCACTTAAAAGAAAAAGGATTAAAACGTAAATAAATAATAGGTTAAACAACCGATTATAAAAGTTACAAAATATTCAAAAACATTCCAACCATTGTTTTAAGACAAGTTTCATCATTACAAGCATTTAAAGTACAATTTTGGCATAAGCCAATCAAATCCCAGGGTTGTTCAATTTGGCTCGCAGAGCCAATAGTGCAGCAACAGCCTTGGCAATAATCTCCTCCATGTCATTGACAATCTTGTTGTCTTCTTCTTCTGAGCTAGGGACGGGAGTGATCTTGGTCGATTAGTTTTTGGCCGATGCAATGGCCATGCCCAAACCAACCTTCTAGTATTTTAAGGCCGATGCTGCGGTTACCATTTGCTCTTGTGACTTGGCCAAGGACGCGTTCACTTTGGCCTACTCCTCTTCTAGGGATTTTTTTGGCCGATTCAAGCTTGAGGCCCATTTCTTTGGTAGCCTTTAAAGACTTTGCTTCTTCGTCATATTTGGCTTTTAGAGCTTTTGTGTTGGCTACAAGCTTGTCGAGTAACTTCTCATCCTCATGATGTGCTACCTGATGAGCCATTCTTGCCTTCGCCGCCTCCACTGCGTCCTTCTTTGCATCGAGGTGGCATACCTCTAGCGGACGGGCCATTGCCTCTTCTGGCAAATCGGTTTGCACCGCTGTCATGGCATATCATAGTTGCTTAATTTCTCACAACCTTTTTGCCTGCTTGCTTGGCCTAAAAAATAAAAGGAAGAAGCCGATTAGTGAAGTTCAACAAATATTCAAAAAATACCGACAAGAAGTATCTACCTTAGCCGATATATCCCCTGTTATGTTGACAACAATGGAGTTAATATAGCCTAAACTAGCACTACTGCTAGAGTTACTACTACTAGCGAAGTTAGTAAGCAGTGTCGGTTCAGACGCAAGATCTGGGAAGAAGTTAGATACAAGGGCTGATATTGTGCGTTTTGATGGGTATAAAGCTGCTTGGATAGCTGACCACCACGTGATGTAGCCGCCGGCCGATAGAGTTTGTAACATGAAGTGATGCAAGACTTGAATCTGAAGATCATCAGCTATATGAAGGACAATCTCAGCTGCAGAAGCCCAACATACCCGATCTCTTGGCCTAAGCCCGTCCAAAAGCTGAAAGCTTGGTGACACTTGTGCAAATCCTAGTTGTCTGGCGTAAACTGAAGGATTATAGAACTCATAAGATGGTTGGAATGTTCGACCCTTAGGATGCAAGCCAACAAACAAGATGCTTAGTGAAATGAAGATTTTGTATAGCTCAAATGTCCCCTCAGGCATGTCATTGCTGTTGGCTGTCAGATGCAAAAAAGAAGGCTAGGGAAAAGCATCGGCTGCTCTGTAACTGAAGAAGTCACGTTGGTTAAAATCATCTTGGTTGAGCTGGAAGAAGAATGCTAGATATTTCCTTGCTCCGATGGGTGTAATTTTTATTTCGCTTCCAGAACACAGAATATATCTCTCGCTGTATGATCGGATGTTCCTATACTCGATTTCCTAGGACTTCAAGGTGTCTTCACGAGGAAAAGGGGTCATGGTGGCTGCATCGATCTCAAACTATTGGCTAAACATACTATAAAGCTAGATATGGATAAACCAGAGAGGTCCGCCAACATTACCCACAACATACTGACCCAGATCTGTGAATAGCAGACAGCAGATGATTTGCATCATTTGATATACTGTTCCCAAGAAATTTTTCCAAAAGCCAGCCAACAACCCTATATGAGTTGTTCGGCTATAATTTTATAGGTTTGAGTAGGGCCTAAGGCAACACTACAAAAGATGTATCGGTTAAGCCACATATTCAAGAAAGCGATGTGCTCTTTGTCCGATGCTAACCCAGTTCCTTTGTTGGTCTCTACATAACTGCTCTAACCTTCGCCTTTGGCTAAAACTAACTTGTACTTTGGTTTGGCACTAAAAGCCGATATTTTGGTCCCCATCAGGTCTAAGGCAGCAGAGCTGAACATCTAAAAGTGTCGGGCCGATGGGGCCTGTGTTGAACATGAATGCATTCAAGCAATCCGACCAGGCCATAGCTACCAAGGACTCATTGGGCTCTGGATCGGCTAAGAAAAGAGAGACACTCTGCAATGCCCATTTGCTCCCATTGAGGCATTTTTTGGGTGGCTATTCGATTGAATCGATCTCTCCAGCCCTTCAATGCCGTCGGTCATGCTCTACAGCTTTTGTTCCATCCATGGATATTATATTCACGAGCATGCAAGGGAAGTCTAGGAACATCCTTTTCTATTGTAGCCGACAGATCATGATCCCTTAAAGTAATATCTATCTTCGCAATCGGGTACAGGGATAATTCTTGGTTTAGGTCCATTGTCCTTGAGACGATGAGGTAGGGTAGAAGCAGAAGTCTTCGAGACAAGAAAATGAGGAATGAAGCCGATGGTGAAGGGCGCGAGAGCTTGAGAGCATGAGGAATGACGGAGAATGAGCCCCATATTTACAGGGGGTAAAAGGAACAGTAAAAGGTGGGAAATTTTTTTGAAGCGGTGGTTGTGGTTATGACAAAAACAGTGTGTTTAAAGATTGCGGCGCAATAAGTGGAGTGATTACCAAAGACGGAGATGAAAATCGTAGTTAGGCTGATGAAATTAAAGCCGACAAAGAAGATTTTTGGAAGATAATCTATTATCTCTAAAAAATAGGGGCATATGTTTGCACCCAAATTTGACAGGGAGGCTAAAGGATAAAATAGATATTTTTTTGGCCGATATCTGTATTGAAGGGAGAAGCTATGATAAAATTAGGATTATGGCCGATATCCATTCAAGGATGGAATTTTGACCTGTACAAGACCGATATGGATCATGGTTGGCAACGTATTGAAAAATGATACAATCGGCCGATACACTATAAAATGAGATCAAGAGCAAGCAGAAACAACAACACAATCAGTCAAACAACTCGCATTTATTTTTTATTTACTTTCCTGTCAACTAGGAGTAGTTTTATAATTTAGAATATCTCTTGTAATCCGATTTTAATCAATAAAGTTGCGCATTACCGATTGTTGGTCTTCATCGATTACGCCATGTTTGACTTTTTTCGATCTTGTTGCACGTCGTCTTTTTGGGAAGAATCTACCTTTTATCATCTAATCAACATTAATCGGTTATTTTTATCGTTACACTTGATTTGATCGGATATTAATAGCTGTTTAGATCTTTACCTATTTTCACATTAGATCGGTTTTGAGCATATATTTTCTATTTTATCTTACCGATTGCATGATCAGATCGGCTGGTACGCTATGAACCAATTTGAACATGACATTCTCGTGTGTTTGGGCCGACAAATCTGTCATCACATTTTTTTGGCATAACACTTAGGGTCTGTTTGTTTTAACTTTGGATTCTCTAAAAACTGATTCTAGATTGTGGTTGTAGAGAGCTGATTCTCCAAAGCTGGAATCCAAAAGTACATATGAAGTGGATTGTGAATTTTAGTGTATATTGGTGGGCTGAATTGTGAGAATCGAATTCTAGAATCGGGTTATTGTTTTTTATTCTACTTTTAGGATCAAAATCTAGAATCAAAAGCTAAAACAAACATACCCTTACCAACGAGGAGTCATAGTACTGATGAAGAGTGTAGTTGCTTCTCAACAGCAGCAAGTAGTGGTTCATGATCATATCGTTAGTCCCGGCCAAGGGCCAACACAAGAAACACTGACTTGCTCACCACCTCGCGGGCCTTCTGGGTGCCCATTCCCCGAGCCCGCTGCTCGCGACGCGAACGTCGTAGCATCGGCCGGCATTTCTCGCCATAATGTAATCAAGGTTAGAGCCGCCGGTCGGACACAAAGCTGAAGCCGCCGCCAGCGGCTCCGGCGGCGCCGGAACGTTATGCGGGGAGGTCGTCTTTGATGCCGAGTGGTGCCACAAGGAACTCGGTCATCATAGCTTGCCGTCCAAGAACTTCCCATGGGCGCGCTCACTTAAGTGCGTGGGACTAGTACGTACCTAGAACGTTGTGTGTGTAGCAGTTCCCACAGCTAAAAGCCTAAAACCAAACCTCCAGTATAAATACTTCTGAATTGCTAATTTGAGTGTGTGCTCACCAAATCCCTCACTTCTTTTTCCTCTAAAGTATCTCTCGTCGCGACTCGGCGATATCCCTTTTCCTTCTCCTAGTCCTTTCCCCTCAAAACACAAATAAGTTTTTTTTTTCAAATTCTCCCTAAGTTTTTGAATAGTAAGTATTTTTAATCATTTTTCAAAGATTTTTAATCAAAAGTGTCGAAACTTTTTGAACCGAAAGCTTTTAGAATCAAAACTTTTTAAACCGAAAGTTTTCAAACCAAAAGTTTCGAAAAGAAAGTTTTTTGAATCAAAACTTTTCGAACCGGAAATTTAATATTGAATTCATCTGAATGTGGCGGGAAAGGGAAAGAATTAAGGGGCACTATGTGGTAACATCGGGATGTATCCTTACCAAATAATTGGTAAGAGTAACATTAAATTAGCAATACCCTAAATATATTGGCAGAATCCTAAAGTTGCAAGTACTCTTAAAATGGTATGAATAAACCATCGTACATAGTATCGGTTTCTGTTTTTCTCCCTATTACACTGATGCCTTGGTTCTCGTTTTCTTTTGCATGTCATAAAGAGAAGGGAACTTTGAAGAGGGAGTCCGGTGATTTGTCCACAAAAGACTGCTCACGACAGAGGTCCTTTACCTGCAATCATACAAGTTGAAGGTTAGTAAATCGTAAGAGTAAAGCACTCTTTCGAAGCAAAGTAAGCCATGGCTTGCCTCATTGCAAAGGAAGATCCCTGTGGGTGTATACAACTCCCTTGTCACCGTCCACTACTTGTCCACTTCCTCGTAGAATGCTATATATATTGAAAAATCAATGCATAAATATTACATTAATACTAATAGTATGCATAAAGTCAGTAATTTTTTTCTGTTATGTTTGTGTATGATAATAACATGGGAGCAGAAAAAAATCTTGCATAAGTAGAAGAAACTACAAGGGAATATACTACATGCAGAAAGCATTCTCACACGATCTTCCCTAATATTTGTTGGAGACAAGGAGGGAAAATAATTGCAGACAAATATATAACATGAAACCTACCATCGAGTAGTTAGAAGCCCGTCAACACCAACAGGTCCCCGAGCATGTATGCGCCCTGTACTTATGCCCACCTATTCATGTCATTTGTAAAGGTTCAAAAATAGAGAACTGAAAATTGTGTGCATCAGAGCCATTTGAAACCTTAACCTTTTAGCATTTGACAACTTATAGTTTACATGAAATGCATGCCACATCTAATTTCATTTTCTAACAACCTCATTCCAGAGACATTGCTGCCTGTAGTTTATATTCTAGGATATTCTGGATGGTCCATATTGTAACACCAATTGCATACCAAGGCTCAAAACAATCAAGTCCGTAGCGTCTACCAATTTCGCCATATCCCCATTTTCCTTTTCTTTCATTGAGACCTAGATTCCTAGTGTAATTTCATCCATCTCTTAGTTTGTTTTTGAATCGATGAATTCATTACTCGACGTAGTCTAGCAGTTTGTATCTATTCGAGAGATTGCTCGTTGCAATTCAGAATTGAATTGATTCTCATTTATGTATTTGCAGTTCAATCTGGACCAATATATACAGAAGTTTTTCTCCCCCCACCCCCTTTCCTTTTTAGAGTATTCAAAATCATACTATAACGCTTGATATTCATTTTTTAATCAGAATTAGCAATTTCATTTGCTATGATTCTATGTTCTCCTAAGTGAAAAATTAATCATTAAATTATTAAAAAAATATCTATAATGATCGAATGAAAATGCCAAGAAATTCACATTTTCTCTTTATTATATCTTTCATATATATTATCCCTTTCTATGTATTAGATTACTTGTCTAAGCCATATCAAATTGAAAATATTTGAAATCAAATTCAATATAGAAATTGGAATATATTTTATTCTACTAGAAAAATCAATTTGCAAATTAGAGAAATAAAAAGAAAGTTCAATAAATTCTATAAGCCTATGTAAGGATATCCACTGGTTAAGCACAGTAATCACCCCCAAACAAAAAAAGAGAGTTAACATCAATACATGGTTTTCTTAGATCTCACTGTAATTGCACACCAGGAATTTAGTTAAACAATCAAATCCACAAAATAGGTCTTGGAGTTTAGGTGAAATTACTATGCTAGGCGTCCATTTAGTAAAGTGCGTGTACTTAGCAAATTTATAAGAAATTTGTGAACTATTAAATAATCATTCCATCAAACATGGTACTTTGAACATACGACCCTAAATAAATATATGAATAATATGTAGTTCACAATTATAGCATTTCATTAATCTTAATTATATATTAAAGCTAAGTGCAAAAAAAAACAAATTAGAGAGTGCCACATCATCATATTTTATCCTTTCGATTTGCATCCAACAAACATGTGTTGGTGCATATTAGTTCATAAAGAGTCGGCCACACTAGGAACTTCCATATCCCTCTCTAATAGGTTAAAATATCAACATGTATCCTCTGAAAGAATCAAACAGTAGATTGTATTTGATAGGCGCACTTAGATGGATCTTTATTATATAGTTAAAATAGAAAGTGGATAATAGATTGTCCTAGATTAATATGCTTAGATGGTGGAGAAATATGATTGGAATGGAAAGGTGTGCTTTAAATATTCTCACTATAAACTTCAAATGCCGAAATAAAAAATACGACTATGCTATTTTTTATCGACTCCTATTTTTCTTTTCACGTTAAGCCTCCTCTTGAAATTTAAAACTTTATTTGTCAACTACTCTAAAAATTTAGATCAACATCAATTAATTCTATCACACATTGCGAGTTATTTTTTTCCTCTTCCATTTTTTATTCAACTTGGCACAACACAAACTTCCAGCTTCCTTCCTCTTATGTATTTCAACTCGACAAATCACTTCATATTTGAAGTAATATGAAAAATTATTCAATATTATTTACGTAATTAGATAAATTTAGTAAACAAATGATGTTACTAGTTTGATATATAGTTTAAGCAAATCCTTATATAGGCATAAAACAAAATCAAAATGTTCAATATAAATTGACAAAAAAAAGGTGAACTACAAATAGTTTATACACAAATAGTTGAAAATAGAAAAGAAATACCTCTGCACCCAGACCAAAGCGAGTCCCATCACAAAATCGTGTGCTTGCATTATGGAACACAGCAGCACTGTTATAGTTTAAATGAAATGTTATGCAACTCATTACAACCATATTTATTACAGAGTAAAAATTTTATAAAAAAAAATCAATAATGAACGAAGCTAGCAAAACATGTTCCGACCAAGAACCAAGAAAAGGAGGTTGATTAAATACCTATCAACTTGTTGTAGAAAAGTCTCTGCGGCTTTCTCATCAGTTGTGATAATACAATCCGTGTGAGCACTGAAAATTGTTCAAGACAGTCAAATTTAGTATAATTAAAAAAATTAGAACTTATTTAACAGTTGCTAAAAAAAACCTACATACCTTCCATAACGATTTATATGGTCTATTGCTGACTGTACATCATCAACAAATTCAAGGGTGCATGCCATTGAGCTATACTCATGATGAAATGAATCTACTTTTGGTATTTTCAATGTGTCATGTGCAACAGGCCCACCAAAAATAACAACTCCTACAATATCATAACGATTAAAAGATTAAAGTTAATGATATTATAATCATGACTACTCAGTATTCATTAGTGTATAAGGACATAAACCCGTGTCGGAGAATAAGTACAAAAGATAAAATTTAAATTGATGTTAATTGATTTGACATATTCAGAACATCATATATCTACTATAATATATAGTAGATTTATTTATGGAGTAAATTTACGAAATTGTTAATTATTTCCCAACTCAAAATGACAAGTGTGTTAGCTAAAACCTTCTTTTCCAAGTTCCACCAATAAATCATCGAGGCCCTCTGTCTTGTTTAGATCTTTATGAACAAGCAGCGTTTCCTGTATATGGCATATATTTAAGAGTTATTTATTTAGGAATTCATGTGAGAAATAGCGTATCATATTTAAATATAAGCTAATTGCTTGAAAATAAAACAAATGCTACACAAACAATAATACAAATTTCTAATAAATCTGTTACGAGGACAAGCATAAAAAAATATGACCTCTCACAGAAAAACACTTTTAGCCTGAAGTTCAACATGAGTAGGCACAATGATGTAAAACACAAATACAAATTTGCAAAAAATAACAATGAACTAAAAGTACAATAAATAATAACAACAAAGACTGTATGATTGTATGATGTAAAGTTTTTTTAGAAAAGTGTTTTAATAAATTATTTAAAATTTAGTTTCATAGAAGGATATGGGAATTGAACATTTTGCACCTACTAAACTTTTAGAGTGGAGAAGTACCATGGCATTACACGCTGCCGGATAATCAACCTTTGCATCCAACACAATACGTTTTGCCATATCCATGTCAGCTGATTTATCAATGTAAACATGGCAGATACCATCTGTAGAAAAATGAAAATAACTTCACTCAATCTATAAAAATCACAAAGGAAATATAATTTACATAACAAATGCTAAAATATAACCATGTTGCAATGAGTGACAAGAATTCATTGATAAAAAAATATCTTACCAGCATGACCAAGAACAGGAATCTTGGTTGCTGCTTTGATTTGATAAATGAGCTTATTACTTCCTCTTGGGATAACAAGATCAATCACATCATCAAGCTGCACAATGCGCATCTAAATAGTTTAGACATATTGGCGTACTTACCATTCAAATGATCACATTACATGCTCACCTTTAGCAGATCAGCAATTTCATCTTTGCTTTTTACAAGACCAATAAGCCTTTTACCAACAACATCTGGGATCACGCCAGTTATGACCTAATAAAAGCAACAAATTGATATTTATGAAGCATAAGCAACAAATTGATATTTATGAAGCATACTTAAGCTAAAAATACATTGCTGTAGTACTACTAACTAAATAAACTACCTAAATGCATGATACCTTATGTAATATTGCGTTTGATCTCGTAGCTTCTTTTCCACCTTTCAGAAGAAGACCATTTCCACTTCGAATTGCTAAAGATGCAATCTGTACAATAATATGTTAATCATAAATATGTATTGGTAGTATTTTTTAACTAAAAGGTCGTTACCTGGACCAAGGCATCAGGTCGAGACTCAAAAATAATTAGGAGAACACCCAATGGGCAATATGTTTTCTCAAAAACTAGATCTTTAGCAACCTACAAAAGAAGTCCTTGATTGAAACACGAATAACAGGTAGTTTTCATCAAATATTAGTACAACATATATCACAACATGTCTTATTTCCCATTTCAGATTTCAATTTTTGGTTCATCGCTTTTACCTCTGTTCTTTTCAATGTATGGGCAATAGGGTCCTCCATGTCAGCAATTGCACGAATGGATCTCGCAAGGCTCGTTATCTACAAATAGATAATATAATGAGAACATTTTAAATGATCAAAAAGAATCAAATAGATAAATAATGAACGAAGAAGATACTGCTGAGTTGAAGCTATTGACATACCTTTCCTGACTTTATGGTCATCCTAGCAATCAAAGATTTCTCATAACCTGCATCTTGTGCGACAGCCAGATCAGCTTTGTTTTCATATATAATTAAATCCTCATTTGCTTCCAGAGCATCGGCAATGTCTAGCAATATCTTTTTACGCTCATCCGATGACAAATTCTGTTTAGGTGGCCACATACAACACAATAAATTATCAAGGGCAGCAAGAAAACCAAAATATTGAGATTATATAAACTTTGCTTTGATATTTATTATTCCAAAAAAAGATATATTTTTCTATCCCTCCAATATGTAGATGACAAAGAGAAACAAAGCACAACATAATTTGGAAATTTCAATGCTTGAATGTTTAAAAAAAAATGAAAGAATACCTGTAGACGTCTTGAGCAATCTCTTGCAGCAACTGCCATCTCACGGGATGTCACTTCCTTGGAACAATCCCATAATTTTGCTTCATTATGGAAAAGCGTACCAACTTTCTCTCCTCGAAGAATCTTAATAATGTTATCTGTTGCAAATCCACTTCATGGATAGTAACAAAAAGTTAAAAGTAGAACTGAAGTATCTTACAAGTAGACATAAAGTAAATTTTTGGTTGCATCCCAGTGGCAAGCACAAGGCTGCCGTTGGCAGTTGAAGCAATGATAGGAGCGAAAATGCACAACATGCCTTCCTACTTATCAAGATGGAAGGTCAAGCATCCATAAATTATAGTCATTTCAATGAAGCAATTAAAAACTAAATGTGGCAAGCAGAATTTTCAAGACGCAAAATTTGAAAATACTTTAGAACACTATTCAGATTAAATTCAACACGAGCTAGCCACAGTAGTGCCACATTGGATTATCTAGTGCAAGTTTTTCATGCACTAACTCTCCAGTCTCCATAGTTAATTACCAATTTTCTCACTTAAATACTTCTGAAATATCCAATTATAACATTGAGTAGTCAATTTGTAAGAATTGACTGTACAAAGATAACAGCCAGTAATGTGGCTAACCATCATTAATAAGTACAATGTAGCATTCTTAAAATGGAAAAAAATAGAAGGTGCTGTTGCAGTATGTTATGCTACAGGAATATTTAGTATCTGTGCTATGATAGAAGCAAAAAAGTACTCACCTTGCAATTACAACAGGTATGCCCTTTGATGCAGTAGTAACAGCAGCCGCCACTTTAGCTTGCATTCCACCTCTACCTACACGAGACTTCTCCCCGAAATTAATTAGCTTCCCGTGTTTTTCATTAATGTACGTGTGGAAAATCTTTGATTGAGGATCACTTGGTGGACCACTATAGAGTCCCTCCACATCACTAAGCATGATAAGAAGATCAGCATCCAGTTCCTCTGCCAACAGTCTGGCCAAACTGTCGTTATCCCAGAATATACCGGACGAATCCTACACATTAAGTTAATTGTAAAGTGAAAATGCTAAGAATGTGTCGGTTGTCATTTTTAGTGGGAACTGATAAGGTTCATGTATAGTCATCAATTAAGCTCCAAGTGCACGGATCACATTAGCAGAACACAAAAGGCTGAAGTGTAGGTGCGCAAGGTGAAGTTTTAAGAGAAAACACACCTCGTATGGTTGTCTCCTGGTACTGATGGCATCATTCTCGTTAAATACCGGTATTACTTTAAGATCCAGTAGAGAGATAACAGTCTCGCGAAGCTGGTTCCCGAAACTTGGATCCAGAAAGTCACGGTCAGTCACAAGAAGTTGAGATGACGTCACATCAAGCTGCAATAAAATAGACCTGTCAGAAATACAACATCATGAAAATATTCGAGTCCTGATATACAAATTCATCAGAGCCATCAACGCACTTGGCTAAATAATGTATCATAGATCGCCATTAAGCCACTCTGACCAACGGCAGCACAGGCTTTCCCATCCAGGTCCATCTGTGGGTTCTGCAGATCAGCGAAACTGCAAGCAAGGAAATTTTCAGCAAGCAATGCCATGCCGGTACTATATGAAAGTAACCACAGGCAAACTGTTCTAGCCAAACAAACTCAGTGCAACCTGCTATTGATAAGCTTCCGGTATTTGAGCCTCTGTCTCCCGACGCCAACAGCACCCGAGGTGACCAGAATCACCTCGTACCCCTGAAAATTCAGTTGCTTCAACTGAAGATTGAAGCATTTTACCGGTTAAGCGGAGCACTGGTAAACCACAAGTTCCATTTGCGAAAGCACACAAATTTTTGAGAAAATTTTACCTGCTCACACAGAGCCCCGAGCCTGCCCAAAGCCAATCGGCCATTCTGTCCGGTGACAACAGCGGTGCCCACCTGTTGCAGGAAATTGTGAGTAGATCGGTGAAGGCAGCCAACGAACAGAACAACAATTTGCTTCGCGATTTATTATGAATCTCCTTCGTCGTTATTTTGTGGGAAGTACTAAATAAATCTACCACGCGATTTTTAACTATAACAAATTAAAGGCAAATCAAAGGTAACAGCATCACATCATGATGAGTTAACGACGCTCCTAAGAGTTCCTGAAAAATCTGCAGTTGTTTGGTCTCGCGTTTCACCGATCACGTATCACAAACGACTACTAGATCGAAAATACCGAAATTCGAAAAAATCTCTCACACCTCTCCCAAAAAAGGATATCGCTGCACTGTGACACGGCATGCAACCAGATCGAAATTATTTTTGTTCTAGCCTCCCGTTTAACCGACCAACGATCGCTCAAACTATAGGATCACGGGAAAAAAAGATAAAAATAAACAAACCAAGAAAGATAAAACGGCGCGCGGCATCCGCAGAAGACGAGAAGACGTCTCGCATCAGAGAGAGCGCGCGCGAACGATCGATCAAGTGAAACAGCATCATCACCTTGACGATGATGCGCTTCACGTCCCTGACGAAGCTCCGGGTGGAGTCGGTGTTGTTCATGTCCACCGCCACTCCCGCTCCTCCGATCCCTCCTCTCCCCATCTCCGCGGCGGCTCGCGGGCGCTCTGGTGGTGCGGCGGGCGGAATGGGTGGGGGTGGAACAAGTGGTTGGTGAAAACGGAACGCGATTGAGCCGGGGGATGGATGCAATCATACTAACGGGGCTCGCTTTTAAAGGCCGCGCCGCGCCGCGTCGCGCCAAGGGATATAGTGATACGTGTGTGGCGAGAGCCGAGATCCGCCTACCTGATCGTCTGCGGCGAGCTGAGCCCGTGACGGGCCCGTAACCATCGCCTAACCGCCTACGAGAATTTACCACGTGTGGCTCCGCTTGTGTGGATTGGAAAGCTGTTTCCGAAAATATCATTTTATGAACATATGGAATATAGGGCAACTAGTTAGCACCTGCCAGTTGTCAAAGGCGCTCGCAACTTCATAGACGGCTGGGCCTTGACCGGGTTTTAACTCCTTGATTTCAAGGCCCGTAGGCCCAGTCCCGGCCCGAGCCCGACGATATGTACTAACATATGTTCTCTGTGTTTGTGGAATTTTTTTTTTCTTTAATATTTTTTTTAATCTTTTTTTCAAAACTAGGCGTCGGGGCAAAAAAATTACAAAATTGGCGCCGTGCGCCGTATATAGAAGCGATCGCTTCATCTGAGCGATTAATCTTCTTTAAGCGCGATTTTTACATCGTCATGCGGTTAATTTCTAAAAAAAATCATAACTAACTTTTTCATATGATGTCGGATGGAGATAAACTTTATATGAAAATTGTAGCTCTCGACGGGATCTACAACTTTTGTATACAAACTTTTTCAATTTGAGTCATTTAGATAGCCAAAAACGGGATAGAATGTTCAGATCTAAAAATAGAGTTTTTAGATCTGAACATTCTACCCCGTTTTTGGCTATCTAAATGGACTCAAATTGAAAAAGTTTGTATACAAAAGTTGTAGATCCCGTCGAGAGCTACAATTTTCATATAAAGTTTATCTCCATCCGACATCATATGAAAAATTTATGATTTTTTTTAAAAATTAACCGCATACAGCGAAAAAATCGCGCGTTTAAAGTAGTACTAATCGCCCGTATGTGGGGCGATCGCCCCCGTATACGGGCGACCGGCGCCCAATTTTGTAATTTTTTTGTCCCGCCGCCTAGTTTTGAAAAAAAGATTAAAAAAAATTAAAGGAAAAAAAATTCTGTGTTTGTGTACATCCTCAAGAAAAATGTGTTTATGTATATCCCGCGTGAACACCTCTGGGCTGCCTCATGGGTTGCAAGGATCTTGTTCTGTTTACACTACGCATATACTTTTTGATACGTTATGTATACACTGTAATGTCATTCTAACTTATGATGATTGCGCTTGACAGCCTGTCGTTGTCTTATAGGACATAAGATAAACACATACAGTTGAATGTGTTTTACTTATAGAAATATATAAGAGGATAGTTGTTGCAACGTTATTGTATTTCTTTTTGTAGACTTTTATAGCTTTTGCTTGTATCTGAGTTGTTTTTACGTACTCGGTGTTCATTACATGTTAATAGTGTTTCTGTTTATGCACTTCCGTAGTTTCGTATCTTTAAAAAAAACAGTTTCATATCTATATGTTGTTTTAGCTGAGATAACACTGACCAACACAGTAAATACTGAGTTGGAAAGCAGTAACAAATATGCTCTGTTGAGTTAAAGCCTTTCACTACCAGTAATACATCTCAAAGTGCTGTATTAATAGTTCATATTCAGTTGGCTTTTGTGCTCTCAAGGGGAAATGTAAGGAAGGAAAGATTAAGAGCAAGAACACTAAGGGCACTCACAATGCTTCTATAATAATAGTTTCTTCAGCATATCATATATGATTAATATTTACGTGAAAAGAAGATTAAAGAAAAGAGAGATAGAAGCTATTTCTCATTCATATATGATTAATGTTTACGTGAAAAGAAGATTAAAGAAGAGAGAGATAGAACCAATTTTTTACATGAGAAATTGCTTGGCCACACAAACCAAAGGAAAATACAATAAAAATATGCATTGAGAAGAGGAGGGTTGTATCCAACTTTATTCTATGTCTTGCATAATATTT
Source organism: Otatea glauca (assembly GCA_036346275.1). NCBI lineage: Eukaryota > Viridiplantae > Streptophyta > Magnoliopsida > Poales > Poaceae > Otatea > Otatea glauca. The sequence continues at coordinate 74,347,637 of CM070711.1, forward strand.
ATTTGGTATTCCCTATGTATTTCAGTATTTATGATAAGATACAAATGGTTAAAGGGGTAAAATCTAGTACTATTTATTGATGATGTGAATGTTTTCAGATATAATTGTAGAACCATAGATTGAGAGTGTTCTAAGAGCAAGTACAATAATAAAGTCCACTACTTACTCCATCTCTCATCTATGTCATCTAGAGTAAGCAATAGAAGTTATCTACAAAGAAACACTAAAGCATTTAATTTGGACATTCAACACTATGTCTGTGGCTATTGGCAAAGCACCTATGTTTCCGTGCGATACTTGCTACTAAATAAGGGTATGTACAATAAGACCACGTCAGCTGGCTCTTAACCTGTACACATCAGGTTTGGTCTATGTGGAGGAGTGAGAAAAGAGGAGAGGTAGCTAGCTTTGCACGGGAGTATAGATAGATCATTTATGTACGAGAGAGAAAAGATAGTTATTGCACAATATCTAGAGATAAACTTTAAAGACAGTTATTGTACAAAATGGCTTTTAGCTTACTATTAGCCAGTAGTTGATTTTGCTATTGTACTTGCTCTAAGGATCAGCTCTCTTCCCATCTTTTTTCACTCATCTAAACATAACAAAGCTGATGTGTACTGTATATTAGAAGTAAACTAAGATAATTTTGTTGTACTACCAGGAGTAAGTTACGGCGAGCAATCTCTAATATTTTGTGCACGATCGTCCTTTTGTTTTCTTCTGAAGAACTATTAAGTCTATAACACGCCCTCCCGACATGCACATGCACCGTTTTGCTTTAGCACGATGCCACAGTTTCAAAGCACTAACTGACTCTGGCCGTCTGGCGGAGTGCGACAAACAATGAACGAACAAACTTTCACAGCGACCAACGCACCCGTGAACTGGGCTCCGCATGACGTAGAGCCGGGGACCTCTCGCTCGGGCGCGCGGTCCACATGGCCCCTCGCTTCCCCTCGACCGACACGTGTGGCGCGTTGCATTTCGTCGCCTGCTTGGTGACGCGCGTCCTCCCTGGGCCCTGGGGCGAAGTGGCGAACGCGTGGGCCCTTGCGCGGCGTGACGCCCCGCGAATCTAGTAATCTCGACTCTAGGTCATCTATAACCTTTATAATACACCAAATATTTTTTTCTACGTTCACCTTAAATAATGCACCCCACTAAAAATAGCTTAACCTTCATGCACTCAGCGAAACGTCCCTAAAACTTGCCTTCATCAAAATTAACCTCTCATATCTTTCCTCAGCTTTACTCACACACATCCGATGGCCATTGTTTAATGTGTCTAACTCATCCCTGTGGCTCCACAACAGATCTCCCCCCATCTCCAGCATCATCTCAACGAAAAGGGAACAAATATCCTGGAATTAAGGAAAAGAAAACAAACGTTCTAGAAAAGAAAAAGACCATATATTACGTGCTGGGAAAAGGAAACTGAAAGACAAAGCATTATACTAGTAGTAAAATAATATATCTACAAACGCACCGTCACCCGGTCTGGGTGGTGTAGTTGGTTATCACGCTAGTCAGTTTTAAATTTCGTTTTCAATTTACATCCGGCTCTTTGTCGAAATCCGAAATTTCGATAAAATCTTGTTATTTCAGACAAAATTTAAAAAGCAAAATTCAAATTCAGAATTTTTTGGACCGAAATTTCAGACGAAATTGCTAAAATTTCAACCGAGCGAAAAAAGGTTCAAACGATGTCCAAAAATTTGAATTTTTTTGTGAAGGTTCCTGACACATCAGTGATGTTCCCATAAAAATTTCAGATGATTATAAAGTCTGAGGAATTTTTAACCGGCAAGTTTGAACCAAACGAAAAATATTTCAAACCATGTTAGAAAATTTTGAAATTTTTTGTGCATGGTTATGATGCATCACTAATATTCTAACAAAATTTTCAGATGATGATCAAACTTCATGAATTTTTTAAAATTCAAACAGTGCTACTGTCCTGTTAAAAACCTTACCGGCAAATTTGAACAAAATGAAAAATGGTTCAAACCATGTTAGAAATTTTTTTTAAAAAATGTGGATAGTCCTAATGTAACATTAATATTTCTATAAAATGTTTAGATGATAATAATGCTTAAAGAATTTTTAAAAATTCTGAAAGTGATACGTCCTGATAAAAGCCTAATAATCAATACATAGATTTGCTTTAGCAATCAAAAAAGGTTTAGAATTTTTTAAAATTTTACAGGAGGGTGATAATGAAATGCTTAAGATCTCATAAAATTTTTGAATCAAGATCACACTCCAATGAATTTATAAAATTCTTACAAGGCATTGTACCATTTATGTTCTTTCTCTTTTTGATTTTTGAAATATAACAAATGAAGTTCGGTGCTTCCATAGATTTGATTGTCCAAAAAAATTAAATTTTTTTGAAAATTTTATAGAATGGTAATGAGGCAATTATTAAGCTCTCATAAAATTTTTAGATCATGATCACACTCGACAAAAATTATAAAATTCTGACAAGGTTACTGTCCCAATTATGTTCATTTTGTTTTGTGATTTTTTAAAGATAACAAATGAAGTTAAATTATTTTGAAAATTTTTATGTATGATCCTACTATACTAAATATGACGGTTTGGACGAAATTTTGCAAAAAAAACCAAAATATAGCAATTCAAAAAAAATATCTTGCCGGTAATTCGGATTTCGTGGTGACCCGAAATCCAAAAATTCGGCGAAGTTCGAACCTTGGCTCAGACATCGTAACTCTTCTTTTTTACTGCATAAATCATATAATAATTGGGTTAATTGGATATATACCACTGTAGGAACCGGTTATTCGAGATTTGCCATCGTTCCTTTGCTTATTCAAACGATGCCATTACGAAACCGTGCTTATTCGAAATATGCCACCGCTCGCGACACGTGTCCCGTCCGGTCAAACCGAGCGCAGGACTCAGCCCATTCGGACGATTTTGCCCCTCTGAACTATAACCTTCTCTAGTAGAAATTACATGAACGTGCGGAGGGGCAAAATCGTCGAATGGGCCGAGTCCTCGCGCTTCGGTTTGACCGACGGACACGTGTCGCGAGCAAGAGCATATTTCGAATAAGCACGGTTTCGTAATGGCATCGTTCGAATAAGCAAAGGAACGATGGCAAATCTCGAATAACCGGTTCCTATAATAGCATATATCCAATTAACCCTATATAATTCGATTGTTTCTTCTTCCCTGCTACAGAAACGTAAACTACTTTTCCTCCTTTTTGAGAGCGAGCAAACTTCATTGTCAGTTTCATAAGTTCTGCAAACTGGAGTTGCACAGTTGTACGTATGCAACGCATAGGATTTGTTTGCTTCTGTTTCTCTACAACGAAATGCACACTTTCTTTTTGGCAGCATAATTTTTACAAACTGGAGGTCTACTGTATATCAGTATATGCGAGTTCAAGCAACATGACTAAAATGAGATATGTCAAAAGATGATATCCAATCAAATAACCGAGTATCCTGTGAGACAATTTGTTATATGTATACTAATTACACACCCCTTTAAAGCTTAAACCATTGAGTTGAGAATTGAAGCAGGACCATTGAGTTCAAACTAACCATTCAATTACTCAGATATTTTCAGTGTCATTTTCATCTTTCTATCGCGCACCATGCTAGTTCAAGAAACATGCCACGCCTGAACGGCTGAACTGAGTATGTGGCAACCCCCCAAGGTGCGAGTTTTCGTGGTGGAGTCGTGGAGAGCTGTCCATGGTTCCAATCCGAGCCTACCCTGCACCATTGACATGGGGACAAAATTGACTTCTGTGAGTTTTCGATTGTCAGAAATTGACACGTGGAGAAAATTATGCTGCAGGGATTGTGTTCGCAGCCGAGTGGAATTCTAAGAAGGTGATCATTGAATCAAACTCTCCCGTGTTGGTGAATCTCTGGAATGCTCGGGGCCAAAAACCGAGCAGCGATCATTGCGATACTTGATGAGACACAGGAGCTCAGCGGGGTTTTCCATGACTTCAGGATTTGTTTGGTCCCTCGGGAGAATTTTCAAGGTGTATTATACCAGTAGCATGAGATATATGGATAATAAAATTTAGATATAGCTATTAACTTAGTGAGTGTATTCTTACTATTTTACTATCGAAAAAGGTATAAATAAATACTGATAGTATCTGTTAGCACCAAAATTTGGTAAGGCATAACTCATTTGGTAGGTCAAGATTGAAATTAGATAAATTTTGGCTGATATTAGATGAAAAGGGAAAGATAAAGTTAAAAGCTGGAATTATAGCCGATGTTTGATTCAAAGATGAAATTTATTTGCGAGAAGGCCAATATGGTTCGCGGTTTGTAGCAGATCGGAGAAAGATACGATCGGCCTATACGCTATAAAAGATGATCTGAGGCGAGCTGGAAAGATATAAAAAAACGATCAATTAAACAACTCGTATATACTTTTATTTACTTTCCGTTGACTAGGAGTGGCTCTTGTAATTTAGATATTATAATATATTTTCATCAATAAAGTTGTGCATCGCTGATTGTTGATCATCTTCAGTTACGCCAATCTACTCAGGTTTGCTTTTCTCTCATCTCGTTGTGCATCACATTTTTTGAAAAAATCTATCTTTACCAATCTATCTAATCGGATGTGACAAGCTGTTTAGATTTATCGTTACTTACGATTTAATCGGCTAAATAGCTATTTAGATCATATTATTATTGAAAGAAAACCTAATCGGCTATTGTAGCTGTTTAGATTATAATTTTCTTGTCGATTGCAGAATCAAATCGGCTATCACGTTTTGAATCTCTTAACCCCAATGTTTGTATGTGTTTGAACTGATCAAATCCTTCGTCATATTTTCGGCACCAACAATATCAGAGTATCAACCTTTGCTGCACGGGTGCATAGGGACACGGGCGTGGGCATATGGCGCATGGCACGTGTGGACTCAGTGGCCTCAGGCATGGCATTTGTGCTGACACTGGACGTACGACCGTGTACCGAGGGATAGTTATAGGGTGAGTGTAATACCCCGGCCTGTTAATGTGAATGATTATGTGGCCTATGTAGAGCAGTAATGAGATTAGTCCTACATTGCTTGTATAAAATGAGTTATAATATATAATTCCTGTTAGGTCCATACATAGCACCTTCGGTTAACCCTTCTATACAAAGTGAGGATGAAAGTATAAGCGAGATGTTATGTATACAAGTGTAGTTTGGACCAAGATGTTACAGATAGTGTAATACTCCCAAAAAAACAGTGGGCCGGGTCATCGGTCGAGTCATCCTCAGTATGCGCGCTGAGCCGGACTTGGCCCGGCTGGCTATATAGGCCTATGAGGAGGGTTGCATTGCTAACCCTAGCACCCTAGCCTAACTGCCTACCACGCTAGCTATTTCTATCGCCGCCCAAGTCGTGCTCCTACGTGTGAAGCATCTAGACCCCTAATTTTTAGTTGAGTTTTGGTAATTAATGACAATCGTGTTAAAGGACTGACAATTTCTCTTGAGTTTGTGAGAATAGGTTGGTCTTTGGTTCAGCCCATGAAAAAGGAAATCTTGTGAAGTAAAAGGTCAAGTAAAGAAGACTAAAAACTCGAAGTCAAGGTACAGTTGTGTTAAGGACCTTTTATGTAGCTTTACCAATCTCAGAGTTAGAAGTAAAAGATCGGATTGCTAGAATAGTTGCCGTACTATCAAGAGGGAGTGATGCCTAGTAGCTTGAACTTGATTAAGGTCATTTGGCTCAAACTATTTTAAAAATCATTTCTTAGTTGCTTTTGGACATGATTCTCCAAAGTTGTTTGTGCATGTTCAAACAAATCGGCACTATTGCCATGTCAGGGCCGGTACTACCGCATGGCCGATAGTACCATAGTTTACACCATGGTAGCTTTTTTTCAGAGAGCTCTTGCAGCATGTCTATCTCAAAATCTCTGGACCAGTAGTACCACCGTGAAAAAGTCGGAACTACCGCATGTGCGATAGTACCGAGCTTCGCCTGCACCTATTTTACGTATGTATCATTCGGGAAAATGCCACGAGCTACCGACAAGATAGATTCAAGATCGCTAGAGTCGGCAAGATCGACACCTATCTCCAGTAGTCATTTTACAAAATGGTTGTTTTTGTGCATTTTCTCTGTATTTTGAAGTCCGGCACTACCGCAGTGAAAAATGCGGTACTACCGGACCCCGGTAGTACAACAAATTACATGCATGTACTTATTATACAGAAAAGATGCTTTTCTGAGCCGATCTCGAGTCAAAAGTCGGCATTAACGCACTTTGTGTGCCTGTAGTGCCGGACCTCATTTAACGGCTATTTCGCGCCGCATTTAATGTGCCAATTCGACCGTTGGAGGAGGTCCGATACTACCGGGTTTTGCACGTTGATAGTACCGGGATTGTTGATTTTTTATGGATTTCGATCCCAACGATTGGAATTATGGGTGGGGGCTATAAATACCCTCACACCTGCATCAAGAGAGCTTCTTAGACACTCATTGAATACCTTGTGAGCTCTAGCAAGTCTCATCTCTTACTTTGTGCATTAAATTCACATTTTAAGAGAGTTAGGAGCATTCAAGTGTGCATTTCAAGTTTGAGCCGTTCAGACACTTGAATCAACCTCAAGCAAGCATCATCACTCTATTCTCTTGAAAGTTGTCGCCTCCTAAACGGCTTGGAGGTGTGAGAACCGGTGATCTTCTCAAAGGAGTTTTGTGAGATGGCTCGGTAGATTGTAAAGGCTGAAGCTCGTCTACCCGAAACGGGGAAGAGCTACCAATAATGATAAGGAAGGCTCATTTGCGTAAGGAGCCGGCTTGAGTTGATCAAGCTATCTCAACGTGGATTTGGGAAGACCGGCAAGTCTCCGAGACCACGGGATAAAAATTTGTGTTCTTCTCCTTGTGGTTTGATCTCTTGTATTTAAATTGAGCAATTTACATTCCTACTTTTCTTATCAATTGTTCTTGTACCTAGGATTGTTAATTTGCTTAGACATAACTTGTTGGTGCACTTAGCGAAACCTAGACGATTTAGGCTTTGATTGTCAAAAATCTTAATTCTAGTTTTGCTTGATCATTTATTACAATTAGAGCCGAAGAATTTTAAAAACCTCCTATTCACCCCCTCTAGTCAGTTATCCTTGATCCTACAACGTGTACCGCTGCTGGTGGCAAATGCAGCTGCTAGCTGTGTGTTTCTTCTGCTGGTGCCTTGCCACTACCGCTGCGTTGCATTGCTGTCGCTTTGCCATGGCATACTGCTACTGTATGCCGCCGCTACTGTGGCAAGGAAGAAGGGGCAGTATCATGGGTAGAGAAGGAGAGAAAAGAAGGCAAGGCAGGGAAGAGGTAGAAAGGAGGTTGCTGTAGCGAGGAAGGAAGAAGAAGGCCAAGGTAGGAGAGAGAAGTAGGAAGATGAAAGAACAGAAAAAAAGGAGGGGAAGAGAAGGGTTCTATGTATGTGCTGTTTCCGACATCTTTTTTTTTTGTAACAATCCAAATCTTTTCCCCATGCTATTTATTCAAATTGGATGGGTTTAGTGGTGGTTTCTGCAGGCAACATGTGAAAAGTAGGGGTTAGATGTTGCCAAAACCTCACTTACTGGATCGACTCGTGGACAATGGGTTTATAGGATAATTTTGGGTGATTTTTGCGAATATTTTGGAAATGTGGTCAGCAAGAGGTTCATAGATAAATTAATTTATCTTTCCAGGGGGTGTTTAAAAACTTAAATTTGTTGGATACATTAAAAGATATGGGGTTTGTAAGCTCGTTGTCCAGTGAACTGTTGCAGTTGGGTTATGTCGTGGTAATTTATAGATTAAATATAGTAGATGATCGAATTATGGTTTTTGATCATTGTGAATAATATAGATAATGGTCTAAGGTTTCATTAGAGTATAAGAACGTTAAATTTGGTAAAGCAGTTTGAAAGTTATAGCATGTAGAATTTTATTGTCTAGAAATTGGTCGCTAATGAGAGCAGTCGTGGTAATATACTAAAATAAGGATAGTTAATGGACGAATTAAATTATGTTCATAACTAGGAAAAATTAGATATTTTTTCGTAGATTCTAGAGGTGCTATGGTTTACTATGTTTAGATTGTATAAAATAGTTATGAAATTGTGAAGTCTACTATATAGTAAAACAACATATCGATCTTCGGGACTGGAAACGAGGGGTTAGATGAATTAATTGAAAATGTGGATAACTAGAAAATTATGGGTAATCTTCTGTAGTTTTCAGAAAATATATAGTTTGTTATATATGGGCTCCTGAATTAGGAGTTATGGCCTTTCGACCATAGGGACAACAAAAGGTAAACTGTTCGGCGAAGAGGAAAGTTAAGTTCGAGGTTATGCGCAGGTGCGATATTGTTATGTTTGATACTCATACTATTATGGTATGATTTTGAGATGGATTTACCTATTGTAGGGGGTGTGACGTTGGGTTTGACTTCAACCTTACGCTTTTTCGTCCATCATGGGTAAAAGGGCATGTGTATGATAGAATGATGATATGAATGGTTAAACATTACTGTTTTTATTGGAAACATGCTATTATGATGCTTTACATGTACCTACGAAAAATGATATGCTATAATGATGAGAATAATGGAAAAGATGAAATATGTTGATAATTCATGTCATTTGTTTATGAGCATTTATGATGAAAAGAGGTGACCTGTATATGGGTATACACTCAACGATACCGGTATACGCTATGTGATGAGCATATGAGTATGTTGACATATTTGCATTGCATCGCCACTGATAAAAGATGATTAATGAGATTAATGTGATAAATGGTTGTTATGGAGTTGTGGACACACCCAAAAATAATTAATGAGATGAATGTGATAATTATTTATATTATTATTTTATTATGTACTTGCTGAGTCCTGGACTCATCCTTGCTTACTTTAACATTTGAGGTAATCATTAACGATAATATGTATGAGATAGGACTAGTGTCATTGTGTCACTTATCATATCTTCCATAAATACCTAGTTTTAGTGTTCACTCATAAATAATATAACGTCCAGCCAATTTAGTTGATGGACTCCCGTATTCATAATAAAGGTAATGTGAACTTAGTTGGTGTTTAAGGTCAATGGAGAAGTTTGGTCGTTTATTTAATTGTCTTTAAATTTTTTATTATTTTCATCGCCAAAAGGTGATGATTGTTCTCGAACTCATATGATCCGAACGTACTCAAGTACAAAGACTTAGATGTTTCTAAGCGTGTAGACTGGGATATATTTGGGCGTGTGGTTCTAAGGTTTAATTCATTATTGTTTTTGTTATTGTTGTTATGTAAATTCTTATCAATATTGTTTGGCAGATGTGATAATTATTTTAGGATACTTACTGATATTATGATTAAAATTATGATAAAGGGACGAGAGATGTATATTATGGTAATATCTTCGCACGTTAAGTCTTGTATTTCTACTACATCTAATTACGACTTGGTGGCAGCGGTCCGTTCTCCATACCCTCCTCCTTCTCTCTCTTTCTATTCGCTCAGTCCGCTCCCACCCCCCTTCCTTCTGTTCACTCAGCCTTTTTTTATTCTTGCCTCATGTTGAGGCTTGTTAAAATTATGCTAGCATGAATGATTAACTGATAATTCGAAGCACTCTTAAGTAGCTAATAAGTTTGTTTCATGTATATCTTTCTCATCAACCAATTTAACCGTTGTTTTGAAAATCTTTTATTAATAAAATTGTATTTGAGAATTTTCGTAATAACGCATGTCACTTAACTGGTTACTACCGAAACAACAGGCGAACTGCTTGCACGAACCACCTCTCCCTCTCATCGAATTCGAACCATTAGAAGAGTCGCCATCTCGTCGGAACGGCGGCGGTGGCGGTGATGGACTGGAGCTCTGTAACAGCGGAGGACCTGGTGGACGCGCTGCGGGAGGTGGACTGGTCGACACCGCCGCGCCCCGTCTCCGAGTTCTTCTCCCGCTTCACCGCCCCCCGATCCTACTCTAAGTGGACCAGCCGCCTCAAGTGCAACCTCTATTAGTACGATTTTTCCATCACTTGAATCTCTGCCCGCTTCTATGCATCTCTTCTCACGAATCGAAGAATCGGTGAGGTAGATTGGTTGATCTGTTGTGATTTAGGTTAACTGCGATTGGGTTGCGGGCTCGTGAGGAGATTAGGGTCGATGCACGAGCTATGAACTCTTTACAGTAGTTCATATGGAATGAGGAGGTAGCTGGTGGGAGAGATGTATCGCATCTGATGGATGTGTGGGCATCGATGATCGATCTGCATTCGGGGTGTACTAGTTTGAAGTCGTAGGAACATGTGGAGTCTGAACGCGATTATAGTCTGTTGTTGGAACTTGCAATGTAGCATCATCTTTGTGCACTATGGTGTCATTGCTGGAAATTTTAGAGTGAATGATCTGCTGCTTTATGTTTGGGTATGCAAAGGATCAGTTAAAACATCAGCATAAATGACAGTTTTGTTTTCAATTCCAATATGGATTGATGGTGTGAAAGGTCTTTCAATAGATTATAGTGCATGAACCTTGTGCACAAGTGATGTCTGAACTCGTGAAGGTGTAGCGGGTATATAGGAGTCATACATGTTTGTTAATTTTTTAAATATCATTTCCTATTATTTATGTTGATTTTTGCCAATGAACTGAGCTGTGTGTTAAGTCATTTTCTATATCACTGAGTTATACATAATGCCATAATTTTTAAAAGAGAAAGTGATAAGGATTAAAGAAAGCTTTTTTCCATCTTTGCTGGTTTCGGTATGAAATTTATTTTTCTGTTGTCAAGTGAGCTAGATTGTTTTGTCGCTAAGAAGAAATTCGAGTCATAACTTATATTTGCAGAAAATGTGAGCAGATACTTTGAATATTTTGATGGATAACTAGAATGGGATGCCTAAGTGTACCTTATGATTCATGAAGGCAACTTGGAAATTGCCAATTTAGTTTAAAATCTGAACCGATTCATAGAATATAGTTGTGCTGTTCCATTTTATCTTTTACTAAGGTTCCTTTCCAATTGTTTTGATGACTTACAGCTACAGGACGAACTACTTCATCTTGATCATGTTCATTCTTGGTATGCAGTGAGACATCTGCATGTGCGTGTTATTGGCTTCTCTTTAGGCTCAGTTTGGGGTTTCATATTTCCTTCCTCTTGTATTTGCACTATGCAGGGATGGGCTTTCTTCGGAAGCCAGTCGCTATCCTTGCAGCTTTTGCAACGGGACTCAGCATTGCATTTCTCAATGATAGGTATGTTTAACTATTTCCGAATGCTCATGTTATGCTGACAACAAGAATCATGTTAAAAAAAATGTTTTCAATTGTATATGCTAGTCTTCCTTTGACTTGAAAGCCATTTTTGTGCTTGGTGAAGCAGTTTTAGCATAACTTTGCTTAAATTAAGGCGAGCCAGTATTACAAATTTTACTATCTATATTTAGCTTCATATTAGCAGTGTTACTCGCACACCCGTGTCCAAAAAAATTTGCCGAATCGGACACCTCGAATCCGAATCCGATTCTGACACCCGTGTTCGATTCCGAGTAGCATTTCCCGTGTCTTTTTTTTTTTGCCAAATCGGACACCCGAATCCAAGTCGGATTCTGACTCCCGTGTCCCTGTCCAAGTAACACTGCATATTAGTGTGTGAAAATAATCAGATATCAGATTCTCCGCACATAAAAAGTTATATACACACTCGTAATAATCCTGGTCATTTTCAGTCAGCGATGAAGTTGACGATATAGCATTCTCATTTTATTTGATAGAGATGCTTCTTCGCAAGGGTAATGGAAAGTCTTCAATTTTATTTGCTTTGGCTTTTGAATGATACATACATCATATGTTAACTCGTGTTACTTGAGAAACCATATTCATCATCTCCTCAGTCGTTAATTAGACACCTACATTTCTGTAGTTGTCAGGTATTGCAACTTGAAAATTGTTCTCATGTTTGGTTACCTACCATAAGCTCTTGTGCTGTGGTTAAAATTACTTAGTAAGATTGTATTATGAGTAATAAGTTTCGCCGGTCTCAAGGAATTTTGATTTGGACCAGATGTTAAGAGAGTGCATTAGCTTATTTGAGGGAGCTGATTTTACCATCATTCACTTGAAATACATTAATATTATTTGTTAATCATTTGGAGCATAAAAATCTTGATTCAATTTCAATCATAACTTCATTGTCTTATAATTAGAAAAGTGATGCAAACACTAGTTGTTCCTAATCGGCATCAACTCTATAGAGCAGAATTGAAGCCATAGATCAACATGTTGTTTACTCTACATCTTATTATTTTGAGTAGATATTTAGAATCTATGATGATTCAGAGTATGGTATTATTTACTTTATATGCCATCCTTGTCTTTTCTTATATTTATGTTTACCCCTTTCCTTCAAACCAAAACGAGCATGAAGGTTCTTTTCCTTCTTTTCAATCTACCAAGCGGCCCTTGTTATTGGCAGCTGAGATAGGAGTAGGATGTCTGCAACTTGCATTTCAGATGAAGAATTCATATTGGTACCCCTAAGCAATTGATATGCATGACACTCAGCAGATGGGTATCACGCTCTGTCTATTTTTCTTTAACCCGCAGCTCCAAGTTTTGTCCGTTCTTATTGCTATACTAGAAATTATTCATTTTTTTCCTCCTTGTAGTGAGTGCTTATACAATAGGGAAATAATGATATGTCATATTTCCTGTCAGGATGATAGTTATCAATTACTTCTCATGTTTGATATTGCAGTTTTGCAGTTACTTTTAATGAGAAAGTCACAAGGACCATTAGACAATTTTCGCCACATTTAGCTGCTAAGATGAGACCACCCATAACGTAAGGATCATGTTTTTCTGTTTTTTATTCTGGTTTTTCTTTCGATATTCTTTTACTAGGGATCTCAGAAGGCTATGCTAACACCACTGTCAATGGCGTTTTCAGCCCTGTCATTCGTAGTCGACCAAGTAGAAAAAGGTCGATACATATTTGTGGCCGACCTCGGTGGGTCTTTGTCCTGTTCTTTTTTGCAGGTTGGTAGAACACCTACGACCTGCCTCCATATGATACCGTTTTGGGTCTTAGTTTTGAAATACTTCTGTTAAGATGGAGCCAGAAAATAACTGATTTTATGTTTGCAGTTAGCTGCATGCTCTGGTTGACCTCCTGCAGCCTCCTCACGGTTCTGTGGGCGTTACTTATTAGTCTACTTGGTAATGCCAACATAGCTTGGAATTTTAAAATATTGGCATACAACACTATGCCCTAATAGTTGAGTTCCTGCCTTGCAGCAACCTTGCTTCATGCAAGCTTTAGAACACCTAATCTGAAAGCTCGGCTGAACACATTCAGGGAGGAATTCCGAGCAGTATGGCGTAATTATAGCTAGCTGTAGCATGTAAATGTCTTCTTTTGTTCCATGTGAGTGCCTTACATGGATATCTTGGCTCCTCTGTAGCAGGGTGTAAAATCTCGCCGAGATTTCGGAAATCTTGGCCGAAATTTCGAATTTCGACCAGGGCCGAGATTCCAAATCTTAGCAGGGTAAAAAAAAACTTGAAAAGTAGGTCTGCTACAATAATTTCGATAAATTTCGGCGAGATATCGGTCAACCTGCCGAGATTCATGGTTTGTGGAGTGATTTTTATGTTTTTTGGACCGGATTTGGCATCAATATTTTGTGGCGAATTGTAATGCTTTTTACGAGGAATACATGTGAAAAGTTTGAAAAAAAATACATATACAAATTATATAACCCTAAACTCTAACTTAGATTTCGGCCTTAAATGATGTATTTCGGTCTAAACCCTATCTTGGATTTCAGCCTTAAATTGTATTTTGACCTAACCTCTAAACTTAACTTGGATTTTAGCCTTAAATGAAGTATTTCGACCTGACCCTAACTTGGATTTCGGCCTTAAACTATGTATTTCAGTCTAAATCCTAACTCGGATTTCGGTCTTAAATGATGTATTTTGATCTAAACCCAAATACTTAATATTTTGTATTCAAACATATAGAAAATGTAGATAAATGTTTGCATGATTTTTCATATTTTTTGCTATTTTTTTCTTCATAGGGGTTGAAAATCACTTAAATTTCGATCAATTTCGCTAAAATTTCGGTTTAGGGTTCGTAAAAAATTCTGGATTTAAAATGTCGTTTTTGAATTTCGGTCAGATTTCAAATTCCGAAATCTCTCAAAAATTTTGGAGTTTGGCCACTTTCGAGATATGATCCGAAAACAGAATTTAGAACCTTACTCTTTATTTGAAACTGCCGCACCACATACATGTTCTGTGAGTGCATTTCGGAGTTAATTTTTTTTAGAGTGGGAGGACGCTCACCCCACACACGCCCACTCATACCACACACGTATGCATACTCTTCGTGTGCATCCAAGTTTCCAACTACACACGACACTCGACAGGGATTGCGATTTACCCAACCCTCGTTTCATTGGCCCAGGATATGATGTGGAAGCACACTGCATTAGTTAATTCTTGATTTTTTTTTCTGTGCCGGTTTTTGTGATTAAAAAAATGGTGCCAAGTGCCAAAACCGCTCCTGTTGGTGAACTTTTCTTATGGGAGATCGAACCAAGGTGCTTAGTTTCTCACCCAACTATGGATCTGTCTTCTTTCATTATATGGTGCACTGGTATATCCATAGTTTTACCTTCTGGTCTTAGAGCTTCTACTATATTTGGAACATTGGGAGAAACATCATGTAAAGACTGTATACAACTATCCTCAAGTGAAGAAAGCAGGTATTGTACGTGACTTTGTGAAATGCCTTCTGTTTTTCATCACTCTGGACCATTCTGATGGATATTTGCCACAAAGTTTTGCCGCTACATCAGTTGGGGCCAGGTTCACAAAATCGGTTTGGAAAAAATCGTTTGAAAATCGAAATTCGAAAATCGGAAATATCGAGCCGAAAATCGGTTGAAAATCGTCAAAAATCGTAGAGTTTCAAAAGCAAAATTTTTGAAAAAAGAAATTTAAAGGGCTCCTCGTAGGTTTTGTAAACGCCCTTACCTCTGAGGATGCACAAATGAATCGCCTCTGACTTGCTTAACCTGTTCACCATGAACAATACATGTTTCAGTAACAATTCCATTGCAAGGTATATAGAGACGCAGCCAGAGGTAGCATGCTTTCTTGAGGACTAACGTTTAATTAACCATAACTATTTTCATGTTATGGAATTTCATGTGTGCACACTTGCAGGTGTCAATCTGCACCTCAGACAAGTAACTGAAAGGTTCTGCACTTGCCTGTTCAATTTCAGATAACTTGGCGCACAGTTCTTCAGGAATAGACCAATCAAACAGATCAATATTCTCCTTCAACCTCAATTCATTAGCACTCTTGGGGAGGACACTGTCCCGGTCGAAGTCCCCAGCGTATAGCAATCTGCGCTGGAGTTTTTCCTGAGCTCTCGGCTATTGATGTCACCACTGGGTTACTCGCAACGACTTCCATCCTACCCAAAGGCGCACACGCCTGTAGAAAGCGTGTGAACTCACCACTCCAGTGTTGCATGTCAAGAAACATTAGAAATATGCTGACTTACAGATGGATGAACTCCATTGGAGTGGCTAAATGCTCTCAGCTTCGGCTGTTGCCAACCATGAGGGACACGGGCAACGGCAAGCAAATCGCCTAATTTCTTCGAAGAAAAATTGTTCACACAGATCGCGCAAACTTTGCCTGAATCATACGACTTCTCCATTGCTTGCCAGGTCTTGGGTATGTCAGGCTGGACAAAGTTCTCAGGACTGATTTCAGTGCCTTTCTTGACCTGAAAGGGCAATGAATCTACAGAGATCCCAGAGCAGTCATTTGTCAGCAGCAAAGAGATAGGAGTATATGGCAATCTGGCTACTTACACTTCTTGCTTTGCTCGTTCTCTCTCTCCCCTTCGCCGCGTGCGAGACGAGAATAAAATGGCATGTGGCTTGAAATTTTGAAAATGAGAAGTGAACTAAGCAATGGAGGCTACGCAAACGACCAAGGACGCGTGATGTGTCATGTGCCCCGATCATTCGAGTCCCCCTTCTGAAAGAGCCAAACGTTCGCTCAGTGGTTCTTTTTCATTTTTACCCTGCACTGTCACGCTACGCTGTCAACGGAATGAAGCGAGAGCTCATGTATAATATAGTACACTACTCACTCTATTTCACAATATCTGTTTGTATACTCGAGAGTCTCACTACTAAAAAAAACACTTATATTAGACTTCCTCATCACTAACAGTTTTAAAAAATCGTCTATAATAACCACTCATCAGTGACCCTGCATCACAATGGTTTTTAGCTAGAAGGGTCAGTGATGATGTATGTGTATTATAAATAAATAAATAATGAGATGTATGTGTTATAAATAAATAATGTGATTTATATACTATAAATAAACATGAATTATTCATCAGAGACGGTTCCATACATAACCGTCTCTGATATCTCTCCACTCACTTTTAATCCGGTCCGGATCCCCCCGTCCACATCGCAGCTAGATTCAAGAACCCTAGCTTTGTCGCCAAAATCCCCTCGGTCGCTCCTCCGCCCGACCACCTTCCCGCCTCGATCACACCGCCGATCGCTCCCTCCTCTGCCGCCTCCTCCGGCCTTTGTGATGCCTCGCCTCACTCTAGTCGCCTCCACCCGTGCTTCCGCCCCTGCCTCCCTCCAATAAGTGTGGCTCTGCCGGCGAGCTAGGAAGCACAAGGTGTGCCGCCATCTTCTTATATCTTTGGACACACATATCTTTATGCCTTGAACAATTTCTTGTCTGAAGTTAGATGTCATGAGCACCCTTATGGTTATGGTTTGCAATGAAATCTTTGGACCATGTTCGCTCGTATATGTTTGGTCATGATAGTATTGATTATTCCATTTTGTTAGGCTAACAAGGCATTACCCATTGTAAAATGACCTTGGTTTATAAGGTATTTTTATCAAAGTTTTTGGTCATGCCCATGTTTAATCATGAGTTTAGTAATCACCATCTATCTTTTATTTATGCTTTAATATTTGTACAACTGTCAAAAAGAAAAGCATGGAAGCACCTCTCGTAGGGTAATTGAAAAAAATATAGACATCATTGCTATTTGTCAAGGATGATAAAGTAAATGGGATGCTGAAGGTAGATGTTTTCAAGGTGCCTATGCTGCAGAGTTCGATTGGTGACAGCAAATCGCAATATTGTGCGAACCATTGGTTCCATGACAATCTTGTGTGAGCTAGAAAAGTCGAAAGGCTCTAATGGTGGTACACATATATAGATATTGCCTGTGGTCAGAAGGTCTATATTAACCCTAACAAGTCTGGTTTGATTTAATCCATACATTTAGCTGGCTATAGATTAGGGTTGACATGCAATAGGGAAATACTTCCACTAGTTTCAGACTTTGAATTTTCATAGGTGTAGAGCAACATAGACGCATTCCAAGTAACTTGTTTCATATTTATGGGGGACAAGTAATCACAATAATATGTAACATGTTTACCTCGTCTCATAAATCATAGAAGTTTCTTAGTATTGAGAGATCCCCATCTTCTTGATCTGCTTACACAAACCGGAGACAGTGGAAAAACTGATGCATAGTAAACAATTTATCTGCCAGCAATTTATAATCTTTACAAATAAAATCATTAGAATGCTTACTATAGACCTTGCCCTTGTTGATATTGGACTGCCACAACCTCGCAATGGCATCCTGGAATTGTGCAACAATGTAGAATTGTGGAGCGACTATATAATATTTGGCTTTATATCATCTTCTGTTTAGCAAATTAGCAAGTGAGAATTAGGAGACATTTACTCCTTTTGGGCCAAGATTCAATAAAGACATAAGACACCACTTCTCTCATGTGCACGGCTTTGCTAACCATATTAGTTACCAAAGAATCGCTCATCAATCTTTCTCATAATATGTTTGCCCCTTGCATCGATGATAGTCAAAATTTAAGGTTACCATTTTTCAGACATATTAATTATGCTTAGCATTAGTTAAAACAAGATGACGTCCCCTCATTCATCGTCATCAAATAGATTTGATGAGCCGAACATAGCAAAACCCACCCGCGGTCCAAGAGGACTGAATAAAAGGCCCGAGAGACGATATACCATCACGGCGATAGATCCACAGGATGGAGCCCCTACCCAACCTCCGAAGGCAGCGGCAGCATTTCGGAGATTGTGCGTGATAGTTGGACGGGAACGGGTCCTCATCACCTATCCATCCTGTAAGTCACTGGCAAATGATGAGCGCAATAGCTTGGTCACAGAAATTTTCTCATCCTTCGAGATCCCGGGAGACGCCGAGCCCATGCTGCGACGGTATGTGTTACTAGTGGCAGCAAAGGCGTGGAAGAATTTCAAGAGCAAGCTTGTCATACATTAAGTTAATAAGGAAATGACTCCCTTCTCTAAGTATGGGTTCATTGATGAAGACATATGGCAACAATTTGTGGAGATGAAGACGACGAAAGAATTTGTCCGTCAAAGTGAAGCGAACAAGGGCATCCAGGCAAGGAACACTCACCCCCATAGACTCGACTCCGCGGGATACGCGGGTAAGGTAGTGCAATGGAGTAGGGAGGACGAGGAGGCCTCCCCGCCATTTGCCTCAGTCGTTGACCAGCGCGCCCGAAACTGGCTAAGAGCGAGGTCACGTACCACATCTTTCGGCGCCGTATCCTTTACAAACCCCGTGGACGAGGAAGTGTCCAAACGCCTGGTAAGATATCGAGCTACCTAGTTTGTAATTAGTCCATAACTTCATAAGTGAAATAACATGTCGGGATCTTGTAGGAAGCGTTTAGTACACAATCTTTCGAAGATGTACTCTCTATGGCCTTAGGAAATAAGGAGCACCTTGGTCGCACGTAAGGCAAAGGGGTTTTCGTTCCCTGAAAAACGGGATTCCCAGACAACTTTGACGCATACTAGAGTCGAAAGAGAGCCAAAGCTTCGCACGAGGAATGGCTAGTACAAAAGATTGAGGAAAGGCTTCGAGATGAGTTCAGTAATCATATAAGAATGCTCGAGGAAAGGTTCAATAATCAGCTAAGTCGGCCCACACAAGCCCTAGATGTACCTACGCAATTCAGCCCCACTACCCATCGGAGCAGCTGTGTGTCCACCCCTCAACAGATGAAAACAACGGCAAATTTCATGTCGAAGTCATAAAGGTAATATATCTCTTGAATGCTCTGTATATAGACATGTTGGACGCCTTAGCTAATTGTGTGTACCATTATGTAGGTGGCCACGCGGTGCAATCTTCATGTGAGGCTTGTCAATTGCCCCGTTACCCTTCTGACTGCTTGGGGGCTCACGTATCCATCCAATAACGGGTGCTGGTGCACGATACAGAGGCAGCGTCAGGTTTCACTAAGGTCAATGTAGATGGCGTACATGACAATTTCAAGGCCGTCACACTGCAGATGCTCCCAAATGAAATCTTGACACTAGGGGATGCCATTGGCACATTCATTCAGTGGCCCAGCAGCGACATCTTCCTGGTAGCCGATCCTCCAACACCGGCGGTACCCGCATCACTGGAAGTACCCGTACTACCGGACTCAGCTGCTGCACCGAAGCAGGCCACCAAATTGGCTACATCGCTTCGTGATCACTTGTCTCCCGTGAAGATGACATATGGTAGAAAGCTAAACAAGGGCAAATCAAAGCAGATATCAGAGGCCCCCGACTATCGGTTTGGCCCGTTGGTCTCGGACTATCCGTTTGCTCCGTTGGCCCGGAGATACAAGCTAGGAGAGCCTTTCTTACCGGAAGAGCACCTACAAAATCTTTCATCGGCTTGCATTACATTGTATGAATGGTACATGGAACAAGCCAACAAGCCAGTGGCACAACAGATATCATGTATCCTAGTCAGCTTCATGGAGAAGCATATGTTCAACCAGTCATCGGGGGGCTTCTTCGGGGTTGACTTCAACGATTTGTTTGATCTCTACAACCTCGACGCCTCGCTCTTGAGATGTTGGACATTGTAAGCGTGTGCCTTCACGGCTTAATCCGTGCAATACCGCTAAATGTCACACACACACACACATATATATAGCTTTGTACATATAGATACATGATCATTGTAGCCAAAAAGAAGGATGAACCGGTAGGTTTCCTCGACCCACATATGGTCTCCAAGCAAAGCATGGACGAAAATGTATGAGCGGTCGAGGATTACATGACAAGTGCGTTGCTGGTTCAACGCGATAAACAATACATACTTCTCCCCTGCAATTCGGGGTAAGTGCTACACTAGTGCAATACTTATTGATTTGTACTTTATACACAACTCGAAGTTAGGTTCAATGACCATGGCATATATCTGTATAGGTTTCACTGGGTTCTTATTATAATTGTACCAAGAAAGAACCTGATTATATACCTAGATTCCTTAAAGGGTAGCAGCCACAACTTGAAGCCTATCACACAATTAATAAATTGGTAATCACATTCCCTCCATAGATAACTCTGTTGTGGGTCGTTCAAGGTGTACGTCGCTCGTGGAATAGCTGAGACTAACTTTTTGGAATCACGCAAGTCGTTCCAAGTGTACAAATTTCATGGAGGGACATCCAAGGGAGGGTCGCAGCTGCACCACGATATGAAGTTTTCGGTATCCGCTATTACACAATAATTTATATCACACTCCATAATAATGCCTCTCCAACAAACCAATTCTATTTTTGCAGTGCCACCAGCAGGGAAAGAGAAATAACCTATGTAAATTCTACGTTTGCCACAACATGCAACTCATCATGGGTATAATGAGGACAAATGTCCTGGAGGTTTGTCAATCTTCCAACAATTACTTATCAATTTATATATATACACGACTGTAATCTTCCCATCGACAGGTTGCGAAAATCGCTACAACTGCGTTGGAACAGGCCGATATGCACAAAATTCGAAGAGAACTCGCTTATTTCTTGCTACGTGAGGTCATAAAGCCAGAAGGTGAGTTCCACTGCCTAACCTGATGAGTTGTATATTGCAGTGGCATGTGTACTTTTGATGTGGATTTGTGAATTGTAGTGGCATGCACTTGTCAATTGTTTAATATATGTGAGTTGATTTCTGAAATGAATGTGCTGTGATACTTATGCATTTACTTGTGGATGTGTAATCTGTATTTATGCATTTACTTTGTAGATGTGTAATCTGTTCTGCTTGTTTCAGAGAGCATGGCTAGCATTTATTCCCGAGGCTAGCCAATAAAATAAAAAATCTTCAAAAATACAGACCCTCAGCAAAGACGTTTCTAGGCTACAAGTGTCTGAGACGGTTCTAGGCTAGAAGTGTCTCTGATGTTAATTTTCAGAGACGGTTCAAAAACCATCTGTGATGTACTCTTCTCATCACTGTCACATGTTTAGAGACGGTTCAAGAAACCGTTTGTGATGAGCTTCAAAAAACCGTTTGGGATGAGCTTTTATGTAGTAGTGTCTGTTTCAAAATTCATACCAATACACTACTCCCTCTGTTTTATCCGTGGGCTCAAGAGTTCCCTTTCAAAATATTTGCCCTGAGAGGAAATCGAGTTCAGTTGTCACAATATTTCCACTCTTAACATAATATGTATCATCATTTTTCATTTATTTCTCATGATAGGTTATAGGCGAATATTATAAAATAGATAAGAGTGCTATGCTACAACATTGGACACGAACTTTTACACAACAGTTTTCATTCTGCACATCATGATTCATGAATCCACCATGATCAAGAGTAGGACGTGCAAGTCAACGGTATGCAGGGACGGAGCTTTACGTCGGCCAAGCTGGGTCGCGGCCCCCTCTTTTGTTTTGGCATCACTCTATATACAGTTAAGAAGATAGTAGTTTATAAGTACACGATAAACTAAATTAAAATGATATCTATTGAGGGAACAAACGAGCAGTACAAGACAAACAATGCCAGGGACAGAAACAAACTACTCGTAGCACAGGATAGATGATGCCGGGGCAAGTCCTAGTTTTATAGCAGAAAAACATGATCCAGAGGAGCACTACAGAAGAATTTCCAAGGGAACATGAATCTGCCGATCAAGCAGTTCGTCATATATGATAGCAGCCGAGCTCAATAGTACCGAACCATACATTTCTTAAGCGCAAATTTGGGAATGTACGATAAGTGGCTGGCACTAATGTACGCCGTTCCCTGGGCAGTGTCAACCTCGGAATGCTCCTAAATTTCCCCGTCCCAGAGCTCCTCATGGGTCTTGTAAACGCTTTGTGGATTAACAATGAAGTTGCCCCTGAGCAGCCTGACCTGAAGATCACAAAACAAGAAACATTGTAAATAACTGGTGAAAAGGTCTTGCAGACAATTAGAGCATAAGGGGTGCAAACTAAGGCTATGTTTAGCACAGCTCCAGCTCCACCAGATCCAGCTAGCTATTCCTAGCTCCACCAAATCCGTGGAGCTAGAGCTGTGAGTATATTGAGTGTTTAGGTGGATCATCTTGTTTACATTTTAGACTAAAAATATAAACTTTAATTCACTTTATTTTAGCCTACAAGTTTCAGATCTGATGTGGAGCTGAGATCTGCCAAACAGGGCCTAATAATGATGAACTACTTCAATAATGGAAAGCAAACGTCTGAATGAAACACCTGGAAAATGCACACTGTAGTTCTCTGATGATTAACAATGCTATCACTAATAAGATCGGAAGGACTTCAGTTATCGGCTGCTATCAACCTTATGGATGTATAGGAACCTGAAGCTGTTTTGAAAAACAGTCAAAGAGACACAAAATTGCCCTGATAAAGGTCATGCAGCACGCGATAACCACCACTGGACAGTGAAGTGTTAGTTTGGTTTCTGTCCCCCAAACACAACTAATGCTGCTTTTTTTTTTAAAAAAAAAGGTGCTGCCACTGACAGTGAAAAAAACAGTAGTCCATCCAGACTAGGCAGCTGGGTGCCCCAGCACATAGCAACACAAAATCGGAACATTCTGACCATGACAATAAATAACCAGTTTGGAAAAATGTCATATTGAATCCTAACACATGTAAGGACAAATGACATTGACAAGCAATACAATCTTCATAGATCAAAAGGGACTACATAACCATTATGCAGATCTTATAATGAGTAACCCTGAAATGCGCATATGTGAGATGCTATATCTTCGAATTATTATTGCTACTTGATGCAAATGTGTGATCAAGGATTGAAGAACAGGTCTTTATGATTATCCTGGCACTGGTGTTCCAAGCAAAGTAGAAGCTATGGAAATAAGATACAAACCTTAAACACAACAAATGCTACTTAATTATAGCAATTTAGCATGCTCCAAGGAAAACAAATGATGTCTTTGGAGAGCATCCACTCATGCATTTGCTTGTCAGGGTAAAGTCATCATATGAAATTTAAAAAGAACATTTCATGATTGAATTTTGGAACATCAGTTTACTCTATATGGATTTCTAATAATTGTCACCACATACAAATGTAATTTTATCCCAACTATATAAAGCAGCTCCTGTATGCTAAGAAAAAGTCTGCTGAGGCTCAGCACAGCCAAAAGCATAGACCATAAATGTCGGTGTTCAAAGTAAGTTTTATAACTCACCTGCTTAATCTCAGAGAACTTTGCAAGCAAGTCGTCTGGAATAGACCAGTCATAAACATCAATGTTCTGTTTTATCCTTTCTTCACTCACACTCTTTGGGAGTACACTGTGACCCATCTGAATGTTCCAGCGCAGTGCCACTTGTGCAGGAGTTTTGCCAAGCTTCTCTGCAATTGAGATGAGGATGGGTTCTTTAAGGACATTACTGTTCATCCATGTTGAACCAGGCGAACCTAGTGGTGAGTATGCCTGCAAAATGCAGATGCAGAATCATATGCACAAGCACCAAAAGGCACAAAAATCATTAGCCAGCCCCTTGACTTCTATAAAAATACAGTTAAATGTACTGCGAACTTACAGAAAGATGAACACCAGTTGACTGGCAAAAGCTATGGAGCTTAGTTTGCTGCCAACCGGGATGGCACTCCACCTGATCAACAGCCGGAGGTACACGAGCTACAGCAAGCAAGTCACCCAATTTCTTTGATGAGAAGTTACTCACACCAATTGCCCGAGCCTTTCCAGCATCATATAACTTTTCCATAGCTCCCCATGTAGCTGGGATGTCAGGTGGTATATAGTTTTCAGGGTTACTAATGCTGGATCCCTTCTTGACTCTAAATGGCCAGTGGATCTACAAAAATGTATACGATTAGAAATTTTAATTGTCTTTATTGGCTAACAACATGCTAAACCATTTCAACAAACGGTCATCTAACTCAAAAGACAGAGGTATCCCCCTGTTTTATGTGAAGTGAAAACTTCAATTCATTATCACAAATTTGTGCAGAACAATATAATCAAACCATTCAACGGCCAACATATATAACCTTTTCTATGATCTATTTAAGACAACAAAATGTACCCCAGAAGTAACCTTAAAACAACAAACCAAGTCCACCGGAAGTAACATACACAGATTTAAATAAGGCCAACTGAATATTATTTTGTTGATTATGGTTGTACAACAAGACTCAAGGAATAGCTCTCGACATATGGTACAATGGATGATAGAGGAAACACATTTACAGTTTCCACATCACAAACTCTGAATAGAATCATCAATTCATCATGCAATGCGCTGGCACGTATAACACAGAACACTGATAATTGACATAAACTTTGGAGGATAATGCATCAGTTGTATCAATGTTCATTGATTGAGGAAGATACTTTTTTAAAAAAAAGAAATGGAACTACGGAACATATAGAACTAAAGTAGCTACTTGTTGTAAATTGATGTCAATGGTCATGACTCATGAAGCAAGACATGGATAACAGACAGACCAGAACCTAGCAAATGACGCAGCAAACTAGAATTCTTAAAAAGGAGGATACATACAAGGTAAAGATCCAAGTACTCAAGCTGCAAGTCATTCAGGGTTTCATCAAGTGCCTCAGGCACATCTTCTGGGGCATGATGACCGGACCTGAAAAAACATGCCCATCAATAGAAATCAGTGGGGCATAAAGGATTAAAAGCTCTAAACAGGCATCTAGGTATTCAAATTGAACTGCAAAGACATATAAGTACAAGGGTATCACCAGACGTTTGGGCTTACCATAGCTTGGAAGTGATAAACAGATCTTCACGCTTGACTACACCCTCTTCAAATAGCTTCTGCAGAGCAGAACCCACCTGGATAATAAAAAAAATGGATATTATGTTTTTTCTTAATGGTTACGCATCATGAAAAGAAGCAACATTGGACATAAAGCATATATTAACGTAAGAAGGGTAACTGCTACTTTTGAGTTTTGATTGCCATCTTAATTTGGTCCCTGCCCTTTAAAGCAGTCCAAATCGCTCTTTTTTTTTCCTTTCTAAACCGCTTCACTGTTAGTGGACAGAAAGCAAGTTCCCACATGAATGGAGAGAGACAGATGGCATGTAATACTGTCCCCTCTTCTATTATTTATTCTCTTGTGCCAGAGCATGTGTTTGTATTTGCAGGAAACAGATGCAAAGTTTATACACGAACATTAGGAGCATAATATAGAATCTGCAGTGATGTCGCGGTAACGCAAGAGGGATTCAACGATTACCTCCTTTTCGTTGCTGTAAGCTTTGGCGCAATCGATGTGCCGGTACCCCGCCTGCACGAAAACAATCATACATTGATTCGCCGACATTCTCAAAGAAAACACTCACCCAAGCAAGATTGGAGAAAGGGTTAGAGAGAGAGAGAGAGAGAAAGAAATCTGAAGCGAAGCAGGTGGAGAGAAAGGGGGGAAGAGGAGAGGAGTCATTGTGGTGGGGAGTGGGGACCTTGACGGCGGCGTAGACTGCTTCGCCGACCATGCCGGGGTCGGACTGCCAGGTTCCGAGCCCCACCGAGGGGATCTTGGCGCCGGAGTTGAGCACGAAGTGCGTCGCCATCTCCGCCTCTCTCGACTCCCACTCCCTCACACACAGGGACGGCCACAGACGCAGCAGGGGAAAAGCGCACGTGCGGCACGGGAACAAGCGGAGGCGACGAGCCGAGGAGCGGGTGGTGCGTGCTGCTTTATAGGCAGCGGAGCGTCGGAGCGGTCGGCGAGGCTGGCTCGGCTCGGCACGGCCTCGGGTGGTTCGTTCCGGGGGCTTCGTGGTGGCGGCAGTTATTACGCCGGTGTTTTTTTTTTCCGGAATTGCTAATGAACCGGACGTTTGATTTTTTTTCAAACGCCTACTCTGAAATATTTTTTTCTACGTGAAATATTTTCTTTGATAACAGTAGAATGTCGATCCGGATCGCTGCAATATTTTTTTTCTACGTGTGAAATATTTTCCTTCGATAACAGCAGACGTGTGTGCGCGAAAAAATATTGCACACGTTGAAAAAAAATATTGCAGACGTTAGAAAAAAATATTGTACCAACGTCCGACACAACATGTATAAATCGAACGTCTAGGTGCTAGTTCTTTTTTTTTAACCATACGGCACTCACGCACGTCCATTGGAATTTTTGCGTAGTCTCCATGGCCTCACGGGATACCATGGCCTCAAGTAACACACATGTGTATTCTGAACGTATATACACATGTATTCTAAATAAATATAATATATTGTGTTAGTAGTATAGATCAAACCCAGGTGAGTGAAAACAAAGAGCCTGTTTGGGAGCTGTAGCTTTTATGAAAAGCTAGTTTTTGACTCTCTAGATTGAAAAATAGTTATAAATTTTTTATAAGAGACCGTTTGACAAATAACATAGCTTTTAACTTTTACTAATATATAAAACTTCTAATTTATACTAAAAATTGTTTAAAAACTAAGCTATTTAACAAACTTGCTAGCTTCTTATAAGCTGAATGCTTCGCTTCGGCCACTGGCCCATCCGTTTGGTCTTTCTGCATTAGCACCACAAAGTGATGTACCTTCCTCTTCTCTTTCTTGTCTGACGGAGAAAATTTGGCACTTCAAAATTGGACTAGCCACCAGCTTGATTGGTTGCTACAGTGTATCTCAAACACCTGTGGTTCGCAATGCATGATACTAAACTGCATGTTTCCAAGCTTTTGTTTTCTCACACTGTTTTGTCCATTTAAAATTCCATGCCGTTTGCGTGGGGCACGGCCAGGATAAAAATTGTGGTTTTTGAAACAAGAGGATGCAAATTATGGTTACCTACCCCTGGCCGCTTGTGCCGCCCGCTTTTCCGGATTCGGTTGGCATCTCCGGCCTGAAGAAGGAAGCGGAGAAGAGAAGCCCTTTTGTCGGCATCGTAGATCACATATGCTACAGTGAGCTAGCCCCGCGAATCTTTGAGCATGCAATGCAACATACCGAACGCATGGGACAGCGTCCGGCGTCTGCCTGTTGCGAGTGTGACAGGTCGGATCGTGACACATGAAGAGCGACGCGTCCATCATCCATGCCGCGAGCTCACTTCGAGTTGAGGCTAACACGAAACCACGTCGGCAATATTTACCTAGGGAACCAGCGAGGCAGGCCGATTACGCATAAGCATCAGAAGAGCGTAAGCACTGATGCGATAAAAGTGCTCCTCCCAGGAATGGCAATGGCCCCGATCCCCGTTTCTCCGCAGGACGGGGAAATCTCGCCCCGTGGAGGGTTTATCGGAGAAAATGTTATCCCCGTCGGGGATCGCGGGGACGGGGACGTTCTACCATTCCCCGTCCCCGACCTCCGCCCCGTCCCCGTGTTATCACTACTACTAGGTGGGAGCAAATGATTATTCTCAAAAGAAAAAAGAATATATGTGAGGTTATTATTAATAAACATGCTAAATATGAATTACTCTCGTGATTCACTCACACTTAATCATACATGCACTATTAATCTAGTGATTTATTCATGTAACATGTGATCTTTTATATAACATTTTCGAGGATTAGTCCCCGTCGGGGCCCCGCAAACCCGTCGGAGATCGAGGACGGGGGATAATTAAACTCCGTGTACGGGGTCAGGGACGGAGACGGAGAGATTTTGCTTATCGGGGATCGAAAATAGGAGGATGCTCCCCGCGAGATTTTTCCCGTTGCCATCCCTACTCCTCCCCCTCCGTTTCAACTTTGAAGCGATGCCAATGCTCAGTGTCTCTTTCTGTCCGTTGTACCTGTCCTTCTGGGCTCTCCAGAGCCCCAAGTACGTTGGGCACAAAAGCGCCCACATAGCATTGCATAGGCGCACCAAGGATTGTCGTCGATCCCGTATGCCTTTGTCCAACTTCGGCGTATACCACTATACCATCTGAAAAGCGAAAGCCTGCGAACGACAAAGCAGGATTGATGCGTTGGTTGGTTCGAGCAAGAGCAACACTTGTGTTCAACCGGTGCAGCTTCTGTTGGAAATATTAGAAATTTTCTTAATATTTAATCCGCAGAATTATGTAAATCATGATTAAACAAAGATACAATTTTTGTTCAAAGTCAAAGGTACTAGATAACAAATTATCTATCTCATACGCAAAGACTAATGAACAAGAAATCAGCATGATTAAAACACGGTATAAGTTAATATACCCTTGAGCCGGTGTCACCGTTGGCACAAAGCGCAGTGTAACATTCTCGTTCGCCATGACGGTCAAGTAGACGATCACAAGTTGTCGCGATGAAGCCTTGAAGAAGCGGTTGATGCAAAGGTGCACGCGCGTTGCAATGCGATGCGCTTCAGAACACTTTTCGAGCAAATGCGTGGTCGCTCCCCAAAAATCTTATCGGCCTTCTATCTCGAGCAAGATCTCAAGAAGGGCGAGGTTCCAGAGGCTCGCTCCCTCTCGCTACTTGTGCGCAAGAAAACAGAGGCGGAAATGCAAAGGACAAAGCAGAACAATGGAGTATGCGGAAGAGTCAAGCAGGTGAAGAAAAGCACAGCTGTAGCTCTCCTTATATAGCCTCGCGACATGCAACGGGCAGGAGCAGGAGTTACCAGCCATTAACTCATGTAGCCGAGCCATCAACCACGTCCGTTACAGTAATCGACGGCGATTCGGGTCACATTGATCATCGCGTTATCGGGTCATATTGACTATCAAACGGCAAAACAAACCGCCCGCCAAAGACATCACGTCCGGCTGGCCTGGCTCGCACCGCACACGGCACGCCACGCCACGCCTCGCCTCTCGCCTCGACTCGACTAAGACACGCACACGCCACGCCACGCCACGCCTCGGCTTACGGCGCGTGGTACACCTTCACCCTTTTCCACCTTGCTAATTGAGAGACACACAACTCAACTATTTAAGTTGGTCAAACCTTCTCTCAATTACCCATATGGTACTAAACCAAATTGATGACTCCTAGTATTCTAATGGGCCTTTTGAATTTCTATTAAATTAATTATGGGCCATCCCATAATAATCTAACAATCCCCACCAAATTTCAAAGGCACATTTGAAATACTCTCGCCCAATGTAGTTTGATATACCGCTTTTCGATGGAGACTGTTGTTGAACTTCCATCTAGAACAAAGGTTACGCCATCCACAATCAACAATGGACTATGTCTTGAATTGACAGCTTTGTGCGAACAAGTTTCACCAAAGTCCTTTATCGATACTAGGTCGCTAAATGCATCCCCTCGGTTTGGAGCTTATAAGTCATACTCCTTAGCCTTTTATGAGCCTCTAGAGATCACCCAATCTCATAAACTGTGACTAGCAAATAACTCATATAGGTGTATTCTCATAAGATGTTCTCAGGACAACATCTCTCGCTTATCAAAGCCACTCGAATACATTAAGGTATAACCAACCCGCCATACTGTAATAGGAGAGTTATTGCATCTCAAACGGAGTGGGCCAAGTATGTAAGTACTCTCCTCTCACCACCACTAGCTTGTCTCAACATCCTAATTCACTGGATCTCGATCAAATAGGATGAGTTACCACTAAGACATGACTTTATGTGGGTCTCAAGCCCATCTCCTTCGATGCTTCATCTATCACATTCCGTGATAGTCCCCGATTTAATACTCATAAAACAGGTGCACCAACGGCCCAATTGCAACAAGCAAAGCCCAGAGCAAAGAAGCAAGCGGCCTCGAATACGGCCTCACTTAAACAGCCGTCCCCTACTGCTACCCAAATGCCTACGACCATTCAGGAGACCATTCCCGACCGGTCCCGACCGACTTCATAGGTTCCCGACCCCGCAGCCGGGACGGATCCCCGACCGACTCAAACAGGTTCCCGACTTCGCAATGGACGGATCCCGACGACTCGAGGTTCCCGACCCCGCAGCGACGCGATCCCGCGACGACTCGGAGTCCCGGAGTCCCGTGTCAACCTAAGGCCACATGCCCCACGAACGGTCATTCGGCGGATCGAGCGAGGCGTGTGGTCCTTCCCAAGACAGCTTTGATAGCCGCCAAGCCACGCCTCTGTCCCATCAACCACCACCCACAAGGCAAGGACACGCCTCTCCCGAGGCAACTCTAACGCCACACGCGACTACGCCAACACCCACATGGATCACGAGAGCGCCACGCCACTTCCTGAGGATTACCTAACCGCTCGACTACCTAGACCACCGACCCAAAGATAGGCTCAAGAAGCGGCACCGGCCGGCGGAGCAAGCGACCGGGCGGCGAACGACATGACGACGGCGGGCAAGATCAAGCCCTAGAAGTAGCTCGCCTGCACTTCGCCAATTCTCGATGTAACCCGCCTTCAGATCAATAAAAGGAGGCAGAATCTCCTAACAGGCAGCGAGTAAGAGCTACAAGAGAGCTTTTCCTCTTCTTCCTCTTCTTCTTTTCTTCTCCTTCCGAGAGCTAAGTTTAGATCATTCTAGTGTTGAGGCTCCACCTCTCGCTTGTAAAAACTCGGCACCATCCGCACCCCAAAGGAATACAACACCAACGCACGAATCGAGTAGGGACCTTCGCCCGAACCAAGATACATCTTGACCTGTGGTCTAACCATTCAGGAGCGGAACGCGCAGCCCCTTAGACTTACAAATTTACTTGCCTGCCAAACGCCAACAGCCATGGCGCCAGTAGGGGCTTCGCCTTCAAGGCAAAGATCTCCTGATTCCCATTCGCCTCCTTGATGGCATTCTTCTCCAACGACGATGATCGTGTTCGGGAGCCGATCCGCCGGCCTCCTCACCACCATTACACCGGAGGAAGAGCTCACGCCATCCTCACCGCCGGAGGCGGCGCTATGGGAGCCCGACACCATCTCCGGCTTCTGCCCCACTCCGCTTGAGCGCCTCGCGGCCCCAAAGCCGAACCCGAGGAGCGCTATACCTCCTTTGGCGAAGTTCCTCCGGCTCAAAGCAGAGATCCCGCCACCTCCCGCCGCCACGACTTGTAGCTATGGTCGCTACATGCCAACCTCCGCCCACGAAGTTGTCGGAAGACTCTTCCACCACGGCCCAGCTCCGACACGGAGTATTCCGCCGCAGCGACTCCGCGAGTGCAACGTGGCGCACACCGATTTGGCCGTAGCCACCGCGCTACGACGGTCCCCGCCCGGCGACCGAGGCACAGAGGGGGAATACCAGCCATGAAGGCTACTGAACGCGCCAGCTCACCGCCACCGAGCCCAACGGCAACGCGAGAGCCGAGGAGCGAAGGTCGAAGCTCGACCGGCCTGTGCCAACCTCGAGCAGACGAGCCCGAGCCCGCGCAGCGCCGGGCGACGCAGACGCGCGCGCGCCAAGAGCACCACAAGTTGGGGGCGTAATCCGCGCCCGCTTTTTCCTCACGCAAGCCAAACGTGGTCGCGGCCGCACGCCGCCCGAGGCCTTCCGAGCCCGCAAACCCGAGGCCGAGCTACCTACCGTAACCTTCGGGTCGGTGGAGCGCGCGTCGCGGCAAAGACATGCAGCCTCCGGCCTACCACACCGCGCTACTTCCGCCACCGGGCCTGCATCACACATGGAGCCACTGGCGCGCCAAGACCGCACTCCACCATGAACCACCCTGTGCCTCACGCACTCGTGCGCGCCACCTCTTCAGAATGTTTATTTACATCCGCGCCACCTCGAGGCGCCAAGAAAGATGGCGAGGACGCCGCCACTCACGTGTTGCGGATGGTGAGCGCCACTATCAGCAGCCCGAGCCCCGATGGTCCCGACCACGGGCTTTTTGCTGCGGGATCCGCCAGCGGATTTCCCGCCCGATTCCGGCGCCTACCAACATTGCTAAGTACACCGGGCCACCAACCCGTGTGTCCGCTCAAGATTACCGGCCACGCGTCGGCCGGGGAGCGATGATGATCTCTTCATCATCCAAGACTTCCCATCTACTCGCGACTCGGCCGAGCTCGCTCGAGTACCGCCTCCAAAACTGCCAGAACTGGCCGACTTGAAGAATCTTCGTTTAGAACTTCCGTGGCACTTATAAGCGCCGGTAACTCCTGACTCGAAGGTCGCAGCAAGCGGCACTCGGGATACTCTCCGACTACATCCGAGGTTTTTCCGCCAGTAACGAGCTCCCGACATCTCCGACGCCGATGTCGTGGAGCCTTCATCTACGGCACCTCCTCGCAAGGCCTTGTGCACAAGTCGGGCCGCCTCAAGCCCAGACTACCAAGGAGCTCCTCGACATCGCCACCAACCACGCCCGCGAGGAGGCCGAGGGGCTATTTTCGAAGGAGGAAAGGCCCAGCAGAGCCCGGCCCAAACTGGTCTCCTTCCGACCGCTCGACAAACCAAGCGCACGGAAGCGCATCCGTGAGATCTGTGGTCGCCACGGCCGACCGCCTCGCCAGCGGCAGCGCGCCGACCGTCGCGCCGACCACTTCGAGAAATTGATGGACGGCCCATGCCCAACCATGGGTTCTCCGTCAAGCACAAGTACCGGATCGCAAGTCCCGAGGCGCTATCTTTCTAGCGCCCCCACCACGCCGCTGGCAAAGGAAAGAAGCTCGCCGCGCCCCGCGAACGGCGGAGAAGAAGGCAGACGACGAGTTCCCGAGCCCGACGGCCGCCTCATGATCTTCGAGGACCGGCTTGCTACCGCCATGCCGCCGCTAAGCTCGCTATCACGAGGTCCACACCGTCGCGCGCGGCCCCAATATCTTCGGTGGTCGGAGTTCCCGATCACCTTGATCGGACCGATCACCCCGATCGCGGCCCCACACCGGGAGGTACCGCCGGTGGTCACCCGCCGTTTAACGGCGCCACGAAGGTGCCGATGGACGGGCAGCCGCCTTAACATCCTCTACGCTGAGACGCTCGACGCCATGGGGTCCCGCGCCGCCTCCGCCAAGCAAGGCACCTTTCCATGGCGCCATCCCGCCAAGAAGCCCATCCGCCGGGCAGTCGACCGCTCGCCACCTTCGGGAGCCGGAAACTTCCGCACCGAGACCTCACCTTCGAGGTCGTGGATTTCCCGGCCGCCTACCACGCCATCCTCGGGAGGCCATGCTACGCCAAGTTCATGGCGATCCCCACCACGCCTACCTCGTCAAGATGCCCGCCGCATGGAGTCATTACACAGATCGCTCTTTCAGCCTGCCTTCAATCATGAGCGGCAAATGAGCTCGCCTCGGCGGTCGCTGCTCTACTAACTCAACAAGCTCGTGAGGGAAGCCGAGTCCGGCCCTCGAATCCAAAGAATCGTGGGCGGATCCTTCAAATCCGCCGAGGACACGGCGGAGGTCACGGCCGATCCTCGTGATCCGACCAAGACCGCGGCGGGTCGAGCCACGCCCCGCCAAATAGGAAAGCGCGCTCGCCGACTTCCTCCGCACTAACAAAGATGTCTTCGCATGGAGGTCCTCCGACATGCCGGCATTCCAAAGGAGGTCGCCGAGCACTCTTGAGCGTCCGACCAAGCTCAAAGCCGGCCGCTTAACGCCGCGCCGCTCGACGAGGAAAGGCGCAGGTTATAGGGAGGAGATCGCCAAACTCTTGGCGGCGTGGTTCAGAAAGAGGTGCGCCACCGAGTGGCTAGCCAACCTCAGATTTGTAAAAAGAAGAACGGCAATGGAGAATGTGTGTTGACTATACGAGTCTCAACAAAGCATGTCCCAAGGACCCATTCCTTACTCGAGATCGACTCAAGTCATCGACTCCACCGGGTGCGAGTCTCTTTCCTTTCTCGATGCCTACTCTGCTACCACCGATTGCGCTAAAGGAGTCCGACCACTCGCGATTTCCTTCATCACTCCGCTCGCCTGCTCGCTATGTCACAATGCCCTTCGGCCAAGAACGCGCGCTACATACCAACGATGTATGCAAACGTGCTTCAATGACCGATCGGCCGCAACGTTGAGGCGTGATGTCGACGATATTGTCGTGAAGACCAGAAGGTCGACGACCTTATCGCCGACCTAGAAGAGACTTTCGCTGAACCTTCGACGGTTTCGCATAAAGCTCAACCTGCAGAAGTGCGCCTCGGGTCCCCAAAGGAAAGCTCTTAGGCTTCATCGCCTCGAGCGAGGCATCGAGGCCAATCAGAGAAGATCTCGCGATCGCAAGGATGGGCCCGGCCAAGAACCTCAAAGGGGTCCAGAGGTCGACCGATGCCCGCGGCTTTGAGCCGCTTCGTCTCTCGCCGAACGCGAATGCCGCTCTACAGTCGCCAAGAAACCACCGCTTCGCTTGACACCGAGGCTCAGAGGCCCTCACCCGCTTGAAGGCCTTCCGCCTCGCCTCCACCCCGGTCGCCCGGCACTGTGAACTGGCCGCCTCTACATCGCCGCCACTACCCAAGTCGCCGCCACGCCCTCGTGGTGGAGCGAAGGAAGAAGGCCGTGAGCTCAAGGTACAACGGCCGGTCTACTTCATCGCTGAGGTACTTTCCAGTCCAAGACTCTGCATCTACAGTGTAGTAGTTACTTCACGCGTGATCATCGCAAAGAGGAAACTCGCTCACTACTTCGACAAGACGCCATCACCGTGGTGACCACGCCCCACTAGGCGAGATCATCCATAATCGCGATGCCTCGTGAAGGATAGCCAAATGGGCGCCGAGCTTAGCGCCATGGCATAATATACGCCCCTGACGGCGATCAAGTCACAGCTCGCCGACTTGCCGCCGAGCGGACAAGCCTGTGCACCACCGGTGGTCGAAGACCCCGAGCATCGACAATGTACTTGACGGGTCTTACACCAAGAATGGCGCGCGCGGAGTCGCCATCATCTCCCCGCCGAACAAAGCTTCAATACGCCATTAGGTTGCTCTTCGACGCGACCAACAACATTGCCGAGCACGAGGCTCGCCAACGGTCTCCGGATCGCCGCCGACCTCGGTGCCCGCCGCCTACGCCCACGGGACTCCAAGCTTGTCGCCGACTGTCATGAAGGCCGCGGAGCCCCGAGACGCCCGCATGGCCGCAGATCGCCGAGAAGTACGCCGCCGAGGAGCGGTTCAAGGGTTTCGAGCTTCACCATAGCTACCGACGCTACAATGGCGAGGCCGATCACCGCCAATCTTGCTCCAAGCAGAGCCCGTCCCGCCGGATCTTCGCCTCGACTTCGCGGCCCATCGTCCACCGACTCTACTGGCTGGCGGCCACCCGACCAATCCAAAGACGGCCACCCCGACCGACGCTACGGTCGGGCGAGACTTGGCCGGATCGCCTCGCGTGTGCTAGCACTTGAGTCCGATCGAGGAGGCCCTACATCGACCGCTTGACGACGGGTCACTTCGACCCGACCGAGGCTGGCCGCCCTACGGCAAAATCTTTCGCCCCGATCGACCTGCACTCTACAAAAGGAGTCCTCCGGTCCTCCAAAAATGTATCTGACCGACCAAGGAAAATAAATTACCGGACGACATACACACGGAGTCTGCGTCACCACGCAGCACCCGATCTCTTGTGGAAAGGCCTTCGACAAGGTTTCTCACCGCCAACCACTGTGGTCGACGCCGAGCATATCGTGACGCGACCGCAAGGATGCCGCTTTTTTGCTCTACAGACGATCCGCCACCAAGCTTTACAGACGATCCCCATCACGCGGCCTTTGCCGTCTGGGACTCGATTTGGTCGCCTTTCAGAAAGCGCCCGGCTTCACCCACCGCCGTCGCGTAGATAAGTTCACCAAGTGGATAGAGGCCAAGCCGGCCGTGAGCGCCACGCCGGCACAAGCGCCATCTTCTTCCGCGACATCGCTTTTAGGTTTGGAGTCCCAAACTCCATCATCACCGACAACGGAACACATTCACGGGGAAGGAATTTCGAGTTCTGCGGACGACTTCAACATCCGTGGTCGATTGGGCGCAGTGAGCCCATCCGCGACTAACGCCGTGTCGAGCGCACTAACGGCATGATCCTTCAAGGACTCTGCCGCGGATCTTCAATCGGCTCAAGCATTTCGCAGGCGCCGGTAGCCGAGCCGCCTCCGCCCTCCGAGTCCGCGGACCACGCCGACCGGCGCATCGGGTTCACACCCTTCTTTATGGTGTTCGGCGCCAAAGCCATTTTGCCCATCGACCGAATACGGCTCCCGAGATTGCAAGCCTTCGATGAGGCTCGGGGCTCGCCGCAACAAGACGCCATCGACCACCGACGAGGCGTTGCGACGCGGCCGCCCCGCGGCCGGCCAGATATCAACAAGCCTCGCGCGCTACCACACCGCCAAGTTCGAGGACGATCCTTCAACCGGGCGACTTGGTTCTCGCCGCCCGCACAACCAAAGATAAGCACAAGTCGACGCCTCGAAGGGTCCTTTCACCGTCGTGGAAGTTCTCCGACCGCACCTTCGACTAAGGACGCCGATGGTCGATCCTCCCTAATGCCCGAAACATTGAAAAGTTAAGGCGATTCTATCCCTAAGCTCTTTCTTTTTCCCCGTATAAGTCTTTACCTTTCTCCCAACCGAGCACCGGTCGCCACGTGATTTACTCTGGGTCGCCTCGTGGGCGCCTGCTCAGCCGCTCGGATGGTGTCCGTATGGTGGTCGGTGACCCACCGACCACGAGGTCTATCCCGAGCAGAACCCTCTCGACCCGAGTGCTACGGCCACGCCACCGGCCATGGTTGCCCAAAGAGCACCCGCTGAAGGAAGCACCGAGTGGGATGACCTTCTCCGTCG
Source organism: Otatea glauca (assembly GCA_036346275.1). NCBI lineage: Eukaryota > Viridiplantae > Streptophyta > Magnoliopsida > Poales > Poaceae > Otatea > Otatea glauca. The sequence continues at coordinate 74,384,725 of CM070711.1, forward strand.
ATTGGGAACAATCTTCCCCACACGAACTCGCTAACTCACGACTCATGTGGGTCTGACCCGACTAGTCACAGAGTCTATCCCGAGCGGTAACCTTCGACCCGAGCGCCACGCCTACGCCCGCACGGCTATGGTTGCTAAGTAGCACTTTGCGGAAGAAGGAAGTGCCCGAGTGGAAAACCCTTGGCCGACGGGAACACTCCGAACCCCCATAAGTGCGCCGTGAATTACCGTGATAAACAAGACTCCTATCCTCTTCGCCCTCTCAAATTGACCCGACTCCACGCATAAGCGACCCTGCGGTCCTTGAGGCTATGGTCGGTCAAACCCAAACGCAAAGGAGAGCAAAGAGGCAAACCGAGCTACAATTACTTACGATCGCTTACACAACAGCCTTTGCAAGAAAAGAAAAAAAGGGGCTAACTTCTTTCTTCCTCTTCTTCCGGTGGCCGACCGCACGGAGGAGGAGGACTCGCATCTTGAAGGCGACCTCAGCGGGACGTGGTCGGGCGATCTCCGAGCATGCGGCCGACCGAGCTCGAACTCGCCGACCGCTGCCGGTCCGGCCCCTGCGATGCCGCTTACTCACCATCATGCGGTCGAGCACCGCCATAGTGCGAGACGGTATTGACCAGTGCGACGAAGCTCCCAGGTCGCGCCCGCAATCACAAATTACCCACAAGCCCTCGCAGACTGGGCAGTAGCAGGCAAGGCGCTCGGCTCGCCTCAGGCCCAAGACTTGGCGCGCAGACCTCCCGCCGGCCCGGGGCTTCCAGCCGCGCCCATCTCGCCCTACCATCCTCGAGACTCTCGCCAGAGCCTCGTCCCGGCCGCGATCGCCACGTCAAGGGTCTCCACCACAGATTCCGAGCCTCCATGGCGACGCCTGTGTTTTTCTCGACCTCTCGCGAAGTTTTCGCGCCTCTGCATGAGTCTCCTCACGGGTTACCCCAACCAAAGAAATCGATGGAGGAGTTGAGATACTTACCGCCGCAGAGTCGATCAGCCGCCGACTTCCTCCGAGACTCTCGAGGACGCCCTCAGGAAGCCGCCTTCCAATACGCCTCCGCTTGACCGAGCTTGTTCGGCCCTCCCGGCCCGATCCCGCCCGACCGCAGATGGGTCGCTTTGCTTGGCCACCTCGGGTGACGGCGGGCGTCTTGGCCTCGGTGACTCCGCCAGGAGGATTCAAGCTCCACCACCCTTGCCCTCAAGGCCTCGGCCCCACGCTGTCAGTAAAGGGCCTTGAGGCCTCCTCTAGCCCTAGGCGGAGTTTTTCGCCTCCGTCCGCCTAATGTTCAAAGCCTCTTGGGCAAGACGAAACCTGCCGCAGCCGACCACTTTCTTCCATCACGATCACCACGAGCATCCGAGCGACGAAGGAGCCCGCCCGGCGCCGAACGGCCCGCAAATGTCGCACAACACATATATTTCACAACCGCGTAAGCATATCGAGAGTTACAGCACGACTCTTCGCCACCTTACTAAACTTACGGGTTGAATCCCGACCATCACCTCCAAATACTACCGAAGACTCTAAGGCTAGGGTCGACTTTATCGACGCCCTATCTCCTCCTCCGCAATCGCGCGCTCGCCGAAGGGCGCCACTTCCGCTTCCTCGGCCGTCCATGGATCCCGCCTGGGCCACATCCGGCAGTTGACCTTCGCCGTCGCCGGAGGAGCGGCGCCGACCAGAGCGCCATGGCGGGCGATGAAGTCGGGCCCTCGGGAGCCCCTTGGGGCGGGGGGTCTGACGCCTCGCATCGGCGCCGCCGATCGACGCGCGGGCCGGCTATCGACGACTCTCCGGCAGAAGACTATTCGACCGCACCGCCGGTGGAGTCGGCGGTCGCTCCACTTCTTCCGCTGCCGCTTCTTCGATCGGGCGCAATGGCTGGCGGCGCCGCTGCCCCTCCTCTCGAAGATCTCGCCGGCCGGGCGGCCCGGCGGGGCACGGAGCTCTTCGCGCCTCGATCTCTCCTCTCGGGAGGCGGCCCACGGTCGCAGGCTCCATAGGCGCCGACTGACGCAGACACCGAGCCGCCGTGGACCGCCACTTGAGAAGTGGTCGCAGCGCCCCACCGCCACGCCCGTAGGCGCCGCGACGCCACGATATTTAAAAGTCGCCCGAGCGGCTTTGCTACAAAAATGTTCCACAGAAGGGAAGAGATACTTATCGAAGCGGAGCGCGTGCGCGCAGACGCGCTTCTTCGCCGCCCCCACCAAGGTGTTACCGCCGCCGCCTCGGTTACCACCGCCGGGCTGGCGACAATCGCGCCGCAGACGCTTCTTCGCTCGAGGGATCAGCGCGCGGGCCTTGCCACGGGCCAACTCGAGCCACCACTCACCGGAGGGTCGGGAAGGAATGCGCTGTAGTCGGGAAGCTCCCCACTATCGCAGAAGTCGCCCCACCGCGGTGGACTCGACACGTCCTCGCGCTGCTTGCTGCCTTGCCGCGCTTCCTTTCGCTTCTTCTTCCTCCTCCTCCTTCGCTTTTTATGAATCGGCCGGCGGTCTTCGCCGAGAGGCCGCCTCGCTCTTTTCTCCCGGAGCGGGTGCCCGGAGGACATGCTCGCGAGCCCTAGAGGATACAAAACGATCGATCAGTCGACGCTAAGAGCGAAGAAGAAAGAAGCGTAAAGAAAACCCCACAACTCACCAGATTGGGAATGAGCCGACGAGAAAGGCTCCCGGTGGTCGCCGCGCCACCGTGGCGCTTCCTCCGATAATCGCCGCCACCGGGCCTCCACCTCTGACGCGCCAACTCGCCACCTCCATCCTTGCCCGGCCTGGATGGCCCTCATATCGAACATGGGGTACGGCTCGAGCGCGAGGGGTCGTGACGCTGCATCCTCATGAAGGCGCACGACAACATCCCCTGGCCACTTCTTCCTTCGTAGAGCCCGATCTCTCCACGATCGTGGCCACCTTGTTCTTTTCCTCTCTCGCGCCTGTGTCCATTGCTCCATCGCGATGTGGAGCTCGCCGTAAAAGCCTGGGCGCTGCTTTCAACGCTCCGCATATAGATCCATTCGAGCGCCATCCCTTGTTGTGAGGACGGCAGCTGATGTCCAGTGCACTCTGAGCTCCTACTGCTCAAGCGGAGGCCAGGCCACCATGGGCGCCGCTGGCCGACGGCTACTGTCTTTCCAAAGCCTCGCTCGAAGAAGTGCGCCACAATACCAATGCGGCTCAATCCTAAGAAGGCCTCGCATGTGGTAATGAAAATAGCGATGTGAAGGACCCCGTAGGGTTGAGGTGGTGCACCTCCACCTTGTAATGGAAAAGAAGCCTCGACGAAAGGGTGGAGCGCAGTCAGCCGCCGGCCAAAAACGAGGCGGGACCACAACCTGCCGCTCATGCGGCCGGATAACGGCCTGGCCGGCACTCTCCACCAGAGGTGCCTTACGCCGAGGAAGCCCTTCTTCACTAGGCCGAAGCGCGACTCTCTCGCTGCGAGCACTCCGTCCACGACATCTTCAAGGGAAGCGACGGAAAGGTGAGAAGAAGAGGGGCCGAGGTTTCTTCTCCGCTCTCGCGCTTTCTTGCTTTAGGACGGGAGACGAAGAAGGCGAAAGCGTGGCTACCCGAGGCACCCCAACAACGCATTTATAGGAGGCGAGCGACGCCGACCGAACGGACGCCTCAACGACCGACTCGCGCGTTCCGCCTCGCCCGGCCACGCCCCGGTAACTCCCGATTTCCAATTCCACTGCATTTAACTCGCTGCGCACAGTTGCAGTAGTCATAAAGACGCCGCCCGGTCAGCCGTGTCCTGCTACCTCTGGTCTCCGCCTTTGGCCGGACGGTTGTTCCGGCGCAGAGGCCCATTGGGCCGCCGGTCCCAAGATGGCAAAGCTTTGTGGCTTGCGCCAGGCCCAAATTAAAGTCAGGTTCAAAAGGCCTAACCCACCGGACGGGCGTAGGGGTCACCAAATAAACTTGAGCGAGGGGCAAGCACGAGGTGAGCCCCACTGGTCCCCTTGGCTGGGCCGACGACCCACCACTTTCTACTCAAGGCCCGAGACCATACTTCACACTCTCCCGAGCTCATCGATGAGCGACAACACCGTGTGCTCGGGTCTACCGACGACCCAGTGGTCCATACGGGATTGAGTAAAGAAAGGTTTCTATGGTCGCCCCACGCAGGCCAGACACCCTACTCGGGACCGTCCGCCTGAAGGGTCCCCTTGGCTGACCTCCCAGACCCACTCGACTACCCGCACTAGCTCCAAGAGCACGGCGCTCAAACCAACGCAGTAAACGCGCCGCCACCCTCCGTGTCCCACACCGCGATGGGGTAAACTTGTGGATAGACGGCAGCTACTCCTCTCGCAGCTTCCTCACGGACGGGACTCGGATGGATACCCGCGGCCTAGCTACGACGTTAAACGAGCACTGACATCTGAACCTCGCGAGGCATCCGGCCGCCCTGCCGACCAAGGCACTTTGACATCTGGAACTCATGGAGACATCCGGCCGCCCTGCCGACTAAGGCGTCCCACCACGACGTTAACGAGCACTTGACACCGGAACCTCGCGGAGGCATCCGGCCGCCCTGCCGACCAAGGCACTCGACATCGGAACTCGCGGAGGCATCCGGCCGTCCTTGCCGACTAAGGCGCCGGCCCAGCCACGACGCAACGAGCACTCGACACCGGAACCTCGCGGAGGCATCCGGTCGCCCTGCCGACCAAGGCACTCGGACAACGGAACTCGCGGAGGCATCCGGCCGCCCTGCCGACCAAGGCACTCGGACATCGGAATCTCATGGAGGCATCCGGCCGCCCTGCCGACTAAGGCACTCGGACACCGGACCTCGCTGAGGCATCCGGCCGTCCTGCCGACCAAGGCACTTGACAACGGAATCCTCGCGGAGGCATCCGGCCGCCCTGCCGCACTCAAGGCACTCGGCATCGGAACCACCGCGAGGCATCCGGCCATCCTTGCCACCAAGGCACTCGGCATCGTAACTCATGGAGGCATCCGGCCGTCCTGCCGACCAAGGCACTCGACATCTGGAATCTCGCGAGGCATCCGGCCGCCCTTGCCGACTAAGGCAAGGCCCACCACGACGCAACGAGCACTCGACACCGGAACTCATGGAGGCATCCGGCCGCCCTGTCGACCAAGGCACTTTGACAACGGAACCTGCGGAGGCATCCGGCCGCTCTGCCGACCAAGGCACTCTGACAACGGAATCCTCGCGAGGCATCCGGCCGCCCTTGCCGACCAAGGCACTCGGCATCTAACCTCGCGAGGCATCCGGCCCTCCTTGCCGACCAAGGCACTCGCATCGAACTCATGGAGGCATCCGGCCGCCCTGCCGACCAAGGCACTTTGACATCTGAACCTCGCGGAGGCATCCGGCCGCCCTTGCCGACTAAGGCAAAGCGCCCACCACGACGCAAACGAGCACTCGGCATCTGAACCTCATGAGGCATCCGGCCGCCCTGCCGACCAAGGCACTTTGACACCGAAACCTCGCGGAGGCATCCTGGCCGTCCTGCTCGAATTAAGGCACTTTGACATCGGAATCTCGCGAGGCATCCGGCCGCCCTGCCGACTAAGGCAACACCCCACCACGACGCGAACGAGCACTCCTGACACCGGAACCTCGCTGGAGGCATCCGGCCGTCTTGCCGACCAAGGCACTCGCACTAAAACTTCAAGGCACCCGCCGCCTCTGCCGACCAAGGCACCGATTAGCTACTACTACTAAACGAGCGCAAAGGAAGATTTCTTGAGGAACAAACCGCGAAGTTCGCACGTCCGACCACTCGAAACCGATCACAACTTTCTAGCGCCGAGCCGATCAAAGGTAACAAGCGGCTAACTCCTTCATGAAGTCATTCATAGAGAAAAAAAGATTTCATTAAAAAGCCAAGAGTTCAAAACTTTACACCACTTTACATGAGGCACACTAAGACTCTCTATCTACACCTGCATTCTAAAACTCCCTACGACAACGCCGACGTAGGCCCTTGCTCGCCGACGATGCACTCTTGGGGTCTGTGAACCCGGAGGTCGCTGGAGATCACCCGATGGTAGGCCCTTGCCCTATTGCCAAGGTCGGCCACACCGCGAATGGCATGCCATTGCTGTCGCCGACATCGACGCTGCCGCGCTTATCGCACCGCGCTCGCGCCATTGCTCTAGGAGGGCCCCTTGCCACCCAAGCCTCGGATCGCTCGAAGTAGCGCCATTAACGGCAAAGAACGTCATGAGCTACTTCTTCTCTCTTTGGGAGTTCGGCTATCGCCGATCATATTCAACCCAAAGCTCGCTCAAAGGGTCTTCCTTCTTCCACCACGATGTCATCACCAAATCAAGACTAGCGGGTGTCTTGAACACATTTCAAGAAGGAAAGGAGTCTCGTTTAAGAGTCTCGCCGCCGAGCAACCCGTGGCGCCTTTATATACCCATTCAAGGAAGATCAAACGACTCAGAATAAATGCCGCAAGAGAAAACGGCGCCCACCATCGAACTCGGCTGGCCAAGAAGACGAACGAGCAAAACACACTTAGCCGCAGCGCTACGCGCACAACAAAGCAATTAAGAGGCTCCCCATGTTCAGATACCTCGTGAACGTAATCCCGCGACGCCGATGCGTTGGGGCACGCCTTAAGAAATCGTAGGCCCCGCTGGCCCACCTAATTGAACGGATCCAGCCAAGCTCAACTCCCAATCCGAGTCCGCGAACTCGATTGAGGTTCGGGCTACCGACGAATACTCATAAAACAGGTGCACCAACGCCCAATTGCAACAAGCAAAGCTCAGAAAGCGTTAGCGCGCCTCAATACGCCTCAGCTTAAACAGCCGTCCCCTACTGCTACCCAAATGCCTACGACCATTCAGGAGACCATTCCCGACCGGTCCCGACCGACTCAGCCAGGTTCCCGACCGCAATGACGGATCCCGACCGACTCAAGAGGTTCCCGACTTCGCAATGGATTCGATCCCCGACCGACTCAGCCGCTGCGGCGCCGCGATCGAGTCCCGTGTCAACCTAAGGCCACATGCCCCACTTAACGGTCATTCGGCGGATCGAAGCGAGGGCGTGGTCCTTCCCAAGACAGCTTTGATAGTCAAGCCACGCCTCCCGTCCCATCAACCACCCACCACAAAGTAAGGACACGCCTCTCCCGAGGCAACCTAACGCCACACGCGACCACGCCAAGACCCACATGGATCACAGAGAGCGCCACGCCACTTCCCGAGGATTACCTAACCGCCTGACCAGCTAGACCACCGACCCAAAGATAGGCTCAAGAAGCGGCGACCACGGCGAGCAAGCGAGCACCACCGGCTGAACGATTGGCCGACGGTGGGGCAAGATCAAGCCCCTAGAAGTAGCTCGCCTGGCACTTCGCCACTTCTCGATGTAACCTCGCCTTCGCATCAATAAAAGGAGGCAGAATCTCCTAACAGTGGCAAATGAGTAAGAGCTACAAGAGAGCTTTTTCCTCTTCTTCCTCTTCTTCTTTTCTTCTCCTTCCGAGAGCTAAGTTTAGATCATTCTAGTGTTGAGGCTCCACCTCTCGCTTGTAAAAACTCCGTGCAGCTCATCCGCACCCCAAAGGAATACAACACCAACGCACGAACCGAGTAGGACCTTCGCCCGAACCAAGATACATCTTGACTCTGTGGTCTAACCATTCAGGGAGCGGAACGCTGCACTTCTTAGACTTACAAATTTATTTGTCAAGGCCAAACGCCGATACCCTTTGTAAAAGATTCGCCAAGTTTTTAGCCGTCGACATAGTCCAACGCTATAACTCCGAGTTTCTCATTTTCTCGACAGATTTCAACCGCCTCTTAACGTGCCTTGATGACTTCATGTTATCCTTAGAATCGCTTTACCTTGACAATCACCGTCTGATTGTCACAGGTTCAAAAGAATAGCAGCACCGCTTCTCAACTACCTAAGTCCTTCACAAGTTCACGCAGCCAATGGCTTCCCACAGAGGGTATCTAATCTTGTGAGTTCGCTTCCATTGTAGACATCGTTAAGATGGTCTCGCTTGCAAGACTTCCAGAAACACTCCACCACCCAATGTGAACACATATCCACTTGTGGCTTTTATTTCATCAAGATCGATATCTAGTTTGAATCACTATAACCCTCAAGCACCCTAGGGTACCCGTAGTGAATTCCATAACTTGATGTCCCTTTTAGATAGCGATTACTCTCTCAAGAGCATGCCAATGATTATCTCCGGGTTTGAAACAAACCGCTTAGTTTGCTCACAAAGAACGAGATATCGTGCCTTGTTGCACTAGCTAAATACATCAATGAACCAATGATTTGGGAATATCTCAATTGATCCTTTGCTATTCGTTGGTTCTTTCGTAATAGCACACTTGGATCATACTGCGTTGGAGCAGTTTGCAATCGCTATAGCCAAAGCGACTCAACACCTTTTCCACATAATGGGATCGCTCAAGAGTAATCCCACCGCCACCTTCTCTTAACAATTTAATGTTTAAGATGACATCCGCTACTCCCAAATCTTTCATTTCAAAGTTTTCTGACAAAAAGTCCTTAACTTCCTTATTCACATTAAGGTTCGTCCCAAAGATCAAGATGTCATCAACATACGCACACATAATCACTCCTTCACCCCCACCATAGCGATAATACACACATTTGTCACCTTCATTCACAACAAAGCCAGAGATGTTAAAGTTCTGTCGAACTTCTCGTACATCGCTAGGTGCTTGCTTAAGGCCATACAAAGACTTCAACAACCTACACACTTTTCCTTCATGACCCTTTACTACAAATCCATCAAATGATCCATATAGATTTCCTCTTCCAACTCTCTATTAAGGAAAGCCGTCTTTACATCCATCCGATGGATGATCGACCGTAAGAGGCAAACAAAGACAGAGTACTCTAATAATGGTCAATCTGCAACAGTGAGTAAGTATCAAAGAAGTCCTCGCCTTCTTTCCGGTATAACCCTTGGTCACAAGCCTTGCCTTGTACTTTTCAATCGCACCATCGCCTCAGCTTTTCTTGAACACCCACTTACATCCTACAGTTTACACCCATATGGACGCTCAACAACTTCCCAAGTTCCATTGCTCAAGATGGAATTATCTCACTGACCGCTTCCTTCCAATAGTCGCCCCCGCGATGAATAAGCCTCCTCAATGGTTCTTGGAGTATCATCCACTAGATATACAATGAAGTCATCACCAAAAGACTTTGTAGTCCTTAGTCTCTTACTCTCACGAGTTACTTCATTGCCCTCATCTATTGGATTTTCCTCAAAAATGGGCTCAATTTGTATAGGAGTGGAAGGTTTAGAGAGAAGATAGATTCTGGCCGATGAGCTAAGTGTCTCTTTCATAGGAAATAAGTCCTCAAAGAATGTGGCATCATTGGACTCAAAAATTGTACCTTCATTCATATCGTACTCCAGATTTCACTATTAAGAATCTATATCCAACGTGTGAAAAGCATAACCAATGAAGACACAATCAACGGTTTTTGGTCCAAGTTTACGCTTCTTTGGGATAGGCACATTCACTTTAGCCAAACAAACCCCAAGCACGTAAATAAGAGAAATTTAATCTTTTCCTCTCCCATTCCTCGAATGGTGTGATTTCTTTATTCTTTGTAGGAACCTGCTTAGGACATGACAAGCGCCAATATAGCCTCACCCCATCATTCCTTGAAAGTCCCATTGCTTCTAACATGGCGTTAACCATCTCGCTTAGAGTACGGTTCTTTCTTTCTAAGAACCCCGCTTGATTGGGACTAATAGGAGGCGCCCTCTCATGGATTATTCCATGTTCCTCGTAGAATAAATCAAACTCATTAGAAAAGTATTCTCCACCACGATCCGACCTAACCCGCTTGATTTTTCTCTCAAGTTGGTTCTCACTTCACTTTATAGATCTTAAAATAGTGAAAAGCCTCATCTTTTGACTTTAATAAATACACATAGCAATATCTAGTAGAATCATCAATCAAAGTCATGAAATACCTCTTACCACCCTTTGTCAACTCCCCGCTCATCTCGCATAAATCGGTATGAACTAGTTCTAACTGGTGCCAAGTTTCTCGCTCACGCTTTGTAAGGCTTGCGAGGTTGCTTAGATTGCACACATACTTGACACTTAGAACCTTTGACTTGGGTAAATTTTGGGATTAGATTCATACCGCTAACCGCATCATGCAACCAAGATTAATATGACAAAGTCGTGAATGCCAAACATCGGTCTCATGATTACAAACATGATTCACAATTTTATTCATGTCCGTCAAAGACAAGCGGAACAAGCCTCCGCTCATAGCCTTTTCCAATAAAAGTTCCAATTTTAGAAACAACACATTTATTGGATTCAAAACTAGCTTAAAACCGTCTCTACACAATAGAGACCACGACAAGGTTTTTTATTTATCACGGCACGTGATGCACGCTCGCTTGCACAACTTTTCCCGAAGTAAACTTCAAGTCAATCGCGCGACTCCACGCACAAGTGCTCGCGACCCATTCCCATCAACACGGAGGTAGCCCTCGCGACCGGTAAGAAGAGAATAAGGATCCACAAGACAAACATGTATATTGGCCTCGTGTCAATCCACCAATCAGTGAACGACATAACGATAGAACGGTAGGTATTGAAACATACCCGATGTTCCTCCTCAAGATACTAATAACAACGCTATGCACTTTTTCTCGCTTATTGTCTTTGCGATCGTGGCAATCCTTTGCCCAATGATCGCACTATTACGCATAAAGCGCTTCCTTTCCTTTATTCTTCTTCTTCTTGAAGCTAGTAGTTTGAGCGGCCTTGTTCTTGTTCTCGTGCTTTTAGACTTATTTTTATTCTTCTTGTTGAATTGAAAGATTTTCTTTTGTACCACATTGGCACTAGAACTTTCTTTCCCACGTATATCTTTTGCCCTCGCTTTCTCCTCAACATTTAGAGACCCAATGAGACCAAAGAACGCCGAACTCTTGTCTCTTGTGTTTTAGAGTAGTGGCAAAATCCTCCAAGAAGGTGGCAGCTTCAAGAATGAGTCATCCCGCCACAAACTTGTCTGCAATGCACATGTAAAATTCTCAAGTTATTTCAAAAGCTTGAACCTCATGAGCCTGTTCTACTACTGAGTGGTCATCAACCATATTGTAGTCATGAAACGCTCCATGACATAGAGTTCACCGCCTCGCCGAGACTCCAATTTTGCCTCAAGTGCATCCCACATTTCTTTACCACTTGGCAAAATCATGTACACATCAACAAGATTTTCTCAAGAACACTAATCACGGCGCCTCAACAAGTTATCCATAACAGTGAAGGCACTCTCTGCTCAGAGAGAGCCCACCTCAGTCGTGGCTTGCCTTGCGCAACGTGATACATGTTCATGGCAATCAACCACAAAATCATCTTGGCGCGCTAACGCTTGTAATTTGCGCCAAATATACGCTTGGCTTAAGCGCGCAAAATAAACCAAGAGTTGTAAAATTCCTAGCATAAGGTTTTTGGATTGTTGGAAATATTAGGAATTTTCTCAATATTTTAATCCACGAAATTATGTAAATCATGATTAAACAAAGATGCAATTTTTGTTCAAAGCCAAAGGTACTAGATAACAAATTATCTATCTCATACACAAAGACTAATGAACAAGAAATCAAGATGATTAAAACACGGTATAAGTTAATATACCCTTGAGCCGGTGCCACTGCTGGCACAGTAACATTCTCGTTCGCCATGACGGTTAAGTAGACGATCACAGTTATCGCAGTGAAGCCTTAGTGCAAAGAAGCGGTTGATGCAATGCGGCAGAAGGCGATGCGCTTCAGAACACTTTTCGAGCAATCGCGTGATCGCTCCCCAAAAACCTTATCGACCTTCTACCACCATCAACCACGTCCGCTATGTAATCGACGGCGGCATCGGGTCACATTGATCATCGCGTTCATCGGTCATATTGACTCATCAAACGGCAAAACAAACCGCCTCGCCAAAGACATCACGCCGCCTGCCTGGCTCGCTTTGGCTCGCTGCGCTCACCGCCACGCCACGCCACGCCACGACTCGACTCGCGCACGCACGACACGCACACGCACGCGCACACGGCACGGCTCGGCTTTGCTAAGGCTACACACAGCGTATGGCACAGCCTTTACCCTTTTTCACCTTGCTAATTGAGAGACACACAACTCAACTATTTAAGTTGGTCAAACCTTCTCTTAATTACCCATATGGTACTAAACCAAATTGATGACTCCTAATATTCTAATGGGCCTTTTGGAATTTCTATTAAATTAATTATGGGCCATCCCATAATAATCTAACAGCTTCGGCGTCTGATAGCGCCTAGCCGTTCAATTTCACAGCGAACCCGCAGAACGGGGGAAGCTTCGGTCTATTTAACGCAGTTGTATATTTTTTTATTTTTTATTTTTATTCGAATAAAATTGTAAATCCAATCTTTTTCTTGATCGTGAAAGCAGCGGCAGGCAACACATATCACCTATTGCGGTACGAGACCATAGCAGATCTACCCATCGCAATATGAAAGCACATTAGGTATCTACCGTTGCTTCCGCGATCCGAAAAGAATGAAATTGCAAATCCAGACATAAGACAAAAAAAGCCAGAGCTTCAGAACAGGGTCATCTGGGATGGGGTCAGTCCAGCCCGCTAGGCAGGAGCCATCCGGACCGGTACGCCCCGGTGACAGGCCTACAGGGTTATCAAGCAGGCAAGGCAGGCTCGTTGGATTGCGGGCTGGGTTGGGCTCCGCAGTTCGCACAGGGCCAACTTATTCTTGTGCGTGGCTTCGGCTTGGCAGATTGCTCGGTTTTCCGAAAGGTACTGAAAAAGCCCAGGGCCTAGCCTTCTAGGACAAACCAAGCCCATGGCGGGAGGAGAACTTGAGAGAGAAAGAGCGCACTTCTACATATATGGGCTCCCAGCGATGACGATGTTGGCTCATCCAAGGTTCAAAATTTCGGCGAAATTTTCGATTTGGGACCATCCCGAAATCTCAAGTACCAGCGGAAAAAATTAAAAAAATTTGAAATTACTACAGTAAAATCCAAAATTTCGTTTTTTGGGCGAAATTTCGTGCTTTTTGGCCGGTTTAGAAAGTTTTAGGGCCGGATTTATTCCAATAACCCTTAGGAAAGTCATATCTTATGAAAATTTGTTGAAAAAACTAATTTTTTAAACATTTTAAAATTTTGGTAGAAACACTGTTAGATTTTTATAAAATTGTACAAGCATGATAATAATCTGAAAATTTTATGGTACTATGCTTAGTAGATTAGGATCATACATAAAAAATTTAAAAATAATTTAACTTCATTTGTTATCTTTAAAAAATCAAAAATAGAATGAACATAATTGGGACAGTTATATTGTCAGAATTTTATAAATTTTCTTGAGTGTGATTATGATCTAATTTTTTTTAGAGATTAATAATTGACTCAGTAACATTATATAAATTTTTCAAAAAATTTCAAATTTTTTTGTTTGGTCAATCAAATATATGTAAGCATTGAACTTCGTTTGTTATATTATATTTGAAAAATAAAAAAGAAAAGAACATAAATGGTACTGTGCCTTGTAAGAATTTTATAAAAGTGTTATCATGAATCACAATTTTTATGGGATATTAAGAACTTCCTTATCACCATTCTTTAAAATTTTAAAAAATTTATGATTTACATAATTTTTCATTTTGTTCAAGTTTGCCGGTAAACCTTTTAACATGGCAGTAGTACTGTTCAGATTTTTAAAAATTCATACAGTTTGATTATCATCTGAAAATTTTATGAGAGCATTATAGATACATCATAACCATGCAAAAAAATTTCAACAGTTTCTAACTTCATTTGTATCATTTTCCATTCGGATCAAACTTGTCGGTCAGTGTTCTATCAGGACAGCGCCACTCTCCGAATTTTTAAAAATTTCTCACATGTGATAATCAGTTGAAATTTTTATGAGAATATTAGTTATGGATCATAACCATTCACAAAAAAATTCAACAGTTTATAACTTGATTTGTACCATTTTCCATTCCGATCAAACTTGTCGGCCATTGTTTTATCAGGATAGTACCACTCTCCGAATTTTTAAAAATTCCTCAGATGTGATAATCAGCTGAAATTTTTTTGAGAACATCAGAATTGTGTCAGGAACCTCCAAACAAAATTTCAAATTTTTTGATAACGTTTAGACTACTTTTCAGCCAGTGCAAAAAAACCCAAAATTTCGCCCGAAATTTCGTGTTTTTTTCGCCGAATATCGGTTTTTTTTTCGATTGGACCGGATTTGAATTTTCAAATTCAAATTTTGTCCGAAATAATTCCGAAATTTCGAAATTTCGCCGAAATTTCGTTATCCAGCTCAGGACAAAATTTATTCCGAAACCGAAATTTGAAACCTTAGGCTCATCCCCTCGTCAACCTTTTGCGTCATCTCTTGACCTAGGTGAGTTTAATATAATAACTCCTCGTCACAAATGCTCAGCACGAACGGCTGTAGCATAATTTTATCCCATAAAGATTCCTTTCGCCTTTTATCCGCCACAATGATGTATGATTATGGGTTCGTTTGGAGAGCAGTAGTGTTTTTAAAAAGCTATTTTTTAGTTTTTTGAGCTAAAACTGGTTATAGCTTTTTATAAGAAACTATTTAATAAATAGCTAATTTTTCTCAGCAATAAACTGTAAAAACAGATTCAATTTAGCTTTCAGTTTTTGACTTTTGTTAGTTATATACAGTTTTTGACTTATGTCAAAAGTAACTTAAAAACTGAATTGTTTGGAGGGCTTACTAGCTTTTTAAAAGCTGAAGCTAGCTTTAAACCTTCCAAACAAGACCTATGAAAGTTGAAACCTCTTGTTCTTTTGCCACAGTCAGACATAATAGCCCCTCCCATTATTTCCCATATGTTTCTTCTAGATAACTACATATAAATTCGTCTACAAGTTGTCAAGTTTACCAATAAAGAGTTCAATGGCACGAGTCAGAAACGGAGGTACTTCTGCCGCCGACTCCAGGTTGGTTACCTCCTGTCCATGGTGAAGAATTTTCTCCATCTTACGAAGCAAACCATCAACCTCAAGCCGGCACCGGTAACCCGCACGGCCGCACCTCCCATCGCGGGACTGACCTGAGACACAACCTCAAACCGGCGTCACCGCGCACCAACTTTTGTCGCCGCCGCCGCACGGCAGGCGCCGTTTCCTAGAACGCGCCACCTCCATCCATCCATCCATCGCAAAAGTCTCCCCTCCCCGCCTAGAAAATTCCAAAAACTTCAACGCCCAGCACCAAAGGCAAAACCACCGCCAACTTTTCGTTGCTCATTCGCGCACGCCGCCCACCACCAAGACGAGACCCGGCCTCCTGCGCTTACGCCTAATCCGTCCGCCTGCTTGGCCGCCGATCGCCGAGCTGGCGTCTGAGTAGGCGGCGATTGGAGGCCAGGCCGGCGGAGATGAGGGAGCTAGCCGGCAGCCCCGGGACGTGGAGCGGCCTGTCTCTACGGGTGGGCCAGTTCGTCTTCGCTGCTGGGTCTATCTGCGTCATGATCTCCGCGCTCGGCTTCGCCGACTACACCGCCTTCTGGTACCGACCCCTCCCCCAAACGCCCGAATCTGCGCCTTATCTATCGCCGAGGCATTGGGCCACCATGCCGTGCCGGCCAGGCCCGGCCAGGCAGCCGTGTCGGGCCTGACTCGTTTTCGGCACGCCCATATACGACCTATTGTTATGCCATGCCACATGTCTAGTCCATTTGGACTACTGTAGATGAGAGGAATGGAATTGGACACGAGTGGGTCACCTACCAGCGTGGTCGTGAGGATGGAGTGCAGCTCGATCAGAAACGAGGAAGACGCTAGTGTCAAAAAAGAAACACACATGATAGCTGAGGACGGTAGCAACGTGGTGCAAGAAGGACGGATTTGGCGGTGGCATGGCCGAAAACCGCTGGATCTAACGCCGAGGCGGTGAGGATCGTCGAGATTTGGTGACTTCGCCGTTTTCTTCCTCAGGACGACCAGCGAAGCTGGTGGTGTAGTGCCTCAAGACCGTATCCGGTGGTGGCATGACTGAAGACCGCTAGATCTAGCACTAAGGCTGTGAGGGGAGGTGGTGACGTGGGGGAGGAAGCAGGGGTAAAGGAGGGTGAGAAGTGAGAGAGACGAGACAACGGAGGCGCGAGGAGACGGCAACTGCGCCGAATAGGTTATGAGAAGAGATAAAGAGGAGAGATGGTATTTGATAATGGGCTAAGCCGCTAATGTAAGGTAATTGATGATAAGCTGAGCTTTCGATATATTTTTTACAAAAGGACCGCATTCGTACTATGTCAGACTGAGCCGCCTATCATTTCGAGTTTTCAAACTGGCATAGCCTATCATTCGTGTTATATCTATCCAGTTTGAAGATATCCATGCTATGCTATGCTTTAGGTCATACCGAGGAGCACGTCCAAAAGGCATGGTCCATTGGTCAGGTCTAATCAGTAGCCTTACCACCGGTACACGTTTTGTTGCTAGGAACTTGAACGCGCTTTACGGCGTATCGCGTGCTTACTGCTTAGGTAGTGCGATTACGGATCACAGTAATGTGTGACAATGAGCCATTGGGTTCGACATCTGTCATTTAAACAGTATGATACAGTAGTTGAGTATCTGCTCTGTAGCTGGATGTGGCATGATCCTACCTGATGACTTGCGTTGTTTGCATTTAGTCGTTCGCCGTTGTACTTGGGGGGTGGAACTATCCGCAATTGTACGAGTAATTTGCACAGTGCTTCATTGGGTGATGCAAGTTTGCGCGTTTCGGAACATTGAAGTAAATATGTCACCGAATGGTCATTCCTGCAAATTGGTCTGCAGGCTGCAACGAAACTGATTTGGTGATTGAGGCTACAGGTTGAACTTTGAAACACTAAGAGAGAACAAATTTGATGGAAATTCCTCACCTGTAATTATGTGTAGATCCCTTCGGTGGGAGCATTGAGTCATTTGACCCTTCTTTAACGAAAAACAATAATAATCCAAATTGTTTCTTCTTAAGTATACAAGGCATACGGATAGTGCATGAGAACTACTATATTGTTTTGTGTTTCATAGCTTACAGACTTTGATTTGATGAGTGCTTTATCCTCTTCGAAGGTTGGATATTGGTGATAAGATCGATGCATACATTTTGTGGTAGGTTATCGGGCAGGGGTGTGATTGTGCATGTATGTGCTTAAAAAAAATCTGTCTATGCAACTACCTGTGCGGCTGTGCCCATGTAATGACAAATTTATCAACCTTTTGGAATTGGAATTGTAGCCTTCATAAATCTTACATCATGCTTCCATTTGTGTAATAAATTGTTTATTATAACACTCAAATTTCAGCTACTTGATTGTGTCATGGTTTCCAATTGGGTAACCAGTTTTTTGTTACAACCCTCAAATTTCAGCTACTTGATTGCGTCGATGGGACTACAATCACTCTGGAGCTTGGGACTTGCCTGTCTTGATGGCTATGCCTTGAAATTAAGAAAGGATCTCAACAATGCTGTTCTCCTGAGCTTATTTGTCGTTGGCGATTGGGTACTTCCTTAATCGTTTATCTTTCTTTTTTTCATTTTGTTTGGCACTTCATGCTTGTGACTATATTTCAAAGGGACTTTTTACCATCCTTGAAAGCTACCAAAATTTATATTGAGATAGTATCAATAGGTACAAAAAAAATTAAAGGCCGAATGTACCAACTTTTGATACCTCTTGGTAATATCTCAATGTAAGCTTGGTGCCACCCAAGGATAGTAAAATCTCTCTATTTTGAAAACCAAATTGAAAACCTTCTAAGTTTCTCAAATTTATTTGCCATTGTTATTGAAGTATAGATCTTATATTGGGATCTCATATCCCTGCAGTACTTTGAAACATGTTAAGCATTTATGAATCATTTTGTTTTGGTTTGTGTAATCACATTGTATGTTAAGAGAACATTATTAGTCATCTTATGTTGGAATATTGCAGACTAGCAAAATTTCAGCTACACTGTATGAGTCGCAGACTCGCTGTCTCGCAGATAGCATTATATGCTGCTGAAGTTGAAGCTTGTTTTCTTAGTTTCAGTTAATCCTTTCTGTTGACATCCAAATAATCGGAACCAATTTGAGGCAGACCTGAAAAAAAAATGAAGTGCTTGAAATATTTTCATGGTTTGCAATTCATTTGCATGAGTTTGTGTTTTTTCATTATGACCCTAGGATCAGACCCATCTAATCACATTCTGCAGTTCATATTAGTTTAGATTTGGACACGAATCTGTGAAAACATGTTATGCATCTGGTATTTGAACTTTTAAAATGTTCCTTCTGCAGTACTGAGGCGTTCTGTATGATGCAGGTAACTGCAATCCTGTCATTCGCTGCCGCATGCTCGGCAGGAGGTGTAGCTGTTCTTTTCGATAGGGATGTATATTTCTGCAGAAGAGATCCGCGACTCCCTTGTGGGACATTTGAACTCGCCACAGCATTAGCTTTTCTTTCTTGGGCGTTTAGTGCTACATCTGCCCTTGTAATGTTTTGGCTGCTAGCGTCATTGTGAATAGCTTTGTACAAGCTGTCTGTAGAGTTGTTTGATCGCCTCTCTTTGGCCCCCTTCGGGATAGATTTTGATTGTGCAGATTCTATATTCTAGCCAGCTGTCTGGAGAAGCGGCTACTTGAAGAATCCATTGGTTGGAGAATCTGGTCGTTCGGCAATCCTGATTGTTTATGGGGCTGATTGTCTGTGCTAAGTGAGAAATGACTAGAATGCCCTGAAGGGAATGAGAGCTTGTTTTGTTGCTGATTTAGTGTACATATCACTGTTTTATTACTTTTGGACAATTTAGAATGATTTCTTTTTGTTAATGATGTAAAATAGTGATGGGATAATTTCGAATGTATTTGTAATGATGCAAATGAAGACTTGTTTCGGTACTAACATTCACGCAGTAGTTAACAAAAGAACCACAAAATCACATTTCGTAAGGATGAGTGCGCATGGTTGAACA
This sequence comes from Otatea glauca, assembly GCA_036346275.1. Classification (NCBI taxonomy): domain Eukaryota; kingdom Viridiplantae; phylum Streptophyta; class Magnoliopsida; order Poales; family Poaceae; genus Otatea; species Otatea glauca. The sequence continues at coordinate 74,403,773 of CM070711.1, forward strand.
CCTCTTTCAATCCAATTGGTCCATGACTTTGTTGGAATTCAGGTACATGGTATCTCTGGCCCTTGTATGGTGGTAGATAACCCTTCTGAATGGGGTATCCTGAATCTACAAGATAGTATTTCCCTAAAATAAATTTGAGTTAGCATTTAATATATGAGGTATCCTGAATCCACAAGATAGTTTTTCAATTGTAAGCGGGTATATGTCCTCTTTGTGCGTTCATGGAACTTTTGCATAAAGTTGTGGTAACCTCTGTTATTCAAACATTGTTGCAGCCTCCCAAGTTGATTTGGCCTTTGTGGGTTTTTCCATCTATGGACAGTGATGGTTAAACAAGAACGACTAATACAAAAGAAAATTGAAGCAGCAAAATGCATAAGATTGTTGTTTACATACTGGTGATCAATTATGTCAAGTAGGTAATGACTCAGACAAAACATGACAAAACATCCAATAGATGAATGGGTCAAATGGCATTTCAATCATCCAAGAGCCGTCCATAAAAAAAATTATACAGGATACATAAAACTGACCACAACTAAAACTTCACATAAATGACCGCAAGTGGTGAATAAGATTTCTTTTTGCCAAAGTTTTAATGTCCCACAGAACTTGTTGGCTGCTAATTCTGTCCTCTAAACTTACAACCCTTATTTTTTAACAGAAGGACACTCTGGAATTCCAGTTTTCCCCAGTAGTTCTAAACTTGTTGGTTGCTAATTCTGGAGTCTTCTTTCACACCAGGAACCATTACTCTCCTGATAGTTTGTATATTGTAGGGGCTACTGGCTAAAGCAAAATTTCATGTCAGTTATAGGGGTAAACCACTGATCAAGGCTTTGCAACATGTAAAGCTTATCATAACTGCATTTTCTTTTGGGCTGCGCTATAGGATTCTCATCAAACCAGGAATATTGTAAGAGTCCAGCCTGTGTTTCCTAACAGGAAAAACCTAAATATTTACGGTTTCAATTGGACTCAAATGTGTTTTCCTTACAGTCAGCACTTCAGAGTTTTGTGCCCTTGTTCTGATTTAGCTTGTTTCTGCAGGTTCTTGCTAATAGCTTGCGCCATTTCTTGAGGAGGCCGACAACAACAGAGGAGGCTATTTGCTAGGCAGATGATTTAAAAATGCATAATTCTGAAAAGAAAGCAGAGGAGGATAATTTATGAGATGGGATTAACATGAATTTGACACTATCATCAAAGTTATTATTTAAAAGAATGCATAGTTCTCAAAAGACAGGCATGCTTGATCTGATTTGACCTATTTTCATTTGAAGACAGGAATACTTGATCTGATCTGATTTGAGCCATAATCTACCATCACCCATTGCAGTGTGATTTGGAAATCTATCGCTGGTAAATACACTCTGGAATTCCAGTTTAACCCAATTGTTCTCTTATTTTTTAACATAACTAGCAAGTGTGGGACTGTCATGCCTCAACCCATGTGATTATGTACCAATCAACCAAAATTTCACAGCTGCAACTCAGCATATGGATCTGGATCTGGAGCTTACCGGCGGCTGTTGGTTCATGGATCTGGAGGGGCAGCGTCAGCGGCTCAAGATCCTTCACTGGACGACTGGAGGAGGGTGCCGGGCGGCGGGGTGGAAGGCCTCGAGCCGGCGGCGGTCTTCGAATGAGTTTCGGCGGCTCGAGCTCCTTCGGCTTCGGCGTCAACGACAGACGAGCGACGGCGGTGGTGGAGTGGCCTCGGACCGGCGGCAACTCGTGGGGACGTGGAAGCCCTCGAGGCCGGCGGCGACTCTTCGGGAAGCCGAAGCCCTCGGGCCGGCGGCTAATCTTGGGGAGGCGGAAGCCCTCGGGGCTGGCGGTGAGTCTTGGGGAGACGGAAGAGCTCGGGCCGGCGGAGTCTTGGGGAGGCGGAGTCTTGCCTCTCGCGCTCGATCGGAGGCAAGGCTCGGAGCCAGGGAGTGCGAGGTGGAATTTTTTTTAAAATAATACTATTTTTATTCTATTTTACAAAAATAATATGCCGAAAAAAAAAATTACAAAACTACCCAGCTGTCGCTATTTCAAATGGCGACAGACTTTCTGTCGCCATTTGAAATGACGACAGACAGCCTGTCGCCGTTTCAGATAAGGACAAACTCTCTGTCGTCGATTGAAAAACCGACAGACTTTGTGTCGCCATTTGAAATAGCGAAGGACTCTCTGTCGCCGTTTGAAACGGCGACAGAGAGGTTTAGCCCATTTTTTTATTCGAATTGCAATGTATGTAAATTATGAGCTGTAGTGTAGTTAATAAAAAGTTAGTATTAGTTGTTGTGATGTTTTACGAGAGGGAGATTAAAAAGAGTGCGAATCTGAGATCTGGGAGAATGATTTTTTAGCCTTTTCGGCAGCCCGTAAAATTTAATATTTAAATGTAATTTTTAGGAAGAGTATACCAGATTTGCTCTTTGATATGTGCACTACATATTCTGGGAAAATATTCAATTTACACCTTGCTTTGCATCTAATTTCCACTAGTGCAACAACCCTAAGTATTATAGTCGACAACAACGCATGTTATAAATAGTTCCCACGAAGCACTTAAATTATTTGTTGAACATATATATAAGGGCACATACATCGAAAGTTCAGATGATAAAATAAGCAATAGATAGATTATATTGCAAGTGCATTACAACAAAGGACGAAATTGCTTGCCGAACTAACTAACGAAAGCATCGGTTGTCATGGTGGAACAAATGATCGTTCACTTATCCGGTACAAATGTAATGATGTCCCACATTTTCTCGCATATTACCTAACCCGTAAATTTGGAGATTTGTCTCGACACCGCTCAATCCCCACTATGAAAGAACTCCATGGGGATCCGCAGCGCTCCAGTGTCGCCGAATGGATGGCCTATGCCGTGCGCTCCGTGTGTAAGACCGAAATTTTGGTCTTTTGATGTGGATTTCGCCCCCACATGGGCATGTCATCCCAATTCAGCGGCCCTTATGTTATTACCACCTTGGTTCCTGGATGGTCTCGCGTAACGCCAAGGATTTGTTGCGTGGCGCGGACCTCGGCGGCCGCTTCCCTTGTCCCTTCCTCTTCGAGGAGGTACCTCTGCACCTCCGTGTGTTGGTCGCTTGGCGGACACTTGCCGAGACGCCTGCTTCTTTCGCTCGCACTCCACCGTATGGTGCAGGAGGTGTGTGTTGGGCTTATCGTTGTACAACCGGCGTGCGCTGGCAAATCAATGCAGATGCCCGCTGGCCGCTGAATAACACCGTAGGCGCACTCGGGTCCGCTTTTCGGGCGGTAGTAGCACCACGGGAGGGTTGCTCTCCAGCTTATCCCATACGGAAGTTTGAGATGTGGGTGGTACGCCTCCGTCCACCCAGCTTGAAGTAGCCGCACCATTCATCCTCGGCCAAGGGCACCGGTAGAGAATCTCCGTCCGCTAGTTCATCGTGGCAGTATCAACCATCGCTCAAGGCCGTGTTCGCAAAAAGTCGTGGCTTTGGGTGGCCCCGGGAGGTTTCTCCTTTAACTCGAGCAATTTCGCAATTTTCTTTTTGAACTCCTGATGCGATGAACCGGTTTAGAATTACTACTTTGTGAGTGAAGCATGGGTTCGCCGCATGAAACTCACCGATTGGTTGGCCTCTTGCCCACCGCCCCAACTCGTCGCCTAGAACGGGGCGTATCTCGCGCCTCTCCCACCGGTTGAAGTTCTCGGCGAAGCGGGTTGGCGTCGTGGCGCTTGTAGACAAATTAGAGTCACGCTGCTCCGGTCCGCGATCCATTGGAAGAAGCAACACCGGTCCTTGTCTTTGAAAGGAAAGAACGATGCATGAAATGGTATGTTAGCATGTATTTTATGGATACAAGTAGATTTACCTGCAGGGCGGGCACAACAATGAGCGAGAAGCGCGCCGTCTCTCTCCGTGGGTAGATTGCATCATCTTCGCGGAAGATTGCGATCGATTTGGGTCCGGGCAACTCCGGCAGAACCGGGCGTGCACGCCATCGGGTATCCGGTATTCGGGCGGATGACTTCGCTGTCAAGAGGCGACTTGTGAGAACGACATCGCGCCCTAATTTGTGTAGATTCGGATGGCGTGTATTGCTTGTTTGGCGGTGTTGATGTAACCCTAGGCCGGTTTTATAGTGATACGCACAAGACGGCCCGATCTTCCGTGAGGGATAACTTCGATTTGATGACGGATGACTTTGACGATCCGCCATTTAACCACACAAGGATAAGCGCCGCAATAGCTAAACCACACTCCTCGTTATCAACCGTGCTAAGAACACGGATGACCTGACCACGAAGGTCTATTCTTGCGAGCAATCAAGAACTAGCAAGAACAAGGATGAAGCACACACTCAAGTTGAGGTTTCAAACTTGTTTATCGCTGCTTCTAGCCGAGTCGAGAACAAGGATAAAGTTCCACACATGGGTAACTATTCTCAAATCAAAACCTAAGGAGATAGATAGGGCTTGTCCAATATATATAGCCAAGGATGGCTGCTAGGAGTTCGTCTCACGCCACTTTAATTACATGGGAACTCAGCCAAAATTATGGTGGCACAGCACCCTAAAAGACAGAGACCGTCGCACTATTTTGACTGCTGTGGCCAGCTCGAGTGGAATTTGATGATGAGGCCAGATCCGTTGGAAAGAGCACGAATTTATCTTTTAATCAAGTACTCACTCATCCCGAACGGACTTCGTATGCAATAGTTATGGCCAGTGGAAGGTGGACTGCTCCTGGGTGGACGTTTTGGCTTCCTTCTCGGGAATAACTTGTACTATAGCTTGTAGTGATGAGGAATGACGTCCTGCAGCTCTAAGCCATGATTCCTAAGCACAAGCACATTATTATGCAGTGGTATATCCTCAAAAATATAATTATACCACCCGAGAAACGAAGTTCACCTATTGATTTAGTCAGTCGTGAGCGCGTTCCTTGTGATAGGACCTGCATAGGAGGTGGTGGAGGTAAGGTCATGAGTGTATCCGTCATAGTGATGTCCTTATCATCCTCCCTTCTTGCATTTGAGTCGCCCCGACTCAAGCTCATCGTTCTCCAAAATATGGCTTCAAATATGAAGAGTTGCGTATACGCCTTTCTTGAATACACCATCAAGCATGGGAGGCGGCCAAGGTGGAGGACGAAGTGATCTGTGTGATCGACTTGGCCCTGTGGGAATCGGTAAAGCCATGTAGATACGACCATCCTTGTAGATGTAGACGATGCCATGAAGTGTCGCCAAACCGATATAGCATTGGTCATATCCAGATGAGCATGGTCTCATCATTCTTCCTTTGTTGAATTGGAGTCGTGCTCAACTCCATCACATTCTCCCGCAAAATGTTAGTTACAAATGAAGGTGCAACATTGGGCACCTCAAATGAATATAATGACTCTTTAAAGATTCAACAAGCATGTTTTCACCGCAAGCACATTTAATCAAGTCTCGAAAGACAACTTAATGTTTCATCAACAAGAACATCTTGAATTTCATGATTAAGTCCACGTATGAACCTAAGTTGAGTAGCTTGTTCACATTCTTGTAAACCACAACACAACAAACAATTTTGCAATTCATGATAGTATGCTAAAACAGCTTTAGAACCCTGCTTTAAGCGCTGAAGTTTAGTAAGCAAATATTCAAGAACATATTCAGAACATAATCATCTCTCATAAGTTTTTTCATGGCATTCCAAGTTTTAGGTTCTTTATCTTGTCTAGATATATGCTTCCACCAATATATTGCATCCGACGTTAACACTTTGATCGCAAAGACTAATCTTTTGGTTTTCGATAAATCATACTTTGCAAATTCTTTGTCTACCGCTATCTCCCAATTAATATATGCATTAGGATCGAACTTTCCAAGAAATGGAGGCATTGTAAATTTAATCTTTCCTAATGGATCATCATGTACCTCCCGTTGTTCACGCTCGATTTCTACCCATACCTTGTCGATTGTGTCAAGGCGCCAATGATCATTGTGGGAGTTAAAAACATCATCGCCCTTTGTATCGCTAGAATGCAATTGTTCTCTTCTTCCACCCCATTTGTCCAAGAGCAGCAGAAGGGTACGACGTCCCGGTGCTCCATTTTGTCTTGATGCATGATTGGCTTGATTAGCATGTGGTGGTTGTCGTCCATCAAGACGATCAATACGATCATGAAGTGTCGCAAGGTTGTTGTTGATCTCACCATAGCATTGTCGATTTCTCAAAGATGTGTGTTGAGCAATCGTGTCAAGTGTTGCATGATTCCTCTCGAAGATGTGAGAATTTTAGCTTGGTTTTCTCAATGCTTCCATTATCATCCGCCATGGTTAGTAATAAACAGAAAACACACAAAGATATGTAGTTCCCTATCACTAGTACTTGTGAAATGATTAGGTGTCTCTTTCTCTTGCTCTCACCAAGCTCTTACCAATTCTTACAAGTGCAGCAAGGGTGCAATCCGTGGTCGGTTCGTGATAAACCGATCTCAAGTGTGAGTAAAGCGATTGCAAGACTTATCACCCGCATGGTTAGTAAAAAGTGGAGCTCTGAAAGGCTTTATAATGAGTAGCAACTAAAACAATCACCAATCTCGAATTTGCATAGAATTGAATAAGTGTTCAAACTAGCAATTAGCCTATGTTGGTCGATCAAACAAAGATGGATATTAGGCTAAAACAAAAGATATGGCAGTGGATACAAGTGGTAAACACAACAAAATTCAAGCATATGCAATTTGCAACTTGGGAGTACAAGATGGATCCAACTTTGTATTTTGTCGATTATTCACCGCATGTACAGGTCGGGTATTTTTGCCGGTCAAGTGCCTTTTTTCAAAGATTCTTTTTTTTCTTTTTTTCTTCCTGATGGCTTTTGCAACAACTTCCTTTTGGACAAACGCTCAAATTCAACTAAGAATTTTGCACTAATTTTTCAATTGCACATGATGCAGATTTCAGACAGCAATTAGGTCTTATTGAAACATTCACGGATTTCTCGTGCTTGTAAGTATGGATGTGAAAATTGGCATCAACATAGAATACTAAGTCACGGATCGGTTCCTTTTGGTTTCACTCAAAAGGATAAGGAAGTGTGATTTATGGTGTTTTTGGTGGTGGTTGCAGAGATGGACAGATTCTCACCGAGATGGAATTTTTTTTTGGACTTTAGGAATGGATTTTGATGTGGGAGATGAACAAGATGAACAAAGAACAAGACAATACTAGAACGGACGCAAACTCAATTTAGCAAAACAAAATTAACTAATTGAAAGGCACAAAAGGGTTTGGACAATGGAGAACAAATTTTTGTGGGGCAAATTTTCGACTCTAGGAGAAACGAAATGAAACAACTAAACTAGATACAAGAACTCACCGGTCAACCGCTGTTCGATACCAAATGATACGCACAAGACGGCCCGATCTTCCGCGAGGGGATAACTTCGATTTGGCGGAGGATGACTTTGACGATCCGCCACGAACCACACAAGGATAAGCTACCGCAATAGCTAAACCACACTCCTCGTCGTTATCAACCGTGCTAAGAACACGGATGACCCGACCACAAGGTCTATTCTTGCAGCAATCAAGAACTAGCAAGAACAAGGATGAAGCACACACTCAAGTTGAGGTTTCAAACTTGTTTATCGCGCTCTAGCCGAGTCGAGAACAAGGATAAAGTTCCACACATGGGTAACTATTCTCAAATCAAAACCTAAGGAGATAGATAGGGCTTGTCCAATATATATAGCCAAGGATGGCTGCTAGGAGTTCGCCTCACGCCACTTTAATTACATGGGAACTCAGCCCAAAATTATGGTGGCACAGCACCCTAAAAGACAGAGACCGTCGCACTATTTTGACTGCTGTGGCCAGCTCGAGTGGAATTTGATGATGAGGCTAGATCCGTTGGAAAGAGCACGAATTTATCTTTTAATCAAGTACTCACTCATCCCGAACGGACTCAGATGCAATAGTTATGGCCAGTGGAAGGTGGACTACCCCGGGTGGTTTTGGTGGGAATAACTTGTACTATAGCTTGTTGATGAGGAATGACGTCCTTGCACTCTAAGCCATGATTCCTAAGCACACACTTATTATGCAGGGTATATCCTCAAAATATAATTATACCACCGAGAAACGAGTTCACCTATTGATTTAGCATCCTCCTGTGAGGTGGTGGAATGAGTGTATCCGCTATAGATGTCATCATATAGTCACCCATCACTACAACACTTGTCCAGCTTGACGCCCCGCATCCTCCGTGAAAAGTCGCACGACATGTCACCCATCATCAAAGCCGCAAAGGCGCGAAAGGATTTGTCACCATCGAGAAAAGCCACACGACTGTCATCACGAACAAAAAGTAGGCGGTGAGTGGTCACTTTGAATCTGTGCTCGCATGTGTGACAAAGCCCGCAGCGAAAAAAGAGAGGTCTGTCGCAGTGGTCAAATCGGCTGAAAAGGTTGAAAGCATTGCGCCGTGAGTTGTCTAATCGCGTGGAAAGTCGCTACAAGGTCGTACATATGTCGAATGGTGTTTCAGGCTATTACTCCATAATTTATCATGTAAACTCGTTATTTTACTAATCCACTAAAAGCTATAGTGATCATACCGTAATAAAACATAACTTATGTAAACAAAATTCTATAGCTGAATTTGACGTAATATGAGGAAATAAAGCATCATTTTGTGTTCAAGATAAAATATATGAAAGGAAACAATAGTTGGGATAGTTGCCGTGAGCGGTCGTCGTCGATCGCGACCGACAAAGTAGCTACGTGTGTCATTGTCCTATCGACGTGACAAAGGTACTGGTAGCATATTTACAAATAGCGCCACGGAAGTAAAAGATTATATATAGCACAAAACTTCATAAATAAAACTAACATATGTGATATTACATGAGCTAAGGAAGTAAAAGACGAGATTGTTTACGGTACATCATGTGTAAAAGAAACAAACTAGCTAGGGCCCCTGCGCGGTGCAACACCTCATGTGGTCCCAGGCCTCCTACGACGCTGCACATGTCCAGACGGATATGTGAGCTGGTCAGGGGCCTATCCACGAGTACTCCTAGGAGGCCGGACCGGGGCTAGCGGAGTAGCGAAGGCGTCCTGTGTCGGCTGAGATGGGCCGGGGGCCGATGGACTGGGGGCCGATGCGAGCTGCGACGAACCAAGTACCACACCATGGGATCATGCGATAAGGATCCACGAGAAAGTCAAGTCCTCGCCCCGAAAATACCGTAGTCCCCGAGGTGCTCGTACTGCAGTCGGCGGGATCGGCGCCGTTGACAAACTTTTCAAGTTAGAACGACACGTTATGTGAACAACAAAATATATGAAAAAAGAGACCACCTGATGTACCTGCGGTCATCGGGACAGACGCCGGTCGGTACACCGGAGCCCCGGCGGTCCGGACGAGGGGCGATCGGGTCCGCTGTGTCGACCTCGTCTGCGCATTTAACGAGGGGATCTGTACCACGCCGTCCGCTTCGCCGCCTACACGATGTCGTGTACGGCACGGTAAGTCAAGTCTGAATATGGCGCAATACGAAGGCCGTCATTGTGACCCCTATCGTATGGGTGGCACCGTCCGCCAGATCAACGCCGCCGACGCCTCGTGTGCCTCCCTGGCAAGGTCGCTCTGCGAAACGAAAAGAGGCTAGTTAGTTGGCATAATTTTCAAGACGTTACGTTGAATGACAAATGGAGGGAGTACGAACCGCGCGGTGGAAAGCGTAGTCCGGGTGGGTGCGTGTCGGAAGTGGTCGGATCGTGCTCGGAGGTGACTCCACGACACGCACAACTCGAACGCGGTGCGCGTCTTTGTACCACTCGATATATCGCGCGTGCGACGCGTGCGTGGTCGTAGGGGCGCCTCGTCGATCACATCCGCAAGAGCGGTGCCCATCTGCTGCGCATGAGGTACCATGCGTCTTTGCCACCGCTCTGCGTCTTACGAAGCCTTTGCGTGTGTACCTGCAAAAACGAAAGCGCAACATTAATTCGCAAGCCACCGAGATCGTAAGTACTAACAGAAGGGAAAAATGTAGAAATACGAACGAGTGCACGGCCGCTGGAACGACGGTGCTCGTGGTACCGGAGCGCTGCCGTAGACCAAATCGCCTCAAGACGCGTGGGCGGCGTGCGGCTCGACGAACACGCCGAACACCAAGTGACATCGGGTCAACCAAGATCGCCGCGCGTCGGCACCGCAATGCGACAAGCCAAGCGGCGCGACGATGCTCGCACAAGCTCGGGCGTGGGGCGCCATATGACGCGGCGTCCGTGAGTGGTCCAACATCGCTACGCATCGAGGGTACGGCGTGCGTCATCGAATCGGGTGAACCGCGGTGCCGCAAAAAACACCAGCGATGAACGTTAGTACAACACGTGGAGAATTAAAAACAACATACGGCCACGATAAATATCGACTGCCGGCGACACCACAATGTCCCCATCGTCGGACGATCAACCTCGCCCCCGAACCTCGTAGAAGTCTGCGTAAGTCGATGTGTGTCTATCGCTGGTCGTCCGATCCGAACCTCTCGAACGACCACACCGCAGAGCAAAGGGCGCAACGGCGAGTGGATTTAGTCGGACACGCGACGACACCCGTCGCACAAAGCACGATGCGTCGCGGCAAGTATCGCAGTCCCAAGCCACCGCGGATCTCCTCCAAGTCGGCGTCGGCGATCGTCCTCGCAAATCGGATCATGTGCTCGTCGGCGGTGTCCCGCATTTGAGCGTAACAAGACCCACCCGAAGAGCCACAGAAGGTACGCCTTGAGAGCATCTAGGCTCCCTTCATGTAATTTGTGTTTAGTTTATTGGTTTTAGTGTTGATGACTTAAAAAAAGGCTACTCAGTGAAATTCAAAAGAAGATAGATCTAATTGTCAAGGCTAAAGTGTTTGTCTTAGTTTTTGGCTTGAGAGTAAATCTAAGCCACTTAGTTTAATCGTCATTCTATTAAGAGGGACTATCCATAAGAAATTGTCTTGGATCATGTGCAAAGTCGCTAGAAGATTTCTTGGAGCATAGAACTCTCTTTAAAACATAATTCTATTTTAGACAAAACTTCTCTCAGGCTCAGGCGCTTAAAAGATCCGTGCTTTAAACATCAACCGAGAGTACATCATGTACGCCGGACCAACATTTTCGGTTCGGCGCTGAAGAAATTTTCCTTCTGAGCGCACATCATGTACGCCGGACCAACCTATTGGGTCCTGCGTTAAGAATCCTCTTCTTTACTTATATCAAATATTCATCGGACAAAACTAATTTCTCTCATTTGTGTTAGTCCAACATAAAATTATTTCGCCTCAATTATCTTTCTCCGTCCATACTAAAGTATCGAGCATTAGAGCATGATAATGATCTCAATTCTATGTGTACGTCGGACCATCTTTTCGGTCCGCGCAAACAAGCTTTCTACCGATAAAACCAGTTTTTCCTTTGTACGCGACCATCTTTTTGGGTCTTGCGTAAACTCATCCTCCGGTACTAAGGTAGATCAAATCATGTGTTCGGTGAACTGTTTTTTCTCGTCTGCGCTATCATGGCTTGGTGGCTAAATGAAATCTCGCTCGACGGACTAAGTTTATCCGCTCGACGAAAATCCTTTGTATATGCCAAGAAAATCATCCGATCTTTTACTCTTCGACGGACCGTTTTTCTTGGTCCGCCGCAACTAGGTCAAGTAAAGCTCAACTATGCCTCTCGAACCATGTACCCCTGACCGAAATTTTCGGTCCGCGTGTGTGTGCGCTTTGACTCTCGATCGCTCAGAAAATCTTTTCAAAAGTTAGTCGTTGACCTACCCCATCTACCCTACCAACTCCCAAAGGGCAAAAGGCTATGTAATGGCTATCTCTGTTCAGAGCTATATATAGATGGCCTGCTCAAGAAAAGCAGGGCAATTGCCTTTTCACATTCTGAACATCTTTTCATTCACATACAACTCTTTGATCCTTGAGATTTCCAAGCTTCATTCCATCAAAGAGTTTTTGAGCTTCAACTCAGAAAATTACAAACCATCTTTCTGATTTGCTAAGAGTACTTGCTCCAAGATAAATCTAGTTGAGTCTAGCTATCAACCAAGAGACAGGGCTTGTGGATAGTCTATTACTCTTGGAACTAGCCGTTTTTAGACGATTGGAGAAGTTGTTGGTGCGACCTATCCAATAGTGTTTGTGGAAGGCCATCATTGCTGTGAAGGGTTGAGACTCACCTCACTGGAGTAGTGAAAGAGTCAAGATAGTGGATAACCAAAAGCTATTTGAAAATAGTGTTTGGTGGAGCAATACTTCCAAAGAAGTGCTCTAACGGGACGTGGAGTGATCTCTCAACCTCGTGAAAAATTCTTGTGTTCCCCTGCTTCGAGTTACTTTTCTACTCGTGTTGTTTCTTCCGCTTCTATTTCGAACTCTTTTCTCTTGAACCAGTATTGTGCCTGATATTTATGCAATTGCTTCTGCTCCAATTTTTTTATTGAGAAAAGTTTTTCCAAACTTTTAGACATTTTTAAAAAGTTGCCTATTCACCCCCCCTCTAGGCCAACTTGATCCTTTCACGCCTCCAAGTGCCGGGCGACGGCCTGCTCCCCAACTCCGGCTACCATCCTCTTGGGCTGCAGAAAGTAATGGTTAGGTTGTTAAATACAATGAAAATCACACACGGTGAGTTAAATCAGATACGACAAGAAAAAATCGTGCTTACGTAGAACTGCACAAGCCACCACCGTTTGACCGCGGCGCACCGCGAAAGTCGTGTCTCGTGGTCGGGTAGCACCCCCGAACCGGCGGAGGATATCTGCCGCCACTGGTGGACGTCTGCAGAACCACCGCATCTCTGAGCGGTGGCGTGCCAGAGGTAATCGACGCCCTCTAGTGTCGGCGCCATCTCACCACACTACAGTGAAAGGTGTGGGTCTCGGACCGCCACCGGTCCACTAGAGCGCCAAGAAGCTCTGTCGTAAGGGAACCGCCTAGAGGCACTCCGTCGGTCCTGCAGATCCGCGGCGGCCGCCGACCATACGGCAACAGTAGTAGGCCACCGCCTCAACTCGCAAAAGAATGTGAGAAGTATTATTGTGGTGTCGAAGGGGACATGAGTACAACATCTGCGACGAAATTGAACTAACCTCGGGATCCATCGCGGATCGAGACGCCACGCTCATGGGGTGCGCAAGCCAGAGCCCCAAGCTCCAAGGCCGCCTCCCCATCCTACGGGGCAACGCCGCTAAACGGCTCGGTGAGTCGCGTCGACCGACCGGTCAAGCAACTCGTATAACCGTCCACCGCCATGCCTCGCAAATAAAAATGTTTATGTTACATAAGGTGTAAAAAGGTGCAAAATAATTACAACAAATACAAATAGAATATGAATGGAACAAGTCTCATCATAATTTAGAGCACACGTAATACATGGAAGTAAAATGTTCATCTATGTGCAAAGCGTTAAAAGATACAAAATGAATACAACATACTACACTCTCATTTAATCAAGTACAATAACATTCATATTACATATTTTGACCACACGCATTTAATTCGATACAAGCAAAATGAAATTCTAGTGCATCAAGTAAACCATAGTTCAAGATTTAAAAGAACATATAACACTTCACGGCTTTTGAATCTTCTGCAACTCTTGAAAGAGTGCCTGCCTCCTTGCAAGCGTAACATTTCTTTACGCGGCGCCACTTTCGGTGGCGCCCATATCATTTCTTATACGCTGGATTGCCTTCTTCCCACTCCCTTTAGCTTTGCTCATGTCTGGGACCCAACGTGTATCCTCCCGGCTTTTGTGCTCCGTGAATAAACCCACCACTCGAAACCGTACATTTCAAGCTCTGTGTTGCGGCCACATGCTTCCTTACTAAAGAATTGAGACATGAATATACCCGATCCATATGAATCATCGAGCAGCGGCCATAACATGGGAGCATGGCACGTGTAATAGACGAGGCTTATTGCAGCGGACACAAGTTTGCTCTGTATGATGCATTCGTGAGCAACTTTCAATCGGTTCGTCCCACGATCGGCTTTCTCCTTGCACATCACCTCGAAATGGAGCTCCTCGCACTCCATCTTCGTTGCTCGCATCTCCCTTCTTGCCTTTGTCCTCCATGTATGCGTAAATCATCTCCGAGTACTTCATAGCAGATCGTTCATGCGCGTGATCGCCTTTGCATGACGATCAACGAAGTACTTTGTGATGCCACGAAGAACACCTCAACAATACCAACCAAGGGATGGGGTCTCAACCTCGCATCACCCGCTTGTAAACCTCCGCAAGATTTGTTGTCATGACACCATACCTCGCACCATCGGTGTCGTAAAGCGAGCCCATTTCTCCCTAGGCTCATGCTCTATCCATTCGGAGAAGCGTTTGAGCCCTTCCATTCCTTCAACCGGTGGGGAGGGTCGTGGATAACTCCTCCAGTAGATCGGGCCTCCCTAAGGTGGGCTGCCTCTTCGTTGCCTCACTGTGCCTCGATGTCACTCATCCAATTTCTTCCAGTACATCAAACTTTCTCTGGTGGTTCGGTCGCAGAGCCTCTTGAAAAGCTTTGTTAGCTCCTTGTTCTGATCGCTTGTAGAAGTTGGCACCCATATGACGCTTGCACCACCTACTACGCAAATCGCTATGGATGAGTCTCATCCACACCTTGTCGCAATCAATAATTGCCCTCAAAAGTCCGAATGCCGATCGTATGATACACACCTGCATCACGATGAACGACACCGACTTTAACATTCCGTAGGAACCAATGCCGACTATCTGTGTTTTCACCTCCACAAATGCGAGGCGCTACGGGAGAACTTGATTATTGCCATCCACTCCTATGATACCAATATCCGCCTTTGTATTTACTACAAAAATGTCCCATCGACACATAACAAAGGACGATAATGCTCGAACGCATTGATGCATGGACCTAAAGCGAAGAATGCTCGCTTCAAAACCATCTTCCTAGAGAAGCGCTGCGAAGGATGCTCACAAATGTCCATATAAGTTCCAGGATTTCGGTCCTTTATCACCAAGCAAACTGCAAGTTCGTAGGAGTCTTCAGACGCGTCTTAACCGTGTTTCCAATGCCTTCGCTTTGCTCTCCATGCCTTCGCGTAGCTTATTGTATACTGGAACCTCTGTTGTATTGCGAGTACGATGGCTCGTGGCTCTAAATCTAGGTTGCCTACAATCTCTCCGTACATTGCATTGGCAATAAAGCCTGATGATATATTCCGATGTGGCTGCGCAGACTCCGTTAGTACACATGTATGTGGAACGACTATTCCAAATGGTGTCCCATTTAGGCTGGTACGCATGGACGCGCCACGAGCAACCCTCCGTCTGGCATCTTACATCATACACCCGCTGATCGGACTTTACAACCTTGAAGGCTCTGCGCAACGACACTGACTATGTTATTACTGCTTCTTGAACCTCACTCTTATTCTTGTAAATTGCATCTTGTCTCACCTCATTCTGATCATACTGCGAAGGGAACTGTTTGTCATCGTTCACCACCAGCCTGTCGAACGGATACTCATCCCACTCTGCAGGGAATACATCTTCAGCGGCTTCATCATTACTTAAAGCCTCATAGTCCTCATTCTCTGTGGTCCATCGCCACCATCGACTCAATGTTTTCGCCCTCGTCGCCATGCCCATTGCTTCTTGAACCTCTCCCATTGCAACATCGCTCTCCCACCTTGCACTTCAGATCGACCAACCTACATCCCGCTCTACTAAGCCTTCTACTTCTACCGCTCTCCCCAACTTCCTCTCGGTTCTTCATCAACAACCTCTTGTCGCGTCGCATGCCCTGTATTGACTTTCTCAAATGCTTGTGCCAATAACACTAATGGCCATCCTTTCTCAATTGCAATTTTACGCATTTAACTCCAAGATTTCGCCCTCTCATTTCCATTAACTCCCAAGACATGCAATCTATTCTTCAAACTACTCCATGTAACTTCGATCATGCAATTCACGGTCCAAAGAGAACATGTGGTACAACCATCTCATAACCGTAGCCCATGAACGCTCCCACAAGTGATGTGCTAGCCTCTACACTTGCGAAATGACTTAGATCTACCCCTTCAACACCCATGTGCGGAACTCCTTCTCCATAATATATTTTAAATTGCACTCTATCATCCATACCTGTCATGCAAATTCATCGAATTCTTAACATTTGCACAATTTAACTCTACATTGTACGACTAATAATGATCAGAAATTTTAATTCTAAGGACGTAGTTTAATTCATTCTACTTTCGGTCCATACTTGTCGGCCAGCGTTTAATCAGTACAGTTGCAATATTTCAATTCTTACAAATTCTTCAGATTCCATGATCATTTTCAAATTTCTATGAGAACATAACTAAACTAATGTGTCAGGAACCTCTACAGATTGAGTTATATTTCGGTCCTGACAATTTTAGCCACCCAACTCTACATGACATCTCCGAATTCTCAGTACACAAATAACCGAATTTGGATTCTACATTTCTCAGTTCGTCGAAAATTTATCCATGATCTCTAATCAAAAAACTATTATTACAATCAAAATTTTAATCCCTACCTCTAGGTCATCCCTACATCGAAAATTAATTACTAACTAAGTCGCATAACTAAACATCCGTCCATACCGACATAACTATAAATTCCTGACTAATTCATCTAACTAAACATCTATTCTTACCGAAATAATTATAAATTTCTAACTAAGTCAACTAGCTAAACAACTTGCATCAGATTCTCATTCCTAACTAAGTCATCTACCTAAATAACTATTATTACTTTATTTAATCTGATTACTATATTACATATTCAACATTTAAATACTTAAAAAAAATTAGTACCTCACGAAATGCAGATCTTCGAAGTCCCTCTCCTTCTCCCTCTCCCTTTCTCCTCCTCCTCCTTCTCCTTCTCCTTCTCCTTCTCCCTCTCCCTCCCCCTTCTTCTCCTTCTCCTTCTCCTTCTCCTTCTCCTCTCTTTTCTGTTTTTTTCTCTCTGCGTGGTGGCTGGCTCGAGTGAGGGCAGGGGCCGCGCGCGGCTTTATATAGGCGCTGTCTGTCGCCATTTCAAATGGCGACAGACTCTCTGTCGCCGTTTGAAATAGCGACAGACAGGCTGTCGCTTTTAAAAGGCGACAAGTGACGCTTGCTCTCTGTCACCATTTGAAATGGCGACAGAGAGTCTGTCCTTATCTGAAACGGCGACAGGCTGTCAAATGACGACAGACTCTTTGTCGCTTTTTGAAATGGCGACAACTGGGTAGTTTTGTAAATTTTTTTTCGACATATTATTTTTGTAAAATAGAATAAAAATAGTATTATTTTAAAAAAAAATTCGTGCGAGGTGTGGGGGGAGTGGGGCCAGGTGGCCGGTGCCATCCAGTGGCAGAAGGTGCGTAATTACCATCAACTTGCTGGGCAATTTGCTATTTCCTGGCCCTCCGCAGAATCGTATATGTGCTGGCTTCTGATTGAATGCACACATGAGAATCAGATTATTCGAGAAGCACAGCGTTCGGCGCAGAATCAGCTTTTTTTTTTTTTTTTTTATAAAGCGGAAGATGCTTAGAGCATGTACAATAAGATTACGTCAGCTGACTCTTAGTTTATATACATCAACTTTGGTCTATATGGAAGAGTGATAAAAGAGGAGAGAGAAGAGAGCTGACTCTTATTTAATAGCCAGCTTTGCACGGGCATAGGTAGATCATTTATGTACAAAAGAGAAAAGATAGTTATTTCACAACATCTATAGACAACTTTTAGAGACAGTTATTGTATAAATTGACTTTTAATTTATTATTAACCAGTAGTTGATTTTGCTATTGTACTTCCCTCTTGGTACCGAACGGGGCCTTCGTAGACAACCCGATTTTCCAAGCAGACCGCACGAGAAAAGGCCCTGAAGTTTCCGAGGTCTGCATCTGCATGTTCCATGAACTCTTCTGTCTGCCAGCATTTCATTGAATGGAACATGTGCAGGAATTTTTGCTCCATATTCTCAAACATATGCCTTATTTCACGCTTCTGATAAGCAAGTCTTCCTCTGCTTGTCGTATTCCGGGGTTGATTGATCAGGCAAAAGATAACTCGGTTCGTCATATAGAGGTCTTGCTGTCGGTTAACTCCCTAGCTCTACTGAAGCCAGTTTCCAGCCCATTTTGCCTGCCGTATTCTGCTGCGCAATTTCACCCGAACAGCGATGGGTAACTGAATAGTGGCAAAGCACGCAAGGGCTTTGAGAGCGAAACTATCCATCTACACTTGCCAGGCATTGCAAAATTCTGGGTAATATATGACGACAGCATACTGAGATCGAACCGCTCTTATCTAAAGAATCCGAGGTCAAGGACTTGCAACTGAAAGCAATGTAATTTCAATTATCTACAAACATCAGTCGACATGATCTCAAGCCATCCTGGTAATTGCACCATGATAGGTATTTTCTGTGTCCCAACAACAAAGTAAAAAAAAAGTAGAAACACATACCTTTTTTAGGGAAACATATACAGATTTCTGTAGCCGCATTTCACATTCGTACTCCACAGGTCCACAGCATATTCTCTTTATACATTTCTCTTGGCCATCATATGTCTAATAGTCTAACCATTTGTGAAAGCTATCCGAAAAATAATAGGAAACAGTCCCTTGCACACAATCCCTCGAGTTACAAGAGGTTCATGGAAGGACAAGTGGCATCAGGGGTGGACCCAAGAGGGGCTTGAGCGGGCTCCAGCATCCCTATAGCCTGCCACCAGCACCTATGTTGTATCAGTGATTCTCCGCTGCATTGTGAATTTATATGATTTTTATCAATCTATTTGATATTGTTTTGTTATAATTTAATATTAAAGTATGCTAACTTGCTTTCTTTGTTATATATCTTGAAATTTTTAAGTGGCATATCCATAAGTTATTTGATGAAATGCCTATGGACATTTCTAACATTTATAACACATATGTAGCGCTAGTTACTTGAATGTAGAAAAAAAATTATGGCGCCAGCTCAACAGAGGAGGCGTACATGCGAGATCTAAAGGCGTGCAAGATTGCAAGGGCTTTGCTACCGGTTGCTTGTTGGCCTTTGCATTTGATGCAGCATAATTCATTTGATTTTAGTTGGATAACTTGTCCAGTGACTTTGACCCATCAGCCCCTCCTCTATTTTCATCCTAGGTCAGCCAATGAGTAGCATAGCTTCTCATCTTGTTGACTACAATTGTAGCACTAACCCGATTTATTGATTGAGATCCTGCAGAAAAACTTCAGATCCTTAACCCATTCACTCACTGAGCCTAAAGAAATTGACATGTTTTATTAGACAGACGTGTGAGAGAAGACGAGAGTGATAGATACTTGCCAGTACAAAGAAAAACCACCACAAGTCACAGCTGCAAAGCCCCGCACAGCAGGACGAGCTCACTGGCGTTCCATACCAGTAGTTTGTTTTTTCTAGGAGTTCCAATGTTCCATACTTCCAGTTCCATACCAATAGTTGTCCAGATCACTCATAATCACACAACAACTGCAGTACCTACAGTAATACGGATCTGTGTGATCGTGCTTATCATTCACTTGTGCATCACGAGCTACCGAACTGAGCAACATCTCATGGATCTCCTTTATATTATATTTTCCTTTTTTAGAAAAGTAATGATCTGGAATTCTGGTCCTTCATTTTGAAGAAAAAAAAATTGTCCTCTTAGTACAAGGCTGAAAACACATAACATATTAACAAAACCAGCAGATTCATATGAGGTACAATCAAATTTACCTTAAAACATATTTTCTTTTTTATTCGTATTCCTATGTTATTACACTTTTGTGAATAAAAAACAATAAAAAAATAGGAAAACACCCCCCAGAGCTATCCTAAGGCTTCAAGATCACAATCATGCATGAATCATGATGGCATACCGATTTCTCATTCAAGAACAGTACTGGAAGTGAATAATACACATACATGGTCAATAATCTAACAAGTCTCACAAGTATAAATTTTGTTTGCACAAGGACTGAACACCAGACAACACTGTTCATAAAAGCACTTGAGTGTACCATAACTAAAACTGTTAAGCTCACATGACGATCTCGGGCTTCAGGATGCTTGATTTAATCTCTTTGTGTGGGAGAACCACACCACCATTGCTGTAGACCTCATCACCTACATGTACATCCTCTCCCAGGATAGTCATGTTTTCTATGTGTGCCCATTGTCCGACAGTCGAATGCCATCCAATAATGCTGTAAGCGACACAAGCATGCTTCTTAATACGCACACCACGCATCACCGTGCATCGGGAAAGCCTCACACCATCCTCCACGACACATCCAGGTCCAATAGCAACATCAGGGCCAATCAGACAACCCTCTCCAATCTTGGCGCTCTCGTGGACCAGCACATTCCCAACAACATGTGCTCCAGTGGCTAGCCTAGCAACCGATTTCTTCCTAAGTGAATCCAGATAAAGACGCAAGCCAGTAATGTAGTCCCTTGGCTGACCAACATCCATCCAAAATCCCGGAAGAACCATAGCGTAGAGCTCTTCATCGGCTGCAATTCGAGGGAAGACCTCTTTCTCAATTGAAGTTGGCTTCAGTTCGATGCGGTCCAGGACAGACGGATTCAACAAGTAAATTCCCGCATTAATCTTGTTGCCTACAAATATTTTTGGCTTCTCTACAAATCTTTCCACAATTCCAGTTGACTCTTCCATAACCACTACACCATATTTTGATGGTTCGTCCACCTATATCGAAAGAATATTCAGTTTACATATATGAGTTGGTTGCACAAGAAAGTGGTCAAAGAAAGGGTCTACCTTAGTGACCATAATTGTTGCCTCGCCACCATGAGTCTTGTGAAATTTTATCAGCTCAGCAAATGGGTATTCACTTATGACGTCACTGTTGAGGACAAAGAATGGCTCGCCAGATCCATCTACAAGCTTGTCCCTTGCTAGAGCAAGAGGGCCAGCAGTTCCCAAGGGCTCAGTCTCTTGGGAGCATGTTATTGTGATGCCAAGCTTATCCTCAAAGTCCTTCAAGAAGTTCAGCATCACCTGGAAGATATAGAGAACACCGATTAGATTGTAGAAGTTAAATACAGATAACTCCGTGATATAACAGAAAAGATGAATGATCTATTCTTTTACCTCCGGGCGGTAGTTGATGGCTAAAACAACTTCTGTTACCCCAACTTCTTTCAAAGCTTCGATCTGCACAGATTGGTAGGTTTTAATCAAAACACGCTTTTCTCCTCAGATCAAAGAATCAGTTGGTTCGTGCAAACATATGTATTTGATCCTTGAGGTGATAACCGTTTGGCATTTTTGAGAAAAGAACAGGAAATCATGATGTGGTACAAAAAGGTTTTTCCATGCACGAACAGCAATCTGGCAAACAAAGAGGTAGCTAGTAACGAAAGTAACAGTTGCACCCTTGCAGGGCTAAAAGGTTTCTTAGCACAACACATTCAAATGCTACTGGTGACAGATGGTTAAACAATGTGTATAACTCAGTACATGCGTCCAAAATAACAAAGAAAATTTTCTTAAGGCGACTGGCTAACACAGCACCTGTGTGAATAACCTTAACCTGTGCGTAATTTACTGATTGACATTGCGATACTCATATCCTACCACCACCAGCATAACCAAATACCTGATGCAGAATCATAGGCTTGTTCGCAAAATCAACAAGTGGCTTTGGGAAACTGAGAGTCAAAGGCCGGAGGCGAGTTCCAAAGCCTCCAACAAGAATGAGCGCCTTCATGGCAAAGCACCCTCCTTTCTTCCTCCCCTAATCCCTACTGACGACAAGATTGTAAAATCAAATCAAGGAAGACAACCTCAGGCTATCTAGCACGTACAGCAACAAAAAAGAATCAGAAACATGGGTGCGTTTCTCATCTGAATCGATCTGCAAGAAGTCAGATCAAATTCGAGAGGAGAAGACCCCGAAGGGATTTGTATCGGTACCAATTGGAAAGGAAAAAGGATTGGATAAACATCTGATGCGAAAAATTACCAGGAAAAGGGGGCGATATGATGAGATTTGGAGCGAGAGAGCGAGATATGGGTGGGTTCGGTCACCTTGCCTCCTTCCCCTTCCCCACGACCACGAGGCCACGACGACCGCGAAGAGACCAGACCTGCAGGACGGAGGCCTGTACTCCTGTAGGCTCTCATGATGACCGCAACAGTTGGGCTACCTGACCTCTCTCTCAAAGGCCCGAGACTGCCTTGTTTATAGGGCCCGCAGCCCGTTACGGATGGTGCTCGACTCGAGTAAATTCAATAATAAAACATCTTTACTCTTTTATAACGCACCTAAATATTTTTTTCTATATTCACCCTAAATAATGCATCCCACTACAAATGGTCCAACCTTTATATACCCAGCGAAACGTCCCTAGAAACTTGCCTTAATCAAAATTAACCTCTCAGATCTTTTCTCAGCTTTACTCACCCACATCCGATAGACATTGTTTAATGTGTCTAACTCATCCCTGTAGCCCACAACAGATCTCCCCTTACCTCCAGCATCATCTCAAGGAAAAGAAAACAAATATCCTGGAATTAAAGAAAAGGAAACAAACATCCTAGAAAAGAAAAAGACCATATATTACGTGCTGGGAAAAGAAAACCGGAAGATAGGGCACTATACTAGTAGTGTGTGGTTCTTACATGTTAGAAGAAAAAAATTGATAATTTCAGAGATAAGATTTAAACAATTGAGGAGAAAAAAAATCTTCATTCACATCGATAGAAAGAAGAGAAAGTACTAGAGGAATCATACAAGTACTTATATTTGACGCGTGTGGAAGAGGTTGGCCGGCGGGCAGTTATACAGGAGGAGGACGAGGAGATCGGTGGTCCTTGATTCCGTGATGACGAGTAACAGCGGTCCCAAAAGAGGAGTGGAGGTCTCGGTGGAGCAGTAGGAGGAGAGACGATTAAAGCGGCGGCGTCGAGACCTCGACGGCGCTGTTGGAGAGCCAATCTCACCGCCACCAAGGTCAAGGTCGTCGGGCTATCGGCGAGGCGAAAGACAACCTCATATTAGGCACAGGTTTGGGAGAAGAAGCCGAGGCGTTTTTTATGAGTAAATTTCAAAGAACTATAAATTATTAAAAACTATAGATTTTAATTTCTATTTATAAAATTACAGATTTTAGCTCTTTTGCTCCGCTCGTTACAGCTCGTCGAGCTCGGCTCGATTTCCACCCGAGTTGAGTTCAAATTGAGCCTAGATTATGGCCTTGTTTGTTTCGGCTTTTTCATCGGTTTAAAAGTAGAAAAGCTAAAGTCGAAACAAACAACTGACTTTTAAGCCGGGTTTAAAAAAAAACAAAAGCCAGGTAAGATATGTTTTTTGGGGCTTTTTTGAGATGAAATACCCTTTGCCACTAAAAGTCTCTAAAATTACCCACCATTGCTATCATATATAAACTCAAGAATCCTTCTCCTATCTCCTCATTTCTCCTCGTCTTCTCTCGCTCCCTTGTGTGACATGCCTTCTCTCTCCGTTGCTCTGATCTCTGCCGTCTCCGACCTCCTCCCTCCTCCGCCGTCCCCAGCCTCCTTCCTCCTCCACCGAACCGGATCCCACGCGGCGTGGGTTGAGGCGACCGAACCCGAGCTTGAAGCAGCGAGAGGCTACAGGGTCCGAACGTGGCGCAAGTGGAGCTGAACTGATCCGGCCGTAGCACGGCGGGAGGCGGACGGACCCAAGGGTGGAACGACGGGAGGCGGGTGGAGGCGGCCGAATCTGGCACGGCAAGAGGCGACTGGATCCGCCTCATCGAGCCTCTTAGTATATGTTTTTATTTAGTTTGACGAGAGTTTAGAATTGTTATGCTATTTTCAGTCTGAGAAGAGTTCAAAATAGCTATGTAGTAAGTGTTTCAAGTTGATAAATAATTATGCTTAAAATGAAGTTTAATCTATGTTTTCAATGCGACATTCGGTGAAAAAAGTATGAAATATTTTTATTAGATAAACAGGTACATAAAAAAGTCCTTACAACTTTAAAGGGTATTTCAAACTTTCTAGCAATAAGCTACACCATCCAACCCATCAAAAAGTCAGGATACCAAACAGTATATCTTGATTTAAAATAGACGGCTTAAAAACTCGTTAAACTAAAAAGCTTGCTTTAAACCTAAAGCAAAAAACTAAACCGAAACAAACAGGCCTATACCGGCTTTGATCAAACCTTGATCCAGACGAGTTCCGAGTAGCTTGTCTAGCTCGAACTATTTTTACAGCCCTACACGCTTCTTATCAGACTACCAGAGGCTTGATGAACTTTCACGTTCACAAGGAGTGGCAGGTGATTATCGACGGATTTTGATTAAGGCAGCGTGGATTCTGTTGAGAAACCCTAAAGCCCATCGCAGCCCATGTGGTCCCTAAACCCTAGAGAGCGCTATAAAGGAGGAGGGTCCCCATGTACAAGAAGAATTCATTAGCAATAAAGAATTTCGCTTTCGCTCTCCCTAAACACGTGTCTCTCTCTCTTTCTTCTCCACTTCGGATCTGTTCGGAACCGGACTATTCGATAGCGAGGTTCCTTAACACGTTATCGTACGAATTGCTCTACGAGATCGATTGAAAAGGTGAGAAAAGGTGGGATTAGCGTTTGAATCTAATCGTTCTTTTTCTATGCATGCATCTATCCTACGTGGCACGAAGCTACACGAAGAACGCTCGAAGCGACTCGGCACGAAGCCACAGTACATGAATTCGCTGTTCATTACAGAAAAAAAAAAACCCTGACAACGCATGCACGAAGCACTGCGCCTCTGTCTCGGTCCGCGTGTCGTTGCATGAAGCCCGGCACTGCCACCGCCGCGCGATTGGCCTCGCAGTGCCATCTCCCCACTTGGCCTCGCAGCGCCGCCGCGGTCTTTCGGCACCGTCGCCGCATCGCCGTCGAGCGGCTCGGCGCCCGACCAAGCCGCCTGAAGCGGAAGTAGCCGCGTCCGTCGCATAACGGCGCACTTGTGCAACGCCCGGCCCGTCCCTTGCCGGCCGGCGGTAGCGCCGCTCGACCTTGAGCACCGCGCGTGAAGCGGCCGGTGAGCCGTCGAGCGAGCGCCGCCGGCGCGCCGCCTCGTAACGCATGAAGCCGCGCCCGCCACGTCGCCCGGCCTCGCCGCCACCGTAGTTGCGGCTCGTGGCCGCGTCGCCGCCCGACCTCGCCTCGAGCGTCGCCGCCTGGCGGCTCGGCCCTCCCGACCACCACCGCCCGCTGCGCCTCGGCCTCCGCCCTCGTGTCGCTTGCCGTCGGCTCGGCCACCTCCGGTCGCCGCGCCGCCGCCCGACCGCCGCTCGATCGCCGGGCTCCCCGCGCCTTAAGAAGAAACCACCCGCCGCGCGCCCGCCCGGCGATCGCCGTCGCCGCGGCCGGCCTGCGCTCCACCGCCGCGCCGCCAGCCATAGCCGGCCGCGCCATCCGGCCGTCGTGCACGACGCCACGCTCCGGCCCGCGCCCGCGATCGGAGCGCCTGAAGCGTCGCCGCCTCGGCCGCGAGCCTTCCGGACTCCGCCCGGCAAACCGCGGCCGTGCTCGCCCGTCCGCCCGGCTCGCGGCCGACTGACTCGCCTCGCGGCCGCCGCCCGCGCTCGGCACGTCGTTACCTCCCCGCCTCCGCGCTGAATCACCGTCTGCGTCGCGGCCGCAGGCTTTCATCTCGGCCCACCGGCCCGGCCGCCCGACGCGCGCGCCGCGTCCGCCCATCCGCCTTCCGGCTCCGCGCCGCGTCGCTCGAGCACTCGAGGCACTCATTCCGGCCGCCTGGCCACGGCCTCACCGCCCGCCCGCCAGTGTAGCTCGGCCCGGCCATAGCCGTGCGCCACGCCCGCGCCGCTTGGCTCGGCCGCAACGGCGCCGCCGCGCGCTCCGACCTCGGCTTCGCAGCCGCCCGTCGCCATCGGCCTCCGGCTCGTCGCCGCCACTCGTCCTCGGCCGCGGCCGCCGCGTGCCGTTGCGGCAATGCGCCGCCATCGCCATCCGGCCCCGCACGCTCGGAAAACCGCCTCACGGAGAAGGTGGGCCGAGGCGGCGGCGCGAGGAGAGCGCGAGCGGCGGACAGCGGGCGGGCGGCAAGTGCGCGCGAGGCGCATGGCGCGAGCGAGGCGAGCGCATACGCGTGGGAAGAAACCTAAGCGCAAGGCGAGCATGGGCGAGCAAAGGCCCATTTAAGCCGTTCACGGAAAAGAGAAAGAAAAGAAAGAAAAGAAAAAGAAAAGAAAGAAAAGGAAAGAAAAGAAGAAGAAAAAAAAAGAAAAAATTGCAGATTTTTTGAAAAAAATTACGTAAAATCAAGAAGATTTATTTGGCTCTGTTTTTAATTTTTCTTGCTTTATTTCTCTGCTTTTATGAATATTCTTTATGAATTTTGAATCCGTTGCTTTATTTAAGATATTGCAATGCATATGAATTTGTTTTCCTGCACTTTATGCCTTTTGCAACCATTTTCTATCGATTACACGCATAATCTAAACGGAATTTTGAAATCATGAATCGTGAATCGTGAGTTTGAAGAAGCGGCCCCATGACAGTCGTAACTACCTCACTTGGGCATCGGGCCGAAGATAGTTCTTTGGGGCAAGAAGCTCGTCTTCTGCGATTGGTCTAGGGTCCTCGCGGACCTTGAAACCAACCGTCGAGCAGAACGATCAAACAATGCACTGCCGTTTAAATGCATGAATCGCATTTTTGCTTTTAGATTATGGTTGTTAGCATTTTTCCCTTTGAATAATGAATAGTAAGCTCTAGAAGAGCATACTTCTCTCATGAATATAAATGCAATTTATTCTTTATTCCAGTATTCTTTCATTTACAAGCAGTATTTGAATTATTATGCCTCTGTTTGATTAGAATTATATTTCTTTTATCTAGAAATCGTGTAGCGCCCAAATGGAAGAGATATGCATTGTTGATAGTGGCACAACAAATACCATCTTAAGAGAGTCTAAGTATTTCGATCGATCACGAAGAATCTTTGGAAAGATTACTACGATCGCGAAGCGACTCATATGTAATCGGCTCGGGAAGAGCCACTATTATATTGCCTATGGGTACAACTTTGGTAATTGAAGAAGCCCTTTTGTACCACTGAATCAACGCGCTCTCTTAAGCTTTAAAGACATCCGCCCAATGGTTTTCACGTAGAAACCAATGAAGAAAATGGCAAAGAATATTTGTGCATTGTGAAGCCGCGGTATGTGGAAAAATGGTATTAGAAAAATGTCCCTCATATGAATCAGGTTGTACTACACGAATATTCATGCACCAAGTGTATACTTCCTTGAAAACTGCTTTTAGAAGCTCAATTATTTTCTTTATGGCATGGTAGATTAGGTCATCCCGGTCTTAGAATGATGAGAAATATAGTGAACAACTCACGGGGTCATGGCATAAATGTTAAAAATTTCCCGAATCATGAAGATTTTGTGTGCCTGCATGTGCCACCGAAATTAATAACTAGACCCTCTGTCATGAAAGTGCAAAGTGAAATCCTGCATTCTGGAACGCATCCGGGGATATTTGCGGTCGATTCAGCCCTGTCGAGGCCGTTTCGATACTTTATGGTGCTCATCGATGCTTCCTCGAAATGGTCGCATGTATGCTTGTTGTCAACAAGAAACCATGCTTTTGCAAAGTCGATCTCGAGATCATAAGAATTAAGAATGCTTTCCTGATCATCGCGTGAAGTCCATCGAATGGACAATGCGGAGAATTTACTTCAAAGGCATTTGATGATTATTGCACAAGAACAGGGATAGCGATTGAGCACTCCGTCCGCACGTCCATACGCGAATGGACTAGCGAAGCACTAATAAAGAGGATTAAGTTCATTGCGGACCACTTTTGCGAGTTGTAACTTGCCCAACACTTGTTGGGGACACGCGATCTGCCGCAGCGGCTCTTATCAATTTTAGACCGTCGGCCTACAACATCCATTCTCCTATGCGGCTTGTGCACGGATTATCCCGAAGATCTCCCATCTTAGAAAATTTGGGTGTATGGTATATGTACCTATACCACCCTCAATGATCGCAATGGGCCTCTCATGAAGTCAGGGATATCGTTGGTTATGAAAGTGCATCCATAATCGGTATTTGGAACCCATGATGGAGATTTGCATACTGACCGATTCATTGATTGCATCTTTGACGAGGATCGTTTCCGTCATTAGGGAGAAAATCAACCTTTGGATGAAAAATGCCGGAAATCATATGGCATTCCACCGATCCCCGCACATGACCCCGCACTAATGAAGCAAATCAAGAAGTCCGAAGATAATTGATTTGCGAATTTAGCAAATGAACTCTGCTGATCATTTTTGTGATCCGAAGGCGTGGTTAAGTCGCATGTACCCGCAAGAAATGCACGGAGAGGGTGGAAATACCAAAGAAAATAGAAGGTATCCCTCAACACTGCTCAGAGGCCTCAAAGAAAAAGAGCGAGCAATCGGCTCCTCAAACCCAAAGTACCGGAGGCGTCCGAGAAAATCGGGCAGAGGACTTACCACAACCAATCACGAAAATGCCCCAAGGAAAGAAGGGGAGCGGTTGAGACTGCAGCGGAAAGAAGCCAAAAGGAAAGGCAATTCCGGACTTGAATCTTCCACTCTGCGAAGTCGCTGAAATAATGTGTGCGCACACATAGGCGATGAAAGCTAAAGGAACTTGCTCTGCGATAGGGAAAAGCAAAGCGAAGAGCAAGTAGAAGTGCATGAAGCACCCCATGAAGAAATGGCCATAAACTTTGTAATAACAGGAGAATCCTCGAATAGAGCAACGACCAACGTTGATGCATACTTACGCAAAGAAGATTGCCTCGATCATTGATCATGATCCCGAGCCTCGCATCTCTCGCAGAGTGCAAGAAAAGGCTAGATTGGGAAGCATGGAAAAAGGCAATCAACTGCGAGTTAGTCTCTCCGAACAAGAGAGAGGTGTTTGAGCCGTATGCCGCACACCTCCCAATATAAACCCGTGAGGTCACAAATGGGTCTTTGTTCGGAAGAGAAATGAAAACAACGAAGTTGTAAGGTACAAAGCTAGGCTTGTAGCTCAAGGTTTCACTCAACGTCCCCGGAGTTGATTATGAAGAAACCTATTCTCCGGTCATGGGAGGAATTACCTTTAGATATTTGATCTCAATGGCAGTCAACTTGAAGTTGAGAATGAAGCTAATGGATGTTGTCACAAGATACCTATATGGAAACTTGGATTTGGAGATACACATGAAAGTACCCAAGGAATTCCTATCCGAACCAAGATGGAGCAAATAGAAACACATGCAGTGTGAAATTGGAGAAATCACCGTATGGATCAAGGCGATCGGGAAGAATGTGGTACAATCGCTTGAGTGACTTTCTGCGCAAGAAAGGCTTCACAAGCAAATGAAGATTGTCCATGTGTGTTTATCTGACGATCCTCGAATGGATTACGTATAATCTCCGTCTATGTAGATGACTTGAACATCATTGGGACGGATGAAGAAATTGAAGAGGCATGCTCATACTTGAAGTCCGAGTTTGAAATGAAAGATTTAGGTAAAACCAAGTTTTGTTTAGGCTTGCGGCTTGAACATGTCCAAGGAGGAATCTTGGTACATCAATCAACCTACACACGTAAAGTGTTGGAAAGGTTTGGTTTTGAAAAATCATATCCTGCAAAGATTCCAATGGTTGGAAGGTCACTCCAAGCACCTAGATCCATACTGAGACCTAGAGAAGAGGGGAGGAAGTCACGGGAGCGGAATTCCCATATCTGAGTGCAATTGGAGCGCTCATGTACCTTGCAAATAGCACTAGGCCTGACATTGCGTTATTTGTGAATTTGCTAGCTCGTCTGATCTGAGAACCCACCAAAAGGCATTGGAAAGGGATCAAGGACATCTTCCGTTACCTCCAAGGAAGCAAAGACCTCGATGCATTTTTGAAGAAACAATGAATTGAATTTGGTTGGCTACGCCCGATCTTTGGTACCTATCGGACCCACATCTTGGCAAGTCCCAAGCGGCTATGTTTTCCTATGTGGAGGAACAGCAATTTCTTGGAAGTCGTCTAGCGGACTCTTGTCTAGACGTCGACAAACCACTCGAAATCATCGCTTTGTATGAAGCATCTCGTGAATGTGCATGGCTCGGAAGAATGGTTCACCACATCCGAAGTCATGTGGTTTGAACATTGAGCAAACTCCTACAATAATTTATGAAGATAATGCGACTTGTGTTGCCCAAGCACAAATGGGATATGTGAAGAGCAATCTCACGAAGCATATCAACCCCAAGTTCTTCTATGCTCATGAATTGCATAAGATGAACGAGATCAAGATATTGCATACTAAGTCATGTGAAAATCTTGCATTTGTTCACTAAATCACTCCCAAGCATCTACCTTTGAAAGGTGCGTGAAAGGAATTGGGATGATGAGACTTAGAGAAGTCAGATTTCGGGAGATATGTCACATACTCCCATATGAATCCCGAGCATGAATTATGAATACCCAACATGAATCTCAAGATTAGCAATTGAAGTTGGGAGAATTGTACTCTTTTTCCTAGCAAGTTTTTCATGAAGTTTTCTTGCGTAAGGTTTTAACGAGGCAATTAAAGCAACATAATAGCGTATGCTATGTACTCTTTCTCCAAGTATTTTTCCCATTTTTCCTGAGTTTTAATGAGGCATATGCATCTCGCGGCAAAGGGCCCAAGGGGAGTGTTGAGAAACCCTAAAGCCCATCGCAGCCCATGTGGTCCTTATCTGCCAAAACCCTAGAGGCGCTATAAAGGAGGAGGGGTCCCCATGCATGTACAAGAAAGAATTCATTAGCAATAAAGAATTTCGCTTTCGAGCAATGGACTATTCGATTAGGTTCATATGATTCATGCCCTCCACCCCAAGAAGCAGCGAGGCTAATTTCAGGTTCCATACAGCATGTCAGATACAACTATACTTGCATCAAGTCACGTGCAATTGTACTTGATACCGTCTATTTATTGTGTCGTATTTGGAAGATTGTTAGTGTTTTCTATTTTTAATTATCCACTTTCGTTTTTATTCTTTTTTTTTTGTTATCGTTCTTTCGACCGTGTTTGCACCTAGGATGGTTAGCGGAGCCGGAGGAATGCCGTTTCAGCGTTTGTGCCCAAGCAGTCTTACCTTTTTCTTCGTGAATGGGGGCGGTTTTTGTTCGCTGGGCACATGGTATCGCGACAACAAAAGCCCAAAGCTCCGGATGCACCTACATTTTCTTCCTCCAGGGAAAGCAATTCTTCCTTCGGATCCTGTTTTTGGTGCTCACTTTCCCCGCTCCATGGTACCAATTGCTTATAGTTCTAGTACTAGAGCAGCGAAGCTGAGTTGAACTGTCGAACAACTAGTACTTACTCCTCGCAAAAAAAAAGAAAAAAGAAAAAAAAAGAACAACTAGTACTTACTGCCTCTTTTTATTTAATGGAATATCAAGACGATGATGCGCTACTACTATCTTGGAATACTTGACGAATTCGGCATATTCTACTAGCTGGTTCCGCGGTGCGAAGCACGCACATGCTAATGCGTCGGGAACCCGGCAGATCTCGGCCTTTTTTTCTCTCTCGTTAAACGTCACCAGTGATTCCAAGAAACCAGATCACCTGCAGTTTGCATCTTGCTCTTTAATTGCAGGCGACGTCGCTGAAACGGACGCGCAGCGTGATGCGCATGGGAGGAAATGTCATGTCGGTGTTTGCTCCGTTTGAGAGTGTCCTCTCTTACTTATCTCAAGTAGTAACGGGATCGCACCATCACCGGATCTTTTGTTCGTTGGGTAGGATTATTTTGAGGTTAATCTCAAACTAATAAATTTAATGACATCTTTTTAGAATTCTATGTGTCATCTTCTTCATCCACCTCCCCCTTCTCTTTTCCCTGCTCGTTTCTCCGACACCCTTCTTCCCTCTTAACACAAAATTTTAAAATTAGAAATTTTAAAGTTTAAAGATTTTAAATAGAAAGTTTCAACTCGAAAAAAAAATCAACTCAAAATTTAAAACTCGAAAAAAATTAAATAGAAAATTTTCAAAACAAAAAGTTTCAACTCAAAAATTTCAAATTAGAAAGTTTCAACACGAAAAGTTTCAAATAAAAAAATTTCAAACTCGAAAAGTTTCAAATCGGAAAGTTGCAACTCAAAAAACTTTCAATTCAAAAGCTTTCGGTTCGAAAAGTTTATATTCGAAAAACTTTTGGTTCAAAAAATTTCTATTTAAAATTCAACTCGAAAAATTTCAATGATAAAATTTCAAATTAGAAATTTTCAACTTGAAAAAATTTTAAATCGAAAAGTTTCAGCTCCAAAAACATTCAATTCAAAAATTTCCGGATTGAAAAGTTTCTATTCAACAAACTTCCGGTTCAAAAAGTTTCTATCTAACAAACTTTCATTTCAAAAATTTAGCTTAAAAATCTTTCGAAAGTGGTTGTCACTTGTCATAAGGTAATGTCACTTGTCATAAGGAGGGATACTTTGAGAGGGAGGTGCTGTCACTTGTCACAAAGAGAAAATGAGATTTGATGAGGGTGACCTTAAATTAGTAATTCCCTTGTTGGGTTTGTTTGTTTGTTTTTTTGATATGTGTTACTTGTTAGTACAAGTTAGGACCACTGTCTTTGTGATGGACATGTAGCTTAAGCAGTCCCCGTAGGTAAGGACCGTCCAGACAAACAGTTCGGATCTTCCAACAGTGTGTTGCTATAATATCTACTACAATGAAAATCAACACAATATTCTGCTACGGTATTCCAAAATATCTGACCGTGACCTTTTGATCTAGCGGTCCACGTGCAACTACTTATACTAGAGTCCCAAGGGACTGCATTAGATCTCTTTCCCTTTGTGATAGACATGGACTGACAGCATCAGTATAATTTCTTTCATTTAAGTTAATGAGCAATTGAGCAGGAAGAGCTAGGATGTGACAGGGCATGTTTCATTTGGAGGGAAAACAAGTAAGATTCGAATCCCTAAAGAGCACTGTTGAATTTATAAGAACGAAGCAAAGGAAAAATGTAGGAAAACTTTCTTTGCGTATGGTTTCAAGAGAATTAATGCCCACCAAGAGCTCTGTCTTTGGTTCCTACGTGTAAGGATAGAGGTAAAACATACTACTCGTGTCACTAAAAGCAAATGAAATTACTATTCACTCCAACATTCATGTGTCTTCCTCCTGCGTTCCAAACGCACAATTCTATAAAATTCATGTGGTCTTCCTCTTCCTACGTTCCAAACGCATGATTCTATAAAATTTGTGTTTTCTGATTCTCTGTTTTGCATACACATTCTTATCATGCTTTTTATGTTTTTTTCTATTAATGTATTTTTAGAATCCTGTAAATAAAAAATGCCCTTAGTGTCGGGCCTTTTGCCCCTAATTTTGTTGTTCTTCTATGATTTTATAGACCCCATATCGCCGTATCAAACATTGGGCTTCCATTTTGTTGTGCCACACTTGGCCTTCGTGGACATATCAACTAGTACTGGAAAGTGCACCTTTGGACAGATTAGTCTAATTAAGCCCAACCCAAACAATCCATCTGGAAATACAGTACTTCCTCCGGTTTAAAAAACACATTGATTTGGATATCGGTCCTTAAAATACAATTTCGACCACAATTTTTTATTATAATATATTTTATAAAGTCTAATAAAATTATAATATTAAAAAAATACTTTTTGAGGCAAATATACACATATTATTTTCAAATCAGGTATCAAATCTAAATATTTAAGATGTCGAAAACTGAAATTTTAAAAGCTTGACAGCATGTATTTCATGATATGTTTTTTGTGAAATAGAGGGAGTTGAATCTTTCATTCATCAGAGGTAATCACGATCGTAAAAAAAAACAGAGGTAATCACGATACTAAAAGAACAGAGGTAATCACGATGGCACTACTGTTTGGTAGTTATGAATGCATTTGTGCTCACAGCATCTATTACAGATTTATTTTCTCATACACTCCAAGCATTCGCTCTTCATCACAGAAAGCCTCCTTTGGAGACCCTTGCCCTCATTACAAAGCACAAAAGCTAAATAAAAGATGCATACAGAAGCCTGAAAACTAATAGGTTCGTTTCCTGTCTTTCTTACTGTCTGAATATCATCATAAACCACAAACCGCCTCAACGATCTGTGCCTGTACAGTTTCCCCTTCAATCAGCGATCGTATTATACTCCTTTTGTTGTACCAACCTGCCCTTTGATCACCATAATTGTTCGTGATCCTAGGCTCTCCGGCGCAGTGTCGAGCACCAGAGGGGAGACTGCCGCGCGGTGCAGGTGATGACCTCCCCGGTGTCGGCGGACGTTGGGCGACAGAGCAGCTGAAACTTCTCCTCGTCGTATCGGCCGTCGGAGTCCCCCTGCAGGAGCGCGTACGACGCCTTCGACGGCTCGTCGGAGATCATGTCGCTGAAAGAGACATGCCCTCCTTCCTTGTACTGAGCCACGGCCTTGAAGACGAATGGAATTATGCCTTCCATGAGAGTAACTCAGAAATCAGAAACTTTTGTCTTGTTACTTGTGAAAGAGCTGGAATGCTGGATAGGATGAGTAGTAGCCAGG
Source organism: Otatea glauca (assembly GCA_036346275.1). NCBI lineage: Eukaryota > Viridiplantae > Streptophyta > Magnoliopsida > Poales > Poaceae > Otatea > Otatea glauca. Next base: position 74,438,436 of record CM070711.1, read on the forward strand.
ACACTTGAGAAGTTGAGATGATGGGGGTACAAGAAGGGCAGGTAAAGTTGCCAAGAAAGGCACATCCATGAGCTAATCCAATAGCTCAGCAAAAAGACTTCGGAACGAACGACACTGTTGAACTGAGACCGGAACCCAAACAACGTATCAAATCCCACTGAATTGTCGCTGATATTCTCTGGCAGCTCGAGCTTAACTATCTGATGGACCGACAGCTCCATGGTTTCATTACCACGAAGTGGATAGCCAATGGGTTTTGGCCCAGTGGAATCCAGGAAGACTCGGAGGAAAAGGGCAGGTTGGTTAGTCTTACAAGGCGAGCTTACGATTGGACAATGATCATATCAGCATGCGGAAGTGGACGACCTTTTCAGCGCTTGAAACTACTACTGCTATACTAACCTACCTGCTACGAGCCTACGAGAGAGAAGGGGCGCTTTTAAAGCAGGATCGTGCTGTCAATATGTACGGCATCCATATCCAGTACGTTGGAAACATTCAACTTTCCGCGGCAGCTGTGGCATAATCCGCTGGGGATTAGCTCGAGTGCTAGACTTTCCAGCATGAGCTGCTGTGTCACTGCCAGCTTCCGGTGTACGTCAGATCTAGGAGGATTCAGAAAATAGGTCACGACTGCCCAGGAGCGACCGTTTTGGAAGAGCCCCGTCCACTGGAGCTAATCTCATGTGTTCCGAACTTTCTGAAGTGGTGGGACTGGATCAGAGGCTAGCTAGCTGCCCGCCGTAGGCGTAAGGTAGAAGATACGCGCGGCCGCGGGTATTGCATGAGCAGCCGGGGGGTTTCTGTTGGCGCAGCCGCGCCGGCATACATGCGTGCGCGGACGAATTTGACTACCGACATGAATGGATCAATGGAACCGGTCGGCGGGATTGGAATGGCAAAAAAAAAAAAAAATGCTGCCGGCTTCACAGGACTGAAATCTTCGGACGCCTCGGGCTCTTGTGCATCTGTGTTGCACTTTCTCGTCGTGTCACAGACTCACAGTGGCCCGATTAAACCCACAATATAAGCGCGACCGTAAACGTGGAGGCCGTGACAACGCGCGCGCACGGTGCCGCCGGGTGCCCCGAGTCGAGGTGAAGCAGGCAACTGCCGCCCGGTCTCGGTTTCACGGACAGCCGATCGCAGCGCGAGGTTTCTCACACTCGAGTGGAGCCCCCCGTGACCGGTATGGCACGCCCTGACTAAGGGCGAAGTCAGCATAGGTTTAAAACCTCGGACTGGTTTGAGCTGACCTAAAAGTTGTTAAACTAATATATAAATTTTCAAAAAAAATTGCATGAAGTTTTTAAACCAAGCCTCAGATCCAGTCTGAGTGACCGGAGGCGTAACTCCGCCCCTGCCCCAGACTTTTTACGGCCTACGAAATTAAGGCGAGACCGCCGGTCTCCGTGCGTCTGATGCAGATGACGGCAAATTGGTTTCGATGGGACGTGCCGTGTTTTGCTTGTTGGCAGCAGCGAGGAGAGGGGCAGTATGCCTCCGCGTGTGTGCAGTGCCAAGTGACAATTCCCTCCACACGTACCACCGACGGTTAAAAGACATCTCTGGCCCGGCAGTGATGTTTTGATTCGGCGGACGCTGTCTGGAGGATCGTCATGAGCAGAATACAGCGGGCAACGGGCATCTGCGGCCGTGCGCCATGGAATTCTTTGCAGGAAGCAGCCAATCACTTCGGCAGGTCCAAACTCCAGAAATGGAATGGAAAACTCTCTGACCAAGGAGTGTTGTTCATGCACTACCTAGCCTCTTCATTTCAGGATGGCATGCGGTTGCACAGTTGGACTTTACCATTATTCTCAAGCAACCTTAAGATGGACCAGTTCTGTCCCTAGATAGTTGAATGGTTACAATTTTTTTTAAACATGCATGATTGAATTTATACTTGTACTCAATATGGACAGATTAGTCGCCATAATTTCGTAGGATCAAACCTGAACGTAAGGTTATGTTTGGTTCGGGTTAATATATGATTAAACCGCCAAACACTAGTTTAACAAGGAAGTAATCTAAACTAACTTAGCAACGGATGGCTTATGATTAGTTGAAAAAAGCTAATCTAAACTATGCTGTAAAATGATGATGCTCGCCGTAGATCAATTACAATGGACTTGAACGAATAGCAAGGAGCACACACGATGTAGGGAGGCAAAACTGTTCTCTCCTTATTATATTGATTATCTTATACAAGGGGGGTGTCATATTTATAGCAAAAAGCAGCATGAGATAGATTCGAATTCACCCACATAGAGATAGAATCTAACCATATTTGGACAACTAAGACTCAAAGTCCATACATATTTCAACACTCCACCTTGGACGAATATCGTGTAATGCACATGTCTCATTAAAAACTCCTCCATTGTCAGACTTGCCTCTGTCTCCCGCGCTGGAGCTAACGGCACTAGCCCGTCGAGGTTGATCGATGCACAGGAGCGCGATGCCGAGGTCCCGAATCTGGTCGACCAGGGGATGAAGTCACGATTAGGCGGTACCGCGAGTCGGGATGCGGGGTGCTCCTGTAGGAAGCGCCGCAACCCGTACGCCTGCGACAAGCGTTGTTGTAAGATCGAGGATGCCGACTAGAGGGGGGTGAATAGGCGATTTTAAAAATTTATCTCTAAACGCTCTTTGGCCAAAACCTAATTTAAAATGCGGAAGTGTAAATCAAACGATTTTTGACAATTAAGACCTAAATCCTCTAGGTTTACTATGTGAACTAACAATATAAGACTAAATCAAGGTTTACAATCCTAGATTGACAAGCAAGCAATTTTATTCTAAGAATGTAAATTGCAACAATGTAAATGAGCAATAGAAGGCAAACCACAATTGACACACAATTTTTTTACCATGGTGTTCGGAGACTTGCCCGTCTCCCCTAATCAATGTTGAGGTAAACCCAAATGAATTGGACCGGCTCCACGAATTAAGCTAAGCACCTCGAATCCACTAGCGGTAGCTCTTTCCCTCTCTGAGTAGGTGAACTCCAACCTTCACAACTCGCTGGGCCTTTGAAAGTTCAAGCTCCATTAATTTGGTTTTGGCGTTAATGACAAATTTAATATTGGGACTAACTATTTTGATAATCATAATATTGATTAGTCTTAATTGTTAATTAATAGCAAATCTTTTTATGAGACTAACTCTTTTGTTGAGCTTAAATCTTATTAGTCTCTTTTAGATGAAAAAGATGGAAATTTCAAAGGTATGAATTCAAGTTCATATTATCATATCTTGTTGCATTCTTTGGATATAATATCCATGATCATATTGATAAATCCAAATATGAGACTAACTCTTTTATGGAGTATATCTTTGATTAGTCCCATCTCATTGAAAAATGGAAAACCTAAGGTATGCACTCGTATTCATTTTATGATATCTTAATGCATATTTCGGATTCAAGTTAAAGGATAAACTCTACCATTATTTAGACCTCAAGATGTGCATTAATGTTTCAATTCCATATATACATGAATGCACACACTTAGGAGGAGTTCATACTTTACCTTGATATTTCAATAGTAGTGATCTAATTCATCTTTCTATATCAAGGATCGTTACTTTGAAACAACCCCTTGAGTATATTTAACTTGTGTAGTTGTAATATACTCATTGCAATATATGATAGACTCCAAAGCAATCAAAAATTGAATATGTGCATATTGATTCAAGTTCAATTATTTGTATGCACACATTTAATAGAGTTTATTCTATAATTAATGGTCTTAAGAGTATTGATCCCTTTCCACCACTCCATATAAATTGGATTATTACTTTTAGATTCCATCGAATTGAGTATATGAAACTTGTGTAGTTAATATATACTCATGATAATTTAAATTCAATTTAAATTATGTTAGGTTGCCATTCAATCAACAAAAAACTAGCCATGTGTTGATGGTTCACTTTGTTGATCCTAAGGCAATCGAAAGTTCTTGAGTATACGAAGTATTAGTTGCATCAAAGTACTCAAGACACAATTAATCATTCAAATTGATTTGGGTTGTGCTCAATCGATTTTGGGGGCTTCTATTATGTGTTGATGAAGTGCAAGTGATGATTAAGACAACCGTGTTTGTTGGACTAACAATCTTCCATGAGTTGTTAATTGGTTGAGTCCATAAAAATAAAGAATCGGAAAGAAGTCATCATGTGTTGATGAGCTTCAAGAGGTTATCCCGAAGTGAAAAAGAAGGGAGGAAGTTCATCATGTGTTGATGAACAAGAAGAGAGGACCCGACTTAGAGAGAAGATAATCGGTCATCGTGAAAGCTCCAAGTAGTTGCAAAAGGCAAATGTATAACTAGTTAGGGCTAAGAATGTGTTTTTAGTCTTTTACCGGTCTCGATGTTTGGATAGAGACCGGGTCGCTAGTATAGGTTGCCAGTCTTATAACTTGAGCTTCATCATGTGTTGATGAACTCAATCCGGTTCACTCTAACTCACTCTCTTGGTTGGTTCTTGCATGAGCTAAGTATTTGCATGTGTTGCAAATAAGGGAGCTCATGCTTACTTCTTATTGAATCTTAATTGATTTGGTTTTTGCATGGAGCTAGATATTTGCATGTGTTGCATAAGAGTCTTAGCTTGTGACTTGATCATGTGTTGATCATCACAAAGGCTAAGATAGGTTTATATTTTGTGTTTGCAAAATAAGCTTTTGCAAAATATTGATGCTCATGCATTTGATATTGGAACATGTGATTATAATTTGCATATATGTTTTACAAAATTGTTTTGATCATGAGTTTATCATCACATGGCTCAATATTTGATCTTATTGACTCTTTCTAGCTTGTAGTCACGCTCTTAATCAAGTCTATGTGAGGGATTTCAAGAAATCAGATTTTAGACTCAAATGGCTACATTAGAGTATTTATTTTTATGATATATAAAAATATCTATGGTTACTTAAATCTTGAAAAAGGGTGAAAATTATAGCCTTCTTGATAAGCTTTGCATAGTATCAAAGATCACATAAATCGGAGTTCGGAGTAAAAAGTTATGGCCGTTTTAGTGGTTAAAACAGTGGTAGCACTGCCCCTAAATGGGCAGTAGTGGTGCTACCGGTCCTATATGGGTGGTAGCACCGCTTGGGGCAATGCTACCGCTACAAAAAGCGGTGCTTATTTTCTAGGGAAGTGTTTTTTGGTTGAAATGGCCGGTGCTACTGGTCTTAGATGGACGGTAGCACCAGCGTACTGTAGCAAAGGCTAGTTTTAGTGTATTTAATGCATGAATATAACCATTGAGCTTGGGGCCGGTGCTACCGGTCATATATGGGCGGTAGCATCAAGTTTAGCTAATTTTTGGGTATTTTTCCCCCAACGGCTAGTTTTTCTTGAGGGGCTATAAAAGGGTCCGAACTAGGAGGGTTTTGTTGCTGCTTTAGCACTCATTTGAGGTATTCTTATGAGAGCAAAACCTCAAGAGCTCATAGAACCATGTTTGAGTGATTTGAGAAGCTTTTGGGTTAGAGTTTCTTGTTTGATGATTCTTGGTGTTCTATTTGCTTTCTCTTAAGCTAGTGCAACCCTCTCCTCTCAATTGTGCATGTGTTGCACTTTGTGGGTAAGGAGAGAAGGTCTCTAGTTGCATGTGTTGCATCTAGAGAAGGATTGAGCATCTTTGTGCGTGTGTTGCACATGGTGAGGACCAAGCAAGAGGCTTGACCTATTACTCTTGGTGTTTGCTGACACCTAGATGGCGTGGAGGCGTCGTGGTCCGATGACCTTCTCAAAGAAGCTTGCGAGAAGGTCCGGCGAGTTGTGAAGGTTGGAGCTCACCTACCCGGAGGGGGAAAAAGCTAACGCTAGTGGAATCGAGGTGGTTGGCTTAATTCGTGAGCCGATCCAATTCGTTTGGGATTACCTCAACGTGGATTAGGGGAGACCGGCAAGTCTTCGAACACCACGGTAAAATATCGGTGTGTTTCTTTGTGATTACTTGCAATTCTTATTTATATTGTTGCAATTTACATTCCTAGAATTAAATTGCTCGATTGTCTTTATGATTGCATATTCTTGTTAGAGACATAATTAGTTAGTGCACTTAATGAGCCCAGTTGACTTAGGTTTTAATTGTCAAAACCTTAGTTTATCGCTTTCGCACCTGTTATCATTTAGGTTTTGACATAAGGTTCTTAGGCGAGATTTTAATTAATCATAGAAGAAATTTTTATAGTCGTATATTCACCCTCCTCTAGTCGACATCCTCGATCTTACAGCCTTCTCATAACCTTCTTGAGAAGATCACCGGACAACGACGCCTCCACGACGTCTAGGTATCGGCAAATGCCAAGAGTAATAAGTCAAGCATTTTGCTTGATTCTCACCAAGTGCAACACATGTATAAGGATGCTCAATCCTTCTCTAGATGCAACACATGCAACTAGAGATCTTCTCTCCTTACTCACAGGTGCAACACATACACAATTGAGAGGAGAAGATTGCACTAGCTCAAGAGAAAGCAAATTGAACACCAAGAGTTATCAAACAAGAAACTCTAACTCAAAAGCTTCTCAAATCACTCAAACATAGCTCTATGAGCTCTAGAGATTTTGCTCTCAAGTGTATGCCTCAAATGGGTGCAAGAGCAGCAGCAAAACCCTCCTCATTCAACCTCTTATAAAGTCCCTCAAAGAAACTAGACGTTTGGGGGCAAAATCGAAAAAACATGCAATTTCCGGCACTACTGCCACGTAAATCCTGGTAGTACCGGCCTCAACAGTAATGGATAGTTATGGGCATTACAAGCACTTAAAATAGTCGTTGTTATAGTACCTCGGAACTACCATCGTGTAAATCCCGATAGTACCGACATTTTTGATCCCAAAAACTCAAAAACACGGCTCTGAAAAATAACTACCAGCCTTCTAGAGTGGTACTACCACCATGTAAAAGTCGGTAGTACCGATTATTGGTACTACTACTATGTAAAAGTCAGTAGTACCACTGTTTCAGTAACTAAAACGGTCATAACTTTTTACTCTGAAGTCGGATTTAGGTGATCTTGGACTCTATGCGAAGATTATCAAGAGGGCTAAAATCTCCACCCTTTTCAAGATTTAAACAACCATAAATATTTTTAAATATCATAAAAATAAAAACTCCAATATAGTCACTTAAGTCTCAAATCTGATTTTCTCGAAATCCCTCACATAGACTTGATTAAGAGTGTGACTACAAGCTAGCAAGAGTCAATAAGATCAAATCTTGAGCCATATGATGAACAATTCGTGATCAAAACAATTTTGCAAATTTTAATTACATGCTACAAAATCAAATGCATGAACATCAATATTTTGCAAAACACATTTGCAAATATAAATCTTGCAAACAAGAGTGATCAAGATCATATCTTTGAGCCATGTGATGATCAACATATGATCAAACCAATTTGCAAAACACATTTGCAAACTCTAGTCACATGCTCCAAAGAATTGTACAAATATCAACTTATTTGCAAAACACATTTGCAAAATAACATCAAACATGAGCTTCTTCTACAAGCTCCATGCAAAGAACATATCAATAAAATTGCAAGCATGTGCTATGACTATTTTCAAAATACATTCGCAAATATTTGCTCTACGCAAGAACCAAATCAAGAGAGTGTGAGCTAGAGCAAGCGGGATTGAGCTATCAACACATGATGAGACTTAAGCTATAAGACTTAACCTCTCTTAATAGTATGGCAACCTATACTAGCAACCCGGTCTCCCATCCAAACACCGAGACCGGTGAAAGACTAGGAACACATCCTTAGCTTTAGCTAGTTATACCTTTGCCTATTGCAACCACTTGGAGCTTTCATGATGACCGATCAACTTCTCGCCAAGTCGGGATCTTCGTTCTGTTCATCAACACATGATGAACTCCCCTTGTCTTAGTTTTGGGATCCTCTCTTGATGCTTATCAACACATGATAACGTCCTTGTCCTGTTTATCCATCTCAACCTTGAACTTAACCTATTTCAAACTCATTGAAAGTGTTAGTCCAAAACACATGGTTGTCTCAATCGTCAATGCACTCCATTAACACATAATGGATGCTCCCAAGATCCTTTGATCTTATCCTTTGAAGATTGACCATAACCCAAAGACAAATTGATTGAAAGATTAATTGTGTTTTGAGTATACCAATGCTTCATATATTCAAGAACTTTCGATTGCGCTAGAATCAACACAGTGAACTATCAACACATGATTAGTTCTTTGTTGATTGAATGATAACCGAACACAATTTAAATTGAATTTAAATTGTCATGAGTATATATTAACTACACAAGTTTCATTTATTCAATTCGATGGAATCTAAAAGTATTGATCCAATTTATATGGAGTGGTGGAAAGTGATCAATACTCTTAAGACCATTAATTATAGAATAAATTCCATTAAATGTGTGCATACAAATAATTGAACTTGAATCAATATGCACATATTCAATTTTTATGATTGCTTTGGAGTTTGTCCTATATTAACATGAGTATAGTACAACTACACAAGTTTTATATATATACTCAAGAGTTTGTTTTAAATTAATGATCCTTGATATAAAAAGATGAATTAGATCAATACTATGGAAACATCAAGGTAAAGTATGAACTCTCTCTAAATATGCGCATTCATGTATATATGGAATAGCTAGGAGCACACACGATATAGGGAGGCAAAATTGTTCTCTCTTTTATTAGATCGATTCTCTTATACAAGGGGTGCCATATTTATTATAGAAAGCAGCAAGAGACAAATTCGGATTCACCTACATAGAGATAGAGTCTAACCATATTTGAACAACTAAGGCTCAGAGTTCATCCATATTTCAACAATTATTCTTGGTGCAAGCCATCTATTTAAGATCGAATGGCTGGAACAACCTTCTTATCAATCTACTAGTACATTGTGTTTGGTTGATAGGAAGAGGTTGAATAGGATGAGATGGTTCTAAACCATTTGGTTCTATTGTTTTAAATGAATAGAATGATTCAACATCTACAAAGAATATTCTTTATATTTGTATCTCACTATTCAGGATAAGATAATTCCATTCAAGTAACCTAATATATGGATGATTTTTTTCTTAACCATCTCATACTTGTAACACTTGATACAAGCAATGGACACATCCCTAATGATATGTGGGGCCACTTGGCAGTGACCCAGATACGCCTGACTCAACTAGAGATAGCCAAATGGATCGGCCTGAGGTACGACACTGTTGGCTCGGCCTGAGCAAGGCACGACCCACAAACCCGTGCCATGCTTGGGCTGGCACCCCGACACGGCCCGTTTACGGGCGGGCTGGCATGGCACCGCCCGTGATCAGCCCAGCACGTTTAAGGAAGGCACGACCCGTTTAGTTTGAAAAATAGTCGTTTTATAGCCGTTGGAGGATTAAAAAATTCAAAAAAAATTCGAATGTTTTTGAAAAAAATCCCGACTTTTTTCCCTATAAATAGGTGGCTGCCCTCCCCCATTTTCACACCAGTAATCTTGCATTCTCTTGTGGAAATTATTTTGCTCCTTGTGGTAATTTGGCAAAATTCAAAATAGTTTTTTCAAAAATCCAAAAATCCAAAATTTGGCTTCCGACTTCTGTTAAGAAATCAAGGTAATAATTGTGATTTATTTCATTTTGTTAGTATTTTAAATCATATTTTATTACTAATAGCGTAATTATTTCTTGCAATTTGCTTTATGGAGCACGGGGATTTTTCGTCTTTCCCGACTTCTGATTTTGGGATTTCATCCGAGGAGCTTCTTGATACATCCTATGAAGCGCAAGAAGCTAATGGAGCTGTGCCATCCTCAGGCTCTACAAGTGCTACTGCGTCGACAAGCACCGGGGCGAAAATATTAAGACGCATTACATCGGGAGTCTGGAAAGATTTCGAGCAGATTTTTAAGACATCAAACGACGTTCAGAGTAGGTATGCTATTTGTAAATATTGTAAGAACAAATTAACTGCGAAATCTTCAGGTGGAACGGGGCACTTGAAGAGGCATGCTGAGAGTTGTAGAAAAAAAAGCGGGGATGGCTTTCAGACAGACGTAGTTGCAGTACAACCCCGACGGTACGGTACATAACTAGGACTACAATCCTGAGGTAGCTCGTGAATCTCTTTGTTGTTTAATCGCTTCTCAAGATCTTCCTTTAAACTTTGATGAGTCAGCTGCGTTTGAAAACTATATTAGGACCTCTCATAATCCTAGGTTTTCTGTAGTTTTTAGACAGACAACAACTAGAGATTTGATTAAATATTATAATAATTGTCACAATAATCTAAAAGAAAATTTTAGTACCTTTACTTTTTCTGTGTCTTTGACATCTGATATATGGAGTGGTAGAGTTAAAGAGGATTACCTTAGTGTAGTTGCTCATTATGTAAACAATGAATGGCAACTAGAAAAGAGAATTATAGGATTTAAATTAATTGATGTAGCACGCACTGGTGAAAATATTGCTGATTGTACTATAAAAGTTGTAGAAGATTTTGGCTTTAGTGATAAGATTTTTGCAATAACATTAGATAATGCTTCAGCAAATACTTCTGCCATGAACATTCTTACTCCGCTCTTCAATTCGTATGCTGAATCTTTCTTATTACATCAGCGTTTTTCTTGCCAATTTTTAATCTTATAGTTAAATGTGGTTTGAAGAGGTTAAATTAGTATATTAAACCTTTTCGCACCGCAATACCTTTCTTAAATAATTCTAATCAACGAATAGCAACATATAAGACTTATTGTATTGCAATGAATGTTCGTCCGCGTAAGTTTGTTTTGGATATGCCTGTTAGATGGAACTCTACTTACTTGATGCTTAAGTCTCTCGTACCATATGAGAGCACATTTTCTGTTTTTATTAACACGTATTATTGTAGACAGGATGGTCAACCTCTACTCATAAAGCAACATTGTTATGTTGCTAAATAATTGCTGTCATTTTTAGATCTTTTTTATGATTCCACTGTTGTTTTATCTGGAGTTTATTACTCAACCTCTCCTTTAATTGTGCATCATATTTTAGAAATTGCTATCCACTTAAGGACCCACGAAAATAATAATATCTTGCGTGAATCTGTTTATGCTATGAAAAATAAAATTTTGAAATATTGACAAGAAATTCCTATGTTATATGCATTTGCATTTATTTTGGATCCTAGAGCTAAAGTTTGAGGATTCTCTAATGTTCTCTCACTTCTAAGTGATGCTATAGGTACTAATTATTCTAGTTATCTTTCAAATATCCTTGCTAACTTATCTGAAGTTTATGCTAACTATGATCATAAGTTTGCTGGAGTTTGCATGCAGCGACTTCCACCAGTACCCACAACAGGTAAGAAGAAAACTGCGTGGGGAAAGATATGGGGTGCAAGTGGCTCTTCCTCAAGGAGTTCGTTTACAACAACGACAAGTGCGGACACAACAAGTGGTGGGGAGCTAGCTGTCTATCTCAATAGTGACACTGTCAACTACCAAGAGCAGCAAGAGGACTTCAACATTTTGCAGTGGTGGCACGAGCACAAGATAACATATCCGGTGCTTTTCATATTAACACGGGATGTGTTAACAGTTCTTGTCTCCACGGTTTCTTCGGAGTCTGCTTTCAGTCTATCCGAAAGAATAATATAGGAGAAAATAACAAATCTGACAAGTGAGATGGTGAAAATACTTCTCACTGTGAAAGATTGGGAATAAGCTGATCAACGAGCTCAACATACTACAGAAAATGCTAGGCTGACGAAGACGTTCGAAAATCTTTATCTAGATAATCAGCAAAAATAATTATAATCTTCACTTTTTTCCTATATCACTAAGCTATAGGCTATACTCTTTTTTCTTTACCTAGGTTTTCTGGTGTTGAGTTTTTACTTGGCAAAGTTTTTAACGAGGCAACCAAACATCAATAAAGCTCATAATTTAATTTCATTTATTTGTTTTATTTTAGAATTTATCTCATATTTTAGTTTTTTCTTAATTTGTATATATTTTTTTTAAAAAATCTTCATACTTCGAGTTTTTGTATTATTCTAAAATTCTCCTATTTATTTTCTTATTTTCTTCATTTCTTCATGCTTTTTCTATTTTTTTTTATTTTTTTTGATTTTTTTGCACTAACGAGCTACCGGGCCGACCCGGCCCGTTAGGCTTGCGAAGGACTAGGTCGGCATGACACGACCCGTTTAGTAGCCGGACCGAAACGGGCCGGGCCGCCCGTTTAGCCCTCTCTAGACTCAAAGAGATGGCCAAACGGGCCGGTCCGAGACATGATACTGTTGGCCTAGCCCGAGACTGCAGTACGGCTCAGCCGTAAACGGGTTGTGCTGGCACAACCTACGAGCCCGTGCCTTGCTTGAGCCGGTACGGCACGGCATGGAACGGCAAAGTACGGCTCAGCACGATTAGAGGTAGGAACAGTCCGTTTAGTCCGTTTAATTTGAAAAATAACCGTGGAGGCTTAAAAAATTCAAAAAAAAAAGTACCAAAAAAATTCAGATTTTTTTCTTCTATTTTTTTACTTTTTATCTAATTTTTTTCTTTCTATTTTTTTCTTTTTTTTGACGTTAGCGGACCGACCCAACTGTTTCGACCCATCGAACATGTGCTGACACGACATGGCTCGTCACCCTCGTGGACCGTGCTTGCACCACTTCTCCAACATGTGGACCGACATGACCCAATCCGTTTAGTAGTCGGGCCAAAATGACCGTCCGTGACTCGGCCGTGTCTAGACTCGACCACGAAAAGACTACGCACACAAGTCAGTGTCCCCGCCCCCCGACGCAACCGTCCACACCGCGTCGTCTCCGATCGCCGCCGCCGAAACCCTGTACCACGCCCGCCATGGCGGATACACCGTCCGTAGCCGCCACCGGCTTGCCGCAGCCCGACCAGCTGGCTGCCTCCGCCTCCACCCCGCAAACCCCCAACCCTAACCCCCTCCTCTCCCTCCAAATCCCTCCGTCCCCCACCGTCTCAGACCTCTCCGCCATCTCCTCCCCGCAGCTCGACCCGGCCGCGGCTGCCGGCGGCGGTGGATCCATGGACTTCCCACCGCGGCCGACGCAGCTGCAGGCGTCTTCGCCCACGCAAGCGGCGGCGGGCGCCGGAGGCTTCGGCCATAACCACCGCTCGGGCTCGGCCTCCCGCCTCGCGGCCGTCAGCCAGCTTCCGCAGTTTGCGTCTGCAGCGTCCAGGATGTACGGCGGGCAGATGGGCTTCTCGGGCGGCGGAGGGCAAGTGGGTCAGCAGCAGCTGGCAGCGCGCGCGGCCATGCTTGGGCAGGGTCAGCTAGGGATGCTGCAAGGTCAAGGTAACGCGGCCTCTGCGGCGCACTTCGGGCTCCAGTCACAGATGATGGCGCAGGTGAATTTGGGGTCTCGGCCTCACTTAAGTAAACTGAATTACACACCTCATCATGCGAGAAGCCACTTGTAACAGGAAGGAGGAAAGAAACACCAGTGCTTTTAATCGTGACACACTCATGCTAGAGAGGTCTCGATTATTTGTAGCATTTCGTACATGGAAGCAGTTCCGTAGCATCTCATAGTGAATTAATGAGCCAAATGCCTTGACAAAGAAATTGTGGAAGAGCAGGGATGAAAAATCGAAGCTATTTAAGCGGAATTTAGAGTCTGGTTAAAACTTACATTTACCTATAAATTAAGAATTAGAAGGAAATGTGTTGTGGATCAAGAATTTCGAATTCATTCAAAGGTTTTGATTACTCCTATGACATGGCGGGAGGGAAGGATGTAACCTCTTGGGAGTGATGGTGCATTGCAAAACAAATAAAACTAAAGATCTGTATTAGATTTAGAATTGCTCAACAATTCATTCTATTAGTAAATATTTGTGACTGTGCTTGTAAAGAATTCAAGACTCCATTGTTAACCCCAATAAAAGGCCTTCTGTTTTTTGAAGTCTTTACAAGTGCAATCCCAAATATTTAAATATATGCATTAGATTTAGAATTGCTTTACAAATGAATGAAATGCCTTCAGTTTTTTTTAATAGTAAAACCTGTTATGAACAATGATACTGCCCTTTTTACCTTTGCTTATAAATTATTATTATGAGGGAAAAAGTTTTACGTTTAAGGTAACAAACCAGCTGGTGGCTAGGAGAGTAATTGACCTTTCCTCTTACTGCAGCCAAGGCAAAAGGGCATAGTGCAAGGTGCACAATTTAATACCACCAACGCAGCTCAAGCGTTGCAAGGGATGCAGTCCATGGGAGTCATGAGTACTTTGGGGATGAGCCAGATGAGACCAAATGGAACTATTCCATATGGCGCGCAACAACGTTTTGCCCATTCACAAATGAGGCCACAGCAAGTGTCGCAGCAAGCCACACTATCGCCGCAGGTACCTCTGATGATTTTTTATTGTTATTTTTTTTATGTAAGCACAAGTAGTTATGTTTGGTTCTTCTGCATTCATTTCCTTACGTCACTCGTCATATTTGTTGTAATATCTGTGCATGGCTTTGTGGTGTTTCTAGTGTTAAGAAACGCTATAATTAACCAAGGTTCTTTTTGGAAGCTCTTGTGTTAATAAGCTAACGCTGAAAGAAGCAACAAACAATCTCTTGCCAGCATTGTTCTGACAACTTTTTATCCACACATATACTTGAAAGTTGAGACTCTGTGTGCCTTGCTTCTCTTTTCTGTAGGAGTTGCGGAGCTAGAGTTTGTTAAATCCGCATTGCACATGTTATTTGCTGAACTAGCCAAATGTCCGTGCTTTGCTATGGGTAAAAATAATATTACCTAGCATGTTAAGCTGTTGTTGTTAGGCTTAGCTTGCGCCATGCTATCGGCTCCGCCACAATGCCTGGTCGAGCTTTATCCTGGCCCACACCGTGTCTCTGCTGTCGAACTTGGCTTACACTACGCCTTTGGCTTCGTCACTGTTGTTTGCATCGCACCTCTGACGCATACCGTGGAGGGAGGGAAGGGAGGTTGTTAGGAGATGTATTACATTTTTTAATAGTTAATTTGTTTGTTATGGAGTTGTGGAGGAAGACTTTAGAATTGAAGGGCTTTAGACTTAGTAGTTCTAAAACGGAGTATGTGAGGTGTGTTTTCAGTCATGCTATGGCAGATGATGGAGATGTTAGTCTGGACGGGAAAGTAGTGCCCAGGAAGGAAACTTTTCGATATTTGGGATCGATGCTACAGAGTGACTGCGAGATTGATGAAGATGTGAGCCACATGATACGAACAGGATGGGTGAATGGCGCCAAGCATGTGGTGTCCTATGTCATAGAAAAGTCCCTCAAAAGTTAAAGGGTAAATTTTATAAGACGGCGATTAGACTTGCAATGTTGTATGGAGCAGAATGTTGGGCGACAAAAAAAACATGTTCAGAAGATGAGTGTAGTAGAGATACGGATGCTGCGGTGGATCTGTGGTCATATAAGGCGGGATCGAATCCGCAATGATGGTATACGTGATAGGGTTGGGGTAGCACCAATTGAAGAAAAGCTTGTCCAACATCGTTTAAGATGGTTTGGACATCTCCAACAGATGCATCCTGAGGCAGTAGTGTGTAATGGAATTTTAAGTCATCTCGAAAACATAAGAAGATGCAGAGGTCAACCGAGACTAATGTGGGAAGAAACAGTTAAAAGATACTTGAGGAATTGGAATGTATCCAAAGAGTTGGTGTTGGATAGGACTGCATGGAAGTTAGTGATCCATGTAATGGAACCATAACCTAAGATTGAAGGTTTAGGGGTTTTATTGATTTTGATTGGGTTTCATTCCTAGCCTACTCCAACTTGTTTGGGACAAAAGGCTTGGCTGGTTGGTAATTTTTCTATGGGGCAATTTTTCTGTTATTTGTTAGAGATATGTTAGGGGCGGAAGAGGGATTTGAGGAGAGGTTGGTGGGGGTTGGGAAGGTGTAGAACGTACTACCTTCTTTTAAAGTAGTAAAATTTGCTACAAGCCATTTGTTTATATCAATATTTGCAACGCCTCTCATGTTTACGTGGTAGTTCTTTTGGAAGGACTATGGGCTAACTTTTATGTTAATTCATTTATCAGAAGGTAGCTGGTCAAGGCTTGTCAAGAACAGCATCAATTGCAGCATTAAATTCACAACTACCTGGATCATCACAAAACGGACAGATGGTGCAAATGCCTCTACCTCAGCAGCAGCAGCAGCAGCAGCAGCAGCAGCAATGGTTGAAGCAAATGCAATCATCGATGGCCTCAACTGTTTCTCCACATCAACTTCAGCAGCAAAGGATGATATTGATGCAACAATATCAGAAGTCAGGATTGAGTCAACACCAGATGGCACAGGCTCAACAACAGTATCCACATATCAATGCCCAGCTGATGCAGCAGCAACACATTCTGCAGCAACTTCAACAACAGCAACAGCAACAATCTCCAAGGATATCAGCATCTGGTTCCCAGAAGTCTGCGAACTTGACAGGATCGCAACCAGGCACACCTATGTCAGTTGGAACTATGACTGGCGGAAGTGCGAGTCAAGGACCAGAAGGAACCAACCAACTTCTTGGGAAGAGGAAAATACAAGATTTGGTTGCACAGGTAACAACCTAGCCTATTCTAGATACATGCTTTTTAACTTTCATATCACATGAGATGTGATTCGTTTCACTCATCATGTTTTCAGGTAATGTAATCGCGCTTGGTTTTATTTGTTAGCATGTTCCTCTTTTTATTGAATATAATACTTTGGTCCATCTTTAAATTGTAAACTCTTACAGGTAGATCCCCTTGGCAAGGTTGATCCAGAAGTGGAAGATTTGCTTCTAGAGATTGCTGATGACTTCATTGGCTCGGTAACATGTTTCTGCTTAGTAAATCACGCTTTAGTATGGTTCTCTATTTCTTTCAGAATCAGAGCACCTTCATCTTCTGATTTTTGTCATATTTTTCTGCTGGAGACATCTTTTGATTCAACTGACGTGTGTTTGCCATTAGGTGACTGCATTTGCGTGTGGCCTGGCGAAGCACAGGAAATCATCAGTTCTGGAAGCCAAGGACGTGTTGCTGCACCTAGGTCTGTAGCTGAACCTCTCTCTCTCTCTCTCTCTCTCTCATGCTACAAGCGCTTTTTTTTGTGCTTATAAAATTCAATATGGATTTCGTGCAGAGAGAAATTGGCACTTGTCTGTTCCTGGTTTCTCAAGGGAGGATAAGAATCCACAAAGAAATCCTGTAAGATTAAAGAGATATTTTGTGATTACTTAGGTTTATTATGAATTTGCCACAATGTTGTGGTTCCTTTATCTTCAGTACATATGCCTTTGTGCTATGCAATAAGCCCACTGAACCCTACTGAAGATGGCATCATCCTGACTATTGTATTGAATTTGTTGAGTTAATTTTGTGGATTTCTAGCTTTGAAAGTTCTGGGTAAGCACTCTCAAAATATAAACATTTAGTGCTTTCTATAATTTTAACTTCACAAAAAAAGAACCTTTTTTATTCTAACAATTGACTCCATATTATCTGCTTGTTTTGTGAACATGGCTGAAACTGAATGTTGTCTATTTGAATCTCAAAATATAAGTAACTGATGATTAGAGGCCTAGTAAAGAAGCTGAATGTTCATTCCAATACTTAACATGTTGATACCGATGACTTTCACCTACGGCCAGCATGTTGCCCATTTCACATGTGTTTGCATAAAAATGATGCTCTTACCAAAACCTAGTTCTCTGTATTCCTCGAGTCTTCATCATGGCCAGAATATTAACTTTGATATTTCTGTGCAATTTTGAAGTGAACCTTTCCTCAGAACGCTTCTTTTTAATCGCTATTACTCTCATGTCTGCACTACTGCTATTCGTCAACATACACAAACAAAAGGTTGATTGGATCATGAAACTGCAACAGGTAAAGGCATTGGTGGACACCCAACAACCGGAATGTGAAGCTGGTGGTGTTAGAAGCACAAGCAATAAACTAGTTACTAATAATTCAGTTGGCAACCATCAGATAAGAGCTCCAGTTTCAGAGCCTTCACCAATGCCCACAGTGGGCCCTCTGTCAAAGGTGCCTCGTTTCTGAGTGTCATGCTGTTCTCCCAGTGGAAGGAAAACACCCTGTAAGTCCATTCAGCCCTTTGAAAGTTTGAATATGTGCATCTTGGCTATCTAGGGAGGACCTCCTTAGGTAGGATGGCTCTGAATCTTTGCTGCATTCCAAGTGATTAGTAGTCACAATATTAGATGCCATGAGTTGTTTGTTCATGAATGTTAGGTCATTCGTGGATAATGCTACGCAAATCCATATTTGAATTAGTGTTGCTGACCGTTCTGTATTTGCTTCAATCTCTGGTAGTGATTTTTGTAAAAAAAGAGAATACGTGAGCATGATTGTGCAACCCTTGAAGCCATTTATTCAGTCTAACCACCACGGTTACCACATAATACAAGATGTTCTAAGCTCTAACGAAGCTCGTATGATCTTAGAACTCCATGTTCTTGCCTGTCTTATTTATTGTATGTGTATCGTAATGTGGAATTATTCTTCGTACAACTAACCGCTTGAAATTCAGTCCAGGTTCAGCAAATGCAAGCACAGTAAATCTATGAGCAAACGACGGATGCTTACTGAAAAGAAATGCTGTTGCTGACTTGACAGATTGTTCGCGACAGGCTGTTGCAGGAATTATCTGTAACCTTATCATCCGTGAATCTCTGTAGCTTCCACCGTCCGTTGTACATAAATGTTTTTTTTGTAGAGGGGGCAGCCCTATCCGATTTTGACGTTTCTATGTAGATGGAGAGCAGCTTATATTCTGGTATCGTATTGTTGCTACACCAACTCATAAGTTAAATGATCTATAAGATGTCATGCTATATCTTGTTACTGAGCGTTGTGCCTGCGTGTTAGCCACATTCAGCAACCTTGGAGGAGGTCCCGCCGTTTCAACTTCAAGCTGATGTCTCGCTACTCGGAAGAGACGACAGAAGCGCACATCTGTTTGTTTCCAACACGATGCGACAACAGAGGCGCCTTGGATATTCTTACAAGAAATTACCCAGTCACGCCTTGCCAAGTATTACCTTTTCTGTTCGAGAGCTTACGCGTTCCAAGTCAGCATTCTGGATAGCATGTTCATAGTTCATAGGTCACTGGAAATGCGGCAGCAGTATGACCGTGTAATCATCACACGCACTTTGCCACTTCCAAGCAACAAGCGTACAGACATTCCTACTCGACTGTGCACGCAGAGCAATACAAACTTGTCTACGTTGCGTTGAAGAGCGCACCGGAAAGAATGGATACACACCTGCATGCACCACCATGTATGTGCACGAAATGTAGCATAACCGCACCTGGATAAGCCTACCAAATCCCTAACAAAATTGTCAACTACGGTAGTTTCTTCTTCATTAGGTTTATGTAGGAGACTCCGCGAGCACCAGTGTGTGCCACCAACCACATGACACATTCAGTGGGTGGTATGCGTCCACGGGAACATTGCAAGGCACATTTCTGTCCATCGAGTCACCGAGACCAAGCTGCACGCGCAACTCAAAAAATTCAGAGACCATAGCAAGTTTTTTCACCACGCCCTTGGGAAAAGGAGAGTAGAGAGAGACCCACCTGGCCGTACTTATTCCATCCCCAGCAGAAGACCTCGCCTTCATCTGCATAAATTTCAAAACAATTTGTTAGATGTTGAACCAGAAACACCGCCTGTTACGTACATCCATGTTTCAACAATAGACAGCAAGCCCAAGAACGGCAAACATAATCACTCCCTCCACTCCGTTATATAATATTTCATATATTGCTTGTTGTAGAATTCCCTTTTTTTCATGTTATAGGCCAAAAGCCTAAGTAATGTTTGTTTATCTCACCACTCATCTTAAAGGACCGTACAATGACAGATCAGTCTGCTTCGCAGAGATCTTTTCCTGGTTTAAATGAGCTCGCATAAGAGCATCATAGGATGCGGTGATATTAGATATCCTTGCCATATAGACACTGATACAAGCAAGCTAATAGCATGGTACAAAACAAGGTTAGAATCAATAGCCAGAGAGGGAGACCAAAATTCTATAGCCACTCACGTAGATAGAACAGTAAATCTTTTCTAGAAAAAAGCAAGACCACTCAGAAAGTACCTGTTATTATTGCACTATGACGAGCTCCACAAGAAACAGCTCTTGCGTTTTTATTTTCCAAGCTTGAGGCGTCTACTGATTTTGGTAGAGTCTGCATCAAATGAAAACAACAGTCTTACGGTTAGTGTAATGGGTGAGCTTAACAGAAGATATGCACATTTTTTGGGTGGGGTGGGGGGCTATAAATCTCATTTTATGCAATTAGCATTTACTAGCATCGAAAAAATAGTAGAATTTCTACCTCAGCTTGATCAGAACCAGTCCCTAGCTGTCCGAACTGGTTGCCTCCAAAGGAATAGACATTGCCATCTACAGATATGCATACACTGTGCCACAACCCTGCAGCAATATCTTGCATCTTGACTCCCAGGATAGATGATACACATGTCGGACTTAAAACATCATCTGTATTCCCTTGTCCACACTGAAGAAGAAAGGTCACAATTATTAAGAAATAAGAACACCGACACAAAACATTTTTTCTTAATCATAGTTATCGAACTAGAAAAATATTCTGAAATGTATCATGTCAAAACATATAACACAACTCAAGTAAATTAGCATAAAATATCAATATCATTATGATGGAAGATGTAGCAGTAAAAAATTATGAAAAATGGGATATCCAACATTTTTTGACACAAATTTCATCATATACAAATAAAGTCTGATTGGAATTAGCATATAAGTTTTTTTGGCCCTACTGGGTCTCAATTGGAAAGCAGGTAAAAGATAAGCATATTTTTCATATTATGGCATTGATTTATATGAGGATTATTTTTTGAATAACAACTCTTATCTGATGCTTGATCTTGTTGAATCCATAGTTGAACCAATACAAAGCCATATACATTTCCACCCCGTGGAGTCTATCTTTTGTTAGCTACTTGAATGTATTTAGTCATGCAAGAAATGTTCAAACATTGGAATCAAAAACTTTTTTTTGGTCTGATCAATGATGTGGCAGCTAACCTGTCCATACAGTCCCCATCCAAACGTAAGAAGTGCTCCTGAATCTGCAACCAAGAGTTAACTGTCAAACATGCAGGAGAGAGAGAGGGGGTTCTGACTACAATTGAGGGGTGCTATGTTGTCCCTAAAAAAAGAGGCTCAAAAACATATGAAGACAAACCCTTACCACAGCTGGAAACAGTTGCTAATATTGTGATTTGAACTGAAAATTTCCTCCTAGAAGCAACTCGTCTTAGATTTATAATTTTGATGATTAGGCCTTTCTGTGCATCATCTATTTAAAAAATATTTTGTTGAACATTTTTGTTGGTCCTTCTAGAAAGATAATATCTTATAAATAAGCTGGTCGTATTTTACAGGCTAGCTATTGCATAGGGTCCAAGTAAGCACTGCACCTTTTTGGCCAAGCACCAGAAATTTTGTAGTCAAACAAGCTGGTAAAATATGTTTTCCATTCTTGAAATTCATAACCAAACATTACACTGTATTGCAGCAAACGAAAATTGCCAATTTGAAAGGACCTAATGTTGCCCACACAGAAATGTGTCCAACCGAGTTATTCACCTATGCCATCTTGAGATCAAAGATGATTGATATTGTCTCTACATGAATATGGTAAGAGAACCCAGAAGAGCCTGAAAGAAAGGACTGACCTGTTACTACAGCACTATGGCGGCCTCCACATGCAATGGCCTTCACGCAATTTCCCATGACTTTACTCATCTGCCCTTCAGCAGTTTTGTTTCCTTTCATAGCTGCTGGCTGATCCTTGCTGTACAATGCTGATTCAATGCACGGTATGGGATGTGGAGAAGAAACTGTCCGGATTCTAGAACCCAGACCCAGTTGCCCTTCTCCTCCATAGCCCCAACCCCAGACCTGACCTAAATCTGAAGCTTTCGAGAAACCATTTGGTTTTAATCAGCGAAGTTCTCAAGCCAGGTTAAAATAGTGCCATAGTGCCAAATGTAGGTTACCTGATAGTGCTAATGTATGACGACCACCAGCAGCTACTGCAACTATTTTCACTCCTGTATTAAATGTCACAACACAAGGGGGTGCTGAAAGGCTTTCATCACTAGATGTCGAACTTTCGGGTCCATGTTTTGCTGAAGACAACCTACGTCTCTTCGTGCTATCCTCAGTACCTCTACTTTCAGAAGGACCAGATGCCGCTCCACTGCTTGTCCTAGACACCTGTGACCTGGGGCTCACTGTAATGGAGTTGCCTTTGTTATATCTGTAAACAATTGTAGAGAAGCTTATTTTTTTTATGCAGAAATCAAACAAGGTTGGTAGTAAGCACCACCACCTTGATCAGTGGCAATTGCATTCTGTCCTTCATCCTTTTCCAAAGTTCCAACTGAAGATGGGTCGGCAATGACCCTTCCAGTTGGAACGCATTCTTTCCAACCCCATGTATAGACATTCCCTTCATCTGGTCCAGCATAACATTTATAAGAATAGAACTACTAATACCAAAATTATGTGCTTTTTGTATTTTTAAAGTACGACTTTGCATGTTTGACAAGTGACTTACCTGTTATTGTAACACAATGAGCCCACCCAGCATCGGCCCTCACTATTGCAACGTCACTAGGAAGAGGAAAAGCCTCTGGAGTCTCCTGAGAGGTATAAGATGCTCCTTTAGTAATAGCTTGTGAGTATTCTCATAGGGAAGAGGAGAGCATAAACATCAATATCGTAACTTCACCTCGTGCTTCCCAGCAGTCACATAACTTTGGCCCATATCATCAGCAGAACCCCAAGTGTGGAGTTTTCCAGACTCTGAAACAAATGAAATCCCCAAGTTCAGTATTAAGTCATACTTTATCACGGTACTAATGACAGAAAATGTTCATTTTGGCATATCACTGAAGAAATGCAATCTCCTGATGGTACATAGAAATAACAGTCTGAATTTGACATTTATTTGGTCCTTCAACCAATTTTGTGGAAATTGGTACAACCAACGAAAGCACAAATTTCCAATCATGTTCAAGCGAACAAAGATTTGAACAGCCAGTCATATTATCATGGTTAAGAGACTAACTAAAAAATCTGAGGCCCTTCTTCCTTCTCTTCTTCAACCACACCAGCTATGATTTAATCCTTGAGAGCATCGCAGGAACAAGGTTCCAGAAAATTCAGAATTAAGCTTTCCTTCACAAATTTGATCCGTGCTTTCTTCTTCTTTCAATATTTGACACTCGAGAAACAAATCCCCACTTAATACATTCAGTGGTTCTACTTACAGCTCAATCAGAGAATGCGAACCACTCTGAGCTGAGGCTTTCGCACCAATTCAAGAAACACCTCCCAATTCTAAACAGTACTCACGCAAACCTCAACCTTCACTTAAAATGCACCTCGCAGTAAGCTGTTTCAAATGTCTCCAAAACTGCTAGTTTTAGAAAAAATTTCTGACCAATCCTCCTAAAAACTACTTGTAACCCAGAAGCCCATCCTTTACTCATCAGTTCGCAAATTTCCAACAAATCCTCTAACGATTCCTATCAGCAATCCACCGCAGAAATCACAAGAGCCGACACCCCCAGCAGATCTACCGCAGCCCACGCGAAGAACCAACGAACGAACTGGAAGCAACTGAACACAAACAGAACAATAATGAGAAGGAGAGCGCGAGAGGTCACCGGAAATGGCCATGGCGAAGCCGCACCCGCCACCGCACACGTCCCTCCACCCATCACCGGCGGAGACTGCCGGGGGCAGCCTCACGGGCACGGGCCCGAGCAGCGGCGAGCGCTGCGGCGAGACGCCGGGGAGGTACCCCCACATAAGCACCACCCGCTCCTTCCCCAACCCCCGCGGGCGGCCGGCGCCGTCCTCCTCCATCTCCATCTCCACCTCCTCCTCCTCCCACACCCACTCCGCCGACGCCGCCGCCGCGGCCGTTCATCTCCTCAGAAACCCTGGGCCTCTCCGTATCCACCGCCGATTTCCCCGCTATTTTCTCCGTCTCTGCCTCCGTCTCTCGCGGCCACGGGAGGAAGATGGCGTTGGTTTGGCGAAATGGGAAGCGGCGGCCACTTGCTTTCCGTAGCGTGAGGGTGAGGCTGTGAGCACTGAGCAGCGAGACTTGGGCGCATCAGTTTCTTCGGGGGCAGGGGCGCCACGTCGGACGCCGACGTGGCCGGGCCCATACACGCGGCGCGCGCTGGGCTGCTGGATTGAGACCGGGGATTCCTGGCCAGGAAATGGCCGGAAGTTTCTGGAAGGGTCAGAAGCCAGGGGCCCGGAGGTTGACGTGTCGGACAGTAGAGGCCGCCACGTCGCGGGCTGGGAGCCAGGAGACGCGGTGGGAGGCGGGGCCGGAGAGACGTGGCCTACCGCGATTTGACCCCCGGCGTTCGCCGCATCCACCAGTTAAAATAAGCGACTGAATGGTGGTCCCATGCTGATGGCTAGCCTTGGCGGTAGAATTAGAATGTATACCATACTTGCACATGACTAGTACAGTGTTCTGTCTTCAGATTTTTTTTTCTCAGCACGTAATATATGGTCTTTTCCTTTTCTAGAACGTTTGTTTCCTTTTCCTTAATTCCAGGATATTTGTTTCCTTTTCTTTGAGATGATCCTGGAGGTGGGGGAGATCTGTTATAGGCCACAGGGATGAGTTAGACACATTAAACAATAACCATCGGATGTGGGTGAGTAAAGTTGAGGAAAGATCTGAAGGGTTAATTTTGATGGAGGTAAGTTTCTGGGGACGTTTCGCTGGGTGTATGAAGGTTGGGCTATCTCTAGTGGAGTGCATTATTTGAGGTGGACGTAGGAAAGAATGCTTAGGTGCATTATAAAAGGGTATAGATAAGATTACCTCGAGATGCAACCAGCAACACTAATCGAAAGGTAATTTTACATAGTATCACTACCAACTCTATTTATTCGTTTGAACTTTATATTAAAATAATCCAAAATTTAGACTATTAAGTCTTTTGATTAAAATTAAAATATTATAAATCTTTTGATTACACTATCTTTTAACAGTATATCATATACTTAGTAATTTAGTATAGAGATTAAGTTTCAAATTTCGTTTTCGGACTATATTTTGGAGGCGACGAAATTCAAAATTTCGATGAGATTTCAGAATTTCGGACGAAATTCAAAAAGCAAAATTCAAATCTAGAATTTTTTGGACCAGGATTTCCAAGATTTTAGTCGAAATTGTCAAAATCTTGGCAAATTTCAACCGAATGAAAAATAGTTCAAACCACGTTAGTAAATTATGAAATTTTTTGTGGATGGTCCTGACGCATCACTAATGTTCTTATAAATTTTTTAGATGATGATTAAGGCTGAGGAATTTTCAAAAAATTTGATAGTACTACTATCCTGATAAAGGTTGAGTACATGTATTGCTTTTATAGATTTGATTGAGCAACCAAAACAGGTTTAGAAGTTTTAAAACTTTTAAAGAAGGATGTTGAGGTAATACTTAAACTCTCCTAAAAGTTTTGGATCATGATCACACTCGAACGAATTTATAAAATTCTAACAATGTTACGGTCTCATTTATGTTCCTTTAAGCCTGTACTTTTAAAAAAAATCTGACAGTGCTTCTGTTATTTTTATAAAATATCTCAAACATTCTGTTTTTTTAAAAAAATTCATAGTAGATGACATTCTTAAGAGGCATTGTCCCAAATTCGGTCCAAAAAACTTGATATCCGGTCAAAATACTTGAAATTTCTAAAATCACTAGCAATTTGATTTTTTTAAATTTGTTTTATTCCGCCGGAATTTGTAATCTCGTCTCCCGCCGAAATTATCTGAAATAGGATTTTGAACCTTGATAGAGCTACGGTCACCGGCTAGACTTTTTCACAGCCTGTTAGTCATATAGATTGTATACGCACAACACACAAGTACAATAACATATCTCGTTTTACATCAATATTCACCGTGGAGTCACATTCTTTTGTGGTGTGTCTCAACATTTGCTTTTTAACATCGGTATGTGATAAAACTTTGGTATATTTTGATGGCCTGATCACACAACAGGCGAGTTTGAACCAAACCTAATTAACACGGCAAATGCATCACTTCATGTACGCGAGCGCGTCATCAAGGGACCACAGTTTTGGTGCACGTAGCATAGCTGATGGTTTACTCGCTCTAGCTCCGGCCCGGCGACCTCCTCTGGCATACTATTTCTTATCTGCCGTGTGAAGGGTCAGGACTCGCGAGCGGCCCCAACCCCGGCCCCGCCATTGGTGGTGGGGCCGGGCGCGGCGGTAGTTGCGCGTGCAGCGATTGGCCAAGCTCTGGAAGCTTCGGGAAGCCGCGCGTGCGAGTGCAGCAGACCTCAGCATTTTGCTGAGCGGCACAAAGCTAAGAAAGTCTAGCCGTTGTGCCGGCACGGAAATGTTATTACTGCTTACTAGGAGGCAGAGGCAGAACGTCGCTACGTAGCTATCCGCCGGGTTCGCCCTGTAACGTGCGGTGGTTGCCCTCTCCGCCCGATGGCGACGGCCGACGGGTGAGGGGAGCCGGGACAGCGAGTCAATAATGCGAGGGAGAGCGATGGGCGTACGATGTTGCTCGCTTGTGTACCATGCTTCACTTAACAGCAACTTCGAGAGTTGCCACGTGGTGCCTTTTGGCAACGTGGGTCGGGCTCTCTCTTCCGTCTCACGAGCCATGCGGCATCTGGTCTCGTGGTGGAAAGGGTTTTCGTACGGTAATTACAGAGACTGTGATTCAAGTAGTTTTATGTAGTTAGGTTTATTCGATAGAAAAACTAATGTTTGATCGTCAAACAACATTCAGTTGCAGTATTACTATAATACTCAAATAGTATTTTTCAAAGATCTGAACTATCGTTTTTAATATGTGATCCACATAACATTGCTAAAACTATAGTCATACCTAGGTTAGATCTCTTTGATAGAGTTGCTCTTTGCCTCTTTGGTCTTGAACTAGTCTTTGACTCTTGACCAGCCAAAACCCCACGTGATTTTGCTTTGCTTCTTCACGGAGCGATAGTGAAATGCAGCCCCATTTTTCTCTCGAGAGTACAATGAAACGTGGGTCTATATACGTACAAAACCTTTTTTTAGTTAATTTCTTAACTACTGTAAGTAGAGGTTGATTTTTTATTAATGAGACGGCATGGGACAATACATCTAGTAGCGTGGAAGCGTCCATCGTTCATATACCACACAAAAAGACAAAAAGTGCACTTTTGAATCATGTTCCCAAAAAAATTTATTAAGACCGAATAAAATAAGATTGCTTCCAGTAGGAGTAGGATGACTTAAAATGGAGGGCATGTATTACAAGGAGTGTCTTGTAGAGTTGCATGCTGTCGCTGGCCAAACATACGACAAATCGGTGCTGTTGGAACGTAAACTTCGCTAGAAAACGAAAGAAATGTGGAGTTTGCAATTCACCAACAGAATCAGTGGAAGAGATCGTTCCCGCTGTCGCACATAGGTGAATTCACAAGTTCGCCCCGCTGTCGCACATAGGTGAATTCACAAGTTCGCCAGTGAATTTGTATATCAGAATCAGAGGTACATGGAGTAATCGGAATGCAGAACTAGTTTGAAGAAAAAAGAAGAAAGTTCAGAACCCAGTCAGCACTCATCAGTGAACTTTGTTTTTTGTTGGAAGCCCATGGGCTGTTACCATAAAGGGCGGAAGCCCAGCCTATAGGCCAGTCGAGGCTTGAAACTCAATTTGTTACAAATATACTACACATCCAGCTATGTTCAGCCCTAAATTTTATATAAGTCCAAACAAAATACTGGTCCATAGTTTAGGACCAACAGTACAGCAGACAAGCAAGACGTATCTGGGAAAAACTGTCACCGTATGCCGGGCCATTGGGCCAATTCATCAGTTTCATGAGCCCAGATTCAGACGTCGATCCTTCCCCGACAACGACACAATGGCAACGGCGTCGGTTGACGTAACGGCATCCCCGTCATCACGGCCGCAGCCTCGCCGTGCACCCGTGCTGGCCTTCCTCAGCTCCACCTGTACATAACATTCCGGCAGACGGCACTGTTAAATTATTTTAACATAATATAGCCTATATAAATTACAGAAAGATTCTTATAATTAAAAGATCTAAGTGTGATGGTTGCTAAACTAAAAGTATTGAGAACCTATGGTATAATTCCCTCTCCTCTCTCTTCAAAAATGTAACAAATAATTTGTATGCTAATAATAGATCTAGTCGTAGTGCTTTGTATGGTGCTTCAGTTTCATATGTGCTGAAAATTAAAGCTTACTTAATTGATGTCTAGTGCTAAAAATGAAAGGCTCAGCATTAAAGAATTGGTACTGGACCTATTGATGCATGCATGAGTTTTAGCCATTGAATAGATATTAAAGTTTCGGTTTCATTCATTAATGGATATTAAATGAAGGAAACTGATGTATTTAGTGCGAGGAGCTCAAGGAAACTGCTTTCTCTGGCTTCTCTCCTTGGCTATAAAAGGAGTCTCCTCATGTACATCAATGGCAGAGAAACTAAACACAGAACATAGCACATTAAAGAATAGTACACACATAACAGAAAAAGGAGCAGAAAAGTTCTCCGACCATTGAGAGAACTATAAAGGTTAAGAAGAAAGAGAGGAGAGAAAAATTGATATGCAAGACGTTGCTAACATGTTTCAAGGTGGGTTTGTGTTTTTGCATATATAAAGGATGATTTGTGCTTTTGCACATATAAAGATTGCTTATTCGGTTGAATCAAATTGTGCTAAATGATCTTATTGTTTTCGTATTTTTGCTTACATTTGGTATCAGAGCCATGATTTTAGCACTTTTGATTCACCATTATAATTATTCTTTTGTAGTATGGTGTAAGCGCATAAGTGAAATTGCATTTGTTCATAGTTTTTCCTTATACAATGGCTTGATTCATCATAGTAATATCAGTAAAATGTTATTTCTTTTCCGGTATTGTTATTTGGATAATATGAAAGAAATGTGTTTGCGTCTGTCTGTAATGTTTGAAGATGGATTTTTTTCTTTGTTCATAAGATCACGGTTTATTCTTATGAGCATAATTAAAAGTGATATGCTAATTAAATATTTATATTATTGAAAGCATGTTTGTCACCAAAGTGACCTTTCTTAAAAAGGATCATAGATATTACTTGAGCATTTCAATTGTTCATATTCTATTTGATGCTGTTAATTGAAAAATATAATAGACAATTGAGTTCACAAATTGTAATACTAGGAGGTCGCCCAAAGGTGGACCATTGCTTACAAGTGATGATACGAAAGAGGTTAATCAATATACTTGATCAATTTGTTACTTTATCCAAAGATAGCGTGCACATTGACTTAAATATAGTTGATTATCTATTAAAGGTGTTTGTTTTAGCAACATTATTGATTCCAGTCGTGTATTTAAATTTCATCCAAAGATGTTTTTAGATGCACACTTAAAGTTTGTTATTGTATGAATCTATTTTGTTTACTCAAAGTATTAATCTGTGAACATATTAAATTTTGCAGCATTCATTAATTTAACGAGTCAGGGTTTTGGGCTTGTCAAGTTTAATGGGTTGAACTATGTTGACTGGTCCGAATAGATCCGATTTCAACTAGGTGTCATGGACTTAGATCTAGCATTAGTTCTTGATGAAAAGCCTGCAGCCATTACAGATGAAAGTACTGATGAGGATCGTTCCCTTTATGAAGCCTGGGAACGATCTAACAGGCTAAGTTTGAACTTGATGCGCTTGACGATTGCTGAAAACGTTCAGTTGTCATTGCCTAAACTGATAATGCAAAGGAATTCATGACGAAGCTAAAAGCGTATTCCCAATCACATTACAGACAAGTCTATGGTTGGGAGTCTTATGAGTGAACTAACGATCAAGAAATTTGATTGGTCTATTCCCGTGTATGATCATGTGATTAGCATGGCAAATGTCGCCGCAAAGTTAATATCAATGGGAATGGACATAAGTGAATCATTTCTGGTTCAATTTATCATGAACTCCCTACCTCCTGAATTCGGCTCATTTCAGGTGCATTATAACACCATAAAAGAAAAATAGAACCTTCAAGAATGCAAAGCGCAATTAATTCAGGAAGAAGGGAGATTAAAGAAAATAAGGGATCACTCTGTTCATCTCACAATGCACAGAGGTGCAAGTAGTAGCAAGGAAAAGTCAGGGAAGAAGGGTAAGGACAAGGCTCCACATCAAGTTAGTGATGGCCAAATCCATAAAAAGCTTAGATGCCACTTCTGCAAGAAGGTCGGTCATTTCAAGAAGGATTGCCCTTGAACAAAAAGGTATACATTATGTTTCTGTATTCTTTGAATCAAATCTTGTTGAAGTTCCTAGCCATACCTAGTGGTTAGATTCTGGTGCTACTACTCATGTTTCACATGTTACATAGGGATACCTTTCAATCCAACCCATAAGCGGATCTAAAAAGTTTTTGTACATGGAGAACATAATAAAGGCACGAATTGGAGGGATTGGGACTTATAGAATAATCCTTGATACCGGTCTATTCTTAGAACTGAAGGAGTGTCTATATGTTTCCGAATGTACTAGAAATTTAGTATCTATGGGAAAGTTAGATATAATAAGTTTTAAGTTTATGGTTGGAGACGGTATATTCTCATTATATAAGAATAAGTACTATTATGGTTCTGGTACTTTAATTGATGGTTTATACCCCTTGAATCTTAATGCTGATTTTTCTGAATCCCTATTTCATGTTAAAAATATTATAGGTAACAAACGTAGTGCACATAATGAGCGTTCTTCTTTCTTATGCCATAAAAGATTGGATCACATATCCAAAGAAAGTTTTGAGGTTAGTGAAAAGTGAAATTTTATCTTATTTGGATTTTGTTGACTGGAATGTGTGTGTGGATTGCATCAAGGGCAAGCAAACCTCACACATATCAAACCACCCAGCTACAAGAAATACTGAACTATTACAATTAATACACACTGATATTTGTGGTCCTTTTGATGTTCATTCCTGGAGCGGTGAAAAATATTTTATCACCTTTATTAATGACTTCTCACGTTATTGTTACCTATACTTGCTGTATGAAAAGTCTCGAACTGCGAGCATCCTAGAGGTGTTCGTTAATGAGGTGGAAATGCAGCTCGATAGGAAAGTCAAGGTGGTGAGGTCGGATAGAGGTGGTGAATGTTTTGGAAAGTTTGATGAAAGTGGACAATGTCCAGGTCCATTTTCAAAGTTTTTTGAAAGCCGAGGCATTTATGCACAGTATACAATGCCTGGAACACCTCAACAAAATGGGGTAACTAAAAAGCGAAATCGTACTCTCATGAAAATGGTTAGGAGCATGTTAAGTTACAGTGATATGCTCTTATCTTTGTGGATGCACGCATTAAGGACTGCTGTGTACTTACTGAATAGGGTTCCTAGTAAGTCAGTTCCTAAGACTCCTATGAACTGTGGATGGGAAGGAAACTTAGTTTGAGGCACCTACATGTTTAGGGCTGCCCAGCAGAAGTAAGAATATTCAATCCACATGAAAAGAAGTCCGATGAAAAGACCATTATTGGTTACTTCATCGGCTATCCTGAAAAATCAAAAGGGTACAGATTTTACTATCTTAACCATAGTACAAGAATAGTTGAGTCTGGAAATGCTTGGTTCATTGAGAATGGTGAAATCAGTGGGAGTGGTGATCCAAGAAATATGGATATCAAAGAAATTCAGTCCAACCCTACTCCTAGCATTGTTGTATCACTGTTACACAACACTGCAGAAAATACAACTATTGAACCAGCTACTAATGTGCAAGTCACAACTGAAAAGGAAATTTCACATGAAAGGATATTGCGAAGGTCTGTACGGAATAAAAGACCAGCCATTTCAAATGATTATGTGGTTTATTCACTTGAACATGAATGTGACTTGAGTATCGAAAATAACCCAGTCTCATTTAAGCAAGCCATGGAATGTGATAATTCTGAAAAGTGGTTTGATGCCATGAAAGAAGAGTTGAAATCAATGGATGCCAATAAAGTTTGGGAACTAGTCGAGTTGCCGCAAAGTTCAAAATAAGTCGGGTATAAGTAGGTCTTTAAGACCAAACGCGACTCAAAAGTCAACATTGAAAGATATAAGGCTAGACTTGTCGTCAAAGGTTACACTCAAAAAGAAGGTATTGACTCAAGGAGACATTCTCTCTAGTCTTAAAGAAGGACTCTTTAAGAATTATTTTGGCTCTTGTGGCACATTATGATTTAGAGCTTCACCAGATGGATGTGAAGACCGCTTTTCTGAATGGTGATTTGGATGAAGAAGTGTATATGAACCAACCTGAAGGATTCTTGGTTCCAGAAAAAGAAAATTTGGTGTGTAAATTAAAGAAATCAATATATGGGCTAAAACAAGATTCCCGACAATGGTATATAAAGTTCAATGATACCATTTTGAAGTATAGTTTTATAGAAAATACCATTGATCGGTGTATCTATATGAAGGTCAATGGGAGCAAGTTTATTATTTTAGTCTTATATGTTGACGACATTCTGCTTGCTACTAATGATAAATCTTTGTTGCATGATGTAAAGAAATTTCTCTCCAATAATTTTGAAATGAAGGATATGGGTGAGACTTCCTATGTGATTGGAGTAGAAATATTCTATGACAGAAATCATATATTGTTGGGACTGTCTCAAAGAGGTTACATTTATAAAATATTGGAGATATTTAGAATAAAAAATTGCTCTGCGGGAATTGTTTCAATTCAGAAAGGGGACAAATTTAGTGTAATACAATGTCCAAAAAATAATTTGGAACGAAAGGAAATTGAATCTATTTCATACATATCAGTTGTTGGGAGCTTAATGTATGCTTCGACATGCACTCGACCAGATATTAGCTTTGCTGTTGGAATACTTAGTCAGTATCAAAGTAATCCTAGAATAGATCATTGGAAAACTGCGAAGAAAGTTCTTCGGTATTTGTAAGGCACCAAGGATCATATGGTCACATATAAGAAATCGAGCCATCTTGAAGTAATTGGCTACTCAGATTCGGATTATACCGGATGTAATTTTTTTGTCTGGCCTTCATATTGTTGATAATACTGAAAAGCCTTTAAAGATTTATTGTGATAATTCCGCTGTAGTTTTCTTCTCCAAAAATGACAAGTACTCGAAAGGAGCAAAACATATGGATTTTAAGTACTTAACGGTAAAAGAAGAAGTGTAAAAGCGAAAGTTATCAATCGAGCATATTGGTACAGATCTGATGATAGCAGATCCGCTAACTAAGGGACTGCCGCCCAAGACTTTTAGTGGTCATGTTGAGAGGATGGGCATTATAGATAAATTTCTATTAGCATGATGAGAATATATATACATGACTTTGAGTTGTCTCGTGCTTTTTATGAACTTAAGAATTCAATAAAAGTATTGTTTTGCTGGTTATCTATATTATCACGTATACAATTATAGTAGTGATGGATAACAATGAAAGTTTTCCATTAAAGTTAGTTTGGATTATGTCGATTGTGATAAATAGAAGGGATCTTGTCACTGTATGACTTGTGATCGCCATGATTCTATCGCCATAATTCAATTTAGCGATGACTTGATAGATTCGATGAAAAGTGTACATCTAAAAGTTTGTCGAATCGTCGAGTTTTTATAAGGGTCAAGTAGGATTACGTTAAATTATTTTAATGTAATATGGCCCATGTAAATTACAGAAAGATTTTTATAACTAAAAGATCTAAATGTGATGGTTGCTACACTAAAAGTATTGAGAACCTATGGGTGTAATTCCCTCTCCTCTCTCTTCAAAAATGTAACTAATAATTTATGTGCTAATAATAGATTCTAGCTGTAGTGATTTGTATGGTGCTTCAGTTTCATATGTGCTAAAAATTAAAGTCTACTTAATTGATGTCTAGTGCTGAAAATGAAAGGCTACAGCATGAAAGAATCGGTGCTGCGCCTATTGATGCATGCATGAGTTTCAGCCATTGAATAGATATTAAAGCTTCGATTTCATCCATTAATTGATATTAAATGAAGGAAGCTGACGTATGTAGTGCGGGGAGTTCAAGGAAACTGCTTTCTCTGGCTTCTCTTCTTGGCTATAAAAGGTGTCTTTTCCTGTACATCAAAGGCAAAGGAACTAAACATAGAACATAGCACATGAAAGAGTAGTACACACATAAGAGAAAATGAATAGAAAAGTTAACTGACCGTTGAGGGAACTATAAAAGTTAAGAAGAAAGAGAGGAAAGAAAAATTGATATGTAAGCTGCACATATAAAGAATGATTTGTGCTTTTGCACATATAAAAGTTGCTTATTCGATTGAATCAAATTGTGCTAAATGATTTTATTCCGCATTTTTTTTTTTTGCACATCCCAGAGCCCAGTTCACCGTGAAACGAAACGCCTGAACCGTTCGACGTAAAACCAACGCGAAACGCCGACGAAATCATCAACTTCACTTCACCGCCGGGCGACCGACGAGGATCCCGCACGCCACGCGTCTACACTGCTGAACTCCTCCGCTTGTCTATGAGTCTTGGGTTCTCATGAGAAATCTTTGCTCTTCAGCCACCAAGATTGTTTTGTATCTTTGCAGCTTCTGTGATCTGTACGGACTTCAGTTTTACAATCTTGCTTTCGAAGATTCCTTATTGTTGGTGAGGAGGACGAGTCCTGTGTTCATGGGAAACCTGGGCTACTACACCTGCTGCTCGGAGCTCGATCTGCTCTGCTACTGCTCGGGCAAGGTCGAAACTGAGGCGGAAAAAAAACTCGAAACTCGTGAGTTAAACGAGTACTCACAGACTCGGCTCGAACTCGTTTCTTAATGAGTCGAGTTGAGTTATGATTTGAACTCGTTTCTATAACGAGTTAAATGAGCTAACTCGCGATTTTAACGAGCCCTCCAAGTCGACAAGTATAACTATATATATGTGAGGCGAGAATGATAACACATAGCATACTGTATAGTCTCAACAGCAATCCTCCTCTCAGATGGCAATATCGAATTTAACGAGTTTAACGAGCCAACTCACGAGTTTAACGAGTCAAGCCGAGCTGAGGTTTGAACTCGTTAAGATAACGAGTCGAGTCGAGTCGAGCTAGCTTGTTATCGTAACGAGTTTAACGAGTCGAGTCGATTTAGCTCGATATCCACCCCTAGTCGAAACACATGGACACGTCACATGAGGCCAGCTCTGTGTCTCATATTTGTTCGATGCACACGCTGCCTCTATTATTTTGTAAGGTGCACAACGGGCTGCACGTTAGTGTAGACGTAAGGAATCGTCGACACAGGTAGAGATTTACAAATTTTAAAGAATTTACAAATTCAGTAACTCAATCAAATCAACGAACCCGCTTTAAGTGTGTCGGTGGCATTGTCAGAATTTTTTAAAAATCGCAAAAGCTTGATCACGGTTTGGAATTTTTATGGTATCGTAGGCATGCTCTCAGGACCCTCAAAAAAATTCAAGAAACTGCAAATTTAGCAGCTCAACTAAATCAGCGAATTTGCTTTAAACACATTAGTAGTATTGACAGAATTTTTAAAAATCGCACAGATTTGATCATAATCCGGATTTTTTATGGTAGGTTAGACATGCTTTGAGGACCATCCTAAAAAAGTTTCAAAAAATTAGCTTCCAAAAAACACTGTAGCTACCACAGTGCCTACACCCCAAGGGATTCAACTAGGGGCTGGTGCACACACGGCGGGGCTTCGCCCAACCGAACTAAGCGCGGATTGTGAAGTGTAAGGTGCAACAAATATATGAGTCTATGTAGCTGGCTACTGTAGAAACCGCCGCGTGTCGGGCCAACAGGAGAGCTTGTCGTACTTCCCAACAATAATAGGTTTTATATGATTCGTCTCTGGTACACAATGATTTGTGGATTTCATTTTTTTGCTATTGAACTGAGATTAGCAACAGAGAATTAATCATGGTTTTAAATCACGTTTTTCGCGACAAGGTCCAAAAAATCTACATTATCTATCATGAAAGCTATTATTCATCACATTTTCAGTATTAAAATTTTAAAAAATTAAATATATATATAATATAAGTCATCTCCAAACAAACCATAAAATCATGGTACTTTAAAAGCTATTGATATTTTTATAATAATAAGATGAGTCAATTCTGGAAACAATAAATATGTTATTACATGTCTACGATCATAACTGATAACTATATCATAATAACTAGTACTTAATCACTAAGAAATATGAATATTGGATTATTGAAAAAGAACGAGATGAGATCTTTTACTAGGTTTTCTCATAATTTAGGCTTATAAAAGATGTATTTGAACCTTCTAGTAATGTTGGATTTCAAAATAGGTCTAATATTTTGGCATGTGGGTACCTATGTAGGATAGGGGGGCTATCGCTAACTACAAACTAGGTATATAGCAGACTTATTGCTAGCTATAGCGCTTGCAGCTATTATAGCGAACATTGGTCCGTAGCTTCACGTTTGAGGTTAAAAAAAAGCTATAGCTAGCTATTTAAAATACTGGAATTAATGAATTAGATTCTTGTAATTTCTGCACCGCCATATTGTCTTATAATCAACTTAGTTACCAAGAGCTACAAAATTATCAGCCCCTTGTATTTCTACTCCATGATCCTATAAACCATACATTCTGTTACTATTATATTTTCTCTTATTTTCCGCTGAAATTTTGAATGCCATTATTGGCAAGGAAAATGCCAGGGATGAATTCTGAGAAAAATGGCAGGGATAAAGGAGGAGGGACTGGAACATGTTTCCTGGAATCTGTGAAAGAAAATAGCAGAAACAGAAGTGGTCCCGATATGCTTGTGATAATGCTTCAGGTGATCCACTATTATCATGTTTCTCCCTTCAAGCTTGACTTTTAGATTGGAATTTGTTCTTTGATGCATTCTCTTAAACTTAGGATAAAATTCCGTACTTCTGTCCCCTTTAGTAGTCGATATGGTTCAGATGCATTGTGTCCTATAGATTTTGTTTCATTTTTTTTTTAACATAGCATGTAGCAAACATTTTCTTACAATAGAACTACGTACAATTATTATTTAGTGATGCTCTGATGGAATGTGCGTAAGAGATTCTCATTTTTATGAGTGCAGGGTGCTAGGAAACTACATTGAAGAGTAAGAGTTGAGCTGTTGTGCTAGTAGTTTCAGAAACTGAAGCGGGTGGACAGTGATTAGTCTTTGAACAATACAACGTTCTATTTGACGCGCATATCACATGTTAACAGAGAGGGAAACTGATGGTTATTTTCCCTGCCTCACCCTCATCCAACAGCCGAAGGTCTAGAAAGCAAAAGCTTCTATTCAGATCATGAATCTGTGCTTCATTCTTCCCAGGGTTCAAAAAGCCAACGAAAACCAGTCGATTTTCGCGAAAACCAACCTTGCCGAGCTGGTTCGGCAACAAAAACCGACCGATAAACCGTGGAGTTCAAATGTAAATTTAAATAATTTGAAGAAATTTAACAAAAAGTGTTATTTTTTTTAAATTTTTTTGTGTGAGGTCCTGAGGCAATTATAATAATGCTATAAAATTTTCAGATGATTATCACACTTGCGTATTTTTTAAAAATTCTGACAGTGATACTATCACAATATATGCTCTTAAATTTTTTATTTTCTAGGGGTACAAAATGAAGTATAATATTTCTTAAACTTTTTTTGTGATGTTATAACATAATTACAATTATGTTGTAAAAATTTTAGATGATGATCAGATATGTGTATTTTTTAAAAATTCTAAAAGTGCTATTACCATTGTATATGCTCTTCTGTTTTTGATTTTATATAGGTACCAAATGAAGTATAACATTTATGAAAATTTTATTACATAATCCTTTGGCTCTATTTATGGTTACATTAAAATTTCAGAATATGAAAAAACTTTAAATATTTATAAAAATCTAACAGTGTCTTTGTTCCTTTTCATTAATTGCTGTTTTGGATTTTTTAGAAGTAATAAATGATTTCAAAAATTGTTTAAATTTCTCTGAGGTGTTTGATAGGTTAATTGGGATTTTTTGTATTTTTTTCAATTTTTGCAATCTTCCTTGTATTTTCACCATTTTTCCTTCTATCGTCGGTTTTTGACCGGTTTTCGGTTTTATTGAATCAGTTTGACCACCTGTTTGACTTTCGCAAACCGATCGGTTTTTACCGAATTTCGGTCGGTTTTCGCGAAAAACCGGTGCCGACAAGATACCAGTTTTCGAATGCAAAATAAAAATGTAAACCCTGATTCTTCCCATGTTATTCTTCCTTGGCAAGGCTCGGTCCTCTTCTTACATGTGTTCTCTTTCCCTCATATATTTAGCTTGCATTTTTGTGTTGCACTTTGATTTTGTTCCATGGTTTTGTTCTAATTCTATGTACAACAAAAGTACCGGTTATGTTTCTCTTGTTGCTGGGTTGTGTCAACCTTTGCGTTTCAATTTGTTGTGGTTTTCTGAATTGGTATGTTCCTTTTTCCCAGGTGGTAGAGTTAAGCATAGAAATCTAATATTATTTCCTGAAAAAAGTTGTGTGGATCTACCATCTTGGTGTTGTTTCCTGTAATGCATGGAAAATCGCGTTGCCTTTCACGTTGATCCTTGATTACAAATTTACCATATAGCCTCATCTGTTGCATTAAGATTAGTATTTTCAGCACACCACTTGCAGTTTTGTGCTGA
Source organism: Otatea glauca (assembly GCA_036346275.1). Lineage (NCBI taxonomy): Eukaryota > Viridiplantae > Streptophyta > Magnoliopsida > Poales > Poaceae > Otatea > Otatea glauca. Next base: position 74,477,269 of record CM070711.1, read on the forward strand.
TTTATCTTTCTAGATTTTTCATCTTTTTAAAAGAAATATTTGGAGGATGCAGGACGGGAGAGAGATTGTTGATGGCAAGGATGACAGCTATCTCCTTTTGTCAAAGCTCCAGCATTCATTAAAGAAGGAGAACAACCGCCGAGCTACAAATGCATACACACGCCTCACACACACGCGCGCACACATGCCATGCTCTTGCACTCGGCGCGTACACACCCGCATCGAGCTACGCTTGAACGTGGACAGATGAGTCGCGCGGCGTGCTCACCAACCGAGCCAAAGCTCGGCCTGCCATGACAGCTATCTTATGTGGAGAAAATTACTACTCTCGTGACAGCCTAACATTTGAAAAATGTGCTTTTGCGCTTTTTCAGGTATTGGCTGCACATGTTTTTTTACATTTTCTTAGAGCAATAGCAGACAATCAAGGTATTGTTTCAGAAAGGGCAAATAGGTAATTGAGTAGGTTCAAAAATACAAATTGATAGTATGTACATATCTGACATTCAGGAGATCTACAACCATTGCAACCTATATCATGAGAGCGAATTTGAATAAAATTCCCAATGTCCACCATGAATCAGTTAGCATCTTCTTTTTCCTATGGATCTTTACCTTTTGTTTTTTCTTTCAAATATTTCTTTCGTCTTATATTGTATCATAGGTTCATGATCATAGGGACGAGTGCTTGTTGTAGTTTGGGTTTTTCCTAGGCTAATTCAGAGAGGGGATTAATATGATGCTACCATTTCCAGTACCAAATTCTTAGGCAGAATGTTGATTAGGACCAACAGAAGAAACATGTCAGATTCATTTGGTCCCATAACAATACTATATACCTGAATGCGTTATCATTGAATGATTTTGAGGGACATTTGTTGAATAATAATCTTTACCCCCTTCAACATCGTTCAGGATTTCAAGTTCTGTTATAGTAGGGATCATTGACACCGACTATAATCTTTTTCCTTGATTTTTTTTGCCAATAATGAGCATTGCTTTAGTCATGAAGTTATAACAAAACTTAAAGACTGTGATTGCTATATGATAAAAAAGATAAAGAGGTATAAATGTTTTATTTAAATGGTATATGAGAAGTGGGAGTACGTACTCCTAAGAGTATTGAACCATTTTCATACACACATATATATGTATACATATACGGTAGTGCTATTCCACGCGTGCGCGCAGCTATGTGCTGGTCGTAACCCCGGAGAAACGCATCCAAACCATTCACGTACGCCCGCTTCGTGTGTTACTAAGCCAATCAGTAGCGTGGCCATACAACTAATAAATATGTTTTCTTGTTTGTACATAAATCTTTTTTTGTTTTAGCTATAACTTTTTATTAGCAGCTCCAATACACGAACGGTTTTCATCAGTAGCTTACTTACGACGAAAAGAACATAATGGTATAAGTCTCGCCAATAAACGCATCATATATATATATAGTAAAATCTATATATACGGATAGTATATGCGTTTTTGGTTTGTACATAAATATGATTTAGCCATAACTTTTCTATATATCCGCATGAATAAGATTTTACTACCAAATGAACACCAAATTACTAAATGTGTTGTAAGATTTACTACTACACAGACTCCACAGGCTGCTAAACCCTTTGGCATGATATTATATATTTTACTATCCATATATATAGATTTTACTATCCGTATTTACTATTGTACAGACTCCACATGCTAGTGAAACCTCTGGCATGATAGTAAAAACTATATATACCGATAGTAAAATTTATATATATACGGATTTGGTGTTCATTTAGCAGTAAAATCTCATTCATATGGCGTATAATTGCAAGACTTATATCATTATATTGTCCTCATCCTCAGTAAGCTAATGGTAAAAACCGTTCGTCAATCGGAGCTGTCAATAAAAAGTTATGGCTAAATCAAAAAAAAGATTATAGTACAAATTAGGAAACATATTTACTAGTTGGTTAGCCATGTAACTCATTGGCTTAGTTAATAGACAAAGTGGGTATTGCACTCATTAGTGGATACGCGGGCTCGATCGAACTCCGTTGACTGGCTGGGGAGTAGAATAGCCTATTCTACACATACCTGTAGAATAGTGTATATATGTATACATTTATATGTATATATACATATACATGTATATGTATACATATACTCCCACTTTCAATATACCGCTTAAAAGATATTGTTATACATCTTTTATCCTTGTGAGTATATTAATATTTATTATAAGATGCCTCAAAGTGATTTACGTGAAAATTTTCATCAAAGTCCATTCTTTATAGCATAATTTTGTGTATATACTCCACTTTTATATGAAAAAGGGTATATAACAAAAAATAAAGAGTTACAATGAAATTTTTTCAACCAAATCACATTAGAGTACTTAAAATTATTATAGAACTATACTGAAACTGATAAATGAGTATAACACATTTGTTTAAGTGGTATATTTAAAGTGGGAGTATTTACTCCTGTGAGTACGGAAAAGGCTCCATGCAAAAATAACACAACACTTGTAGAGAATGCCATTGAACTACTGACAAACGAAGTCATATGTTTTTTAGACCATGTGTAACTTTTTGTTGCAAATATTGTCTATTTTTAAACGTAATTGCAAAAATAGGCCTATCTCTGACCGCGGAAGCACTGACGGACGACATGTGTCACCTACTGCGTTCCCGCACCGCGGAAGCACCTACAGAGTTTGGTAGCTTTGAGCTCTAGGAGCTCGGTAGGTGCTACCGCGGTGCGGGAGCACAGTATGTGACACATGTCACCTGTCGGCACTTCTACGATAAGGGATAGAGCTATTTTTGTGATTATGTTTTAAAAAATAGATTTACAGAAAAAATTACCATAAAACTAGAAAAGTGACGATTTCATATAAATGGTCCTTTCCCGAAAGAATAATTAGAAGTTGAAAAATTAAAAGTAGAGATGGCCAGATAGACCGTGGCAAATGGGCCAGCCCGAGGACTGGCACTATAGGCATGACACGGCCCAATAGACCAGGCCGTGCTTGGGATGACACCCCGGCCCAGCCCGGCCCAGCACTATGTGGCCCATTTACGGCAGGCATAACACGGCACGTTTAGCCCGTTTGTTCGAAAATATAGCCTTTTTTAGCTGTTGGCGGCTTAAAAAATCTAAAAAAATTCCAAAAAATCTCAAAGTTTTTCCTATAAATAGGATAGCAGCCCCCTCATTTTTTCATCAGCAAACTTGCAATCTCTTCTCTGTATTCTCTTGTGAAAATTCTCTTGCTCTCGGTGATAATTTAGCAAAATTCAAAATAATTTTGCTAAAAATCCAAAAATCCGAAATCCGGCTTCTGTTAAGAAATCAAGGTAAGAATTCAATGAGATTAAATTAATAATAGCATAATTATTTCGTCCAGTTTTCTTCATGGAGAACCAGGATTTTGTGTCCTTTGTAAGGTTGAGGATGCCGACTAGAGGGGGGTGAATAGACATCTTTTAAAAATTCTTCTACTCTACAAATTTCTACAAAACAATTTACCCCTAATTACCCTAATGCCAAAACATTTACAATTATTAATGCGGAAGCGATAAACTAAGATTTTGACAATTAAAGCCTAAATCAACTAGACTCACTATGTGCACTAACTAATTATGTCTCTAACAATAAATTACAATCCTAAATTTCTATAAATATAAATTACTTGAATATAAATAAGAAATAGAATGCAAGCACAAGAGACACGATACTTTTTACTGTGGTGTTTGGAGACTTGCCGGTCTCACCTAATCCACGTTGAGGTTAACCCAAACACATTGGACCGACTCCACAAATTGAGCACCCACCTCGAATCCACTAGTGGTAGCTCCTTTTCCCTCCCGGGTAGACGAGCTCTAACCTTCACAAACTTTGCCGGGGCTTCTAACAACCTCCATTGAGAAATTCACTGCGCACGACGCTCTACGCCATCTAGGAGGCGGCAACCTCCGAGAGTAGCAAGTCAAGCACTCCCGCATGAACTTCACCTAATGCAACACATGCACTCCGGTGACCTCCTAAGTGCAACACATGCACAACAGGACCTCAATCCACTCCTAATTGCAACACATGCAATTAGGGCTCACTCTTAGCTCAAAAACCAAATTAGAGAGTGCAACACATGCACAACCCCTCCAAAATTTCTCACAATAATAGCAACACAATTTGCCAGCCCTTGCACCCTTTTATAGCCCCTCCACACGAAATCTAGCTGTTGGAGGGCAAAATGGGCAAAACTCGGCAAGCCCGGCACTACCACCCAACTGGGGCCGGTGGTGACGGCCTACATGCCAATGACTAAAAACTAGTCAGTAACTACAGGTCAATCGTGATCACCATCTGGGGCGGTACTATCGGCCGAGTGGCGATCACCACATGGGTCGATGCAGCACGCCGAACAATACCCCAAAACATACATCTCTATTATATAACTACTGGCCGTAGGGCTGGTACTGTCGACCAAGCGGCAGTATCGCCCTACCATGGGCGGTAGTGCCGGCCAGAGGGAGAAAACCAAGTTTTTCACAAAAACTTTTTTCCAAACCATTAAAGATTTTATTCTTTAAGATATGTGAGGATCAACACATGATCACAATACTATGCAAAACATTTTTGCATATGTTAATCACATACTCCAAAGAATCGCATTATGCAAACTTATTTGCAAAACACATTTGCAAATAAACCAAGAACTTATGAGATTAATCCTCTTAGCCACGTGATAATCTACACATGATCAAGTCAATTTGCAAAACACATTTGCAAACCCTATTCACAAGCTCTAGGATCAAAACCCATAACCTCAAGTTCATTTGCAAAACACATTTGCAAATAACAACTCCAACTTATTTGCAAAACATATTCGCAAATAAACCACAAACATATGAGGTCAATCCTCTAGCCATGTAAGGATCAACACATGATTCTGACACTTTGCAAAACATATTTGCAAATACCAACACATGCTCTAGGATTGAAACCCACAACCTCGAGCTTATTTGCACAAACATTTGCAAATAACGAATCCATTCTATATTTTATAAAAACACATTTTGCAAACTCAAAGCACAAAACACACTTAGCCTTGTGATAATCAACACATTATCAAGTCACAAGCTAACACTCCAATGCATGAGCTCTCTATTTAAAACACATGCAAATCTCTAGCTCTATGCAAATAACCACAACGAGCTCAAGTGCACGAGCTCTATATTTGTAACACATGCAAATCTCTAGCTCCATGCAAACAACCAAAACAAACTCTAGCTCCATGCAACCTCTTTAAACTAAGTTGCTTGAGCTCTCTTCTTTTGCAACACATGTAAAACTTAGCTCCAAGCAATAACCACATAAACAACATTGCATAAGCTATCTTCCTTTTGCAACACTTGTAAATCCATAGCTTCATGCAAAAATCAAATCAATTAAGATTCAATAAGAAGCAAGCATGAGCACTCTTATTTGCAACACATGCAAATACTTAGCTCATGCAAAATCCAACGCACAAGCTTCACCCATTCGCAACACATGCCAAATGGTTAGCTCCATGCAAAAACCGATTAAGAGTGTGAGCTAGAGTGAACCGGATTGAGTTCATCAACACATGATGAAGCTCAAGCTAAAAGACTCAACCCCTCTTAATAGTACGGCACCTAACTAGCAATCCAGTCTTCCATCCAAACACCAAGAACGGAAAAAGAATAGGAACACATCCTTAGTCCTAACTAGTTATACATTTACCTCTAGCGATCCACTTGGAGCGTTTATGATTTCCAATCATCTTCTCTCTAGGATCGAAACTTCTTCTTCTTGTTCATCAACACAGGATGAATCATCTTGCTCTTCTCTTCACTTCGGGATCACCTCTTGAAGCTCATCAACACATGATGACTTCTCGTTCCTGATTCTTCATTTTCTTGGACTCGACCTACTTCACATGGAAGATGTTAGTCCAACAAACACGTTTGTCTCAATCATCACCACACTCCATTAACAAATAATGGATGCCTTCGATAAATTGAGCACAACCCAAATCAATTTGAAAGATTAATTGTCTTGAGTACTTTGATGTAACTAATGTTTCATTATACTCAAGAACTTTTCGCTTGTCCTTAATCAATAAAGAGACACCATCAACACATGATGAAGTGTGTAGGATCAAGGATAACCGACTAGAGGGGGGTGAATAGGAGGTTTCTAAATTTTCTCAACACAATTTAGAAATTACAAATAACACTACGAAATTTAAATATGAATATGAAGAACACACTAAAGTCTCTAGCAAAGCTTGAGATGCTATGACAATACAAGTGAAGCAAATATACTTATGAGCACAAATATTATGAGGAGTATGGTATTAACCAAATGGATTTTCAACAATCAAGAATACCAAGCACAATAAAATAGGAGACAAAGAATTTTGACCCGTGGTCTCGGAGACTTGCCGGTCTCCCCTACTCCGCGTTGAGGTGACTTGATCCTCGTCAAGCCGGCTCCACTTGCTTGAGCCTTCCTCAATCACTAAGGTAGTTCTTCCCCGCTCCGGGTAGGCGAACTCCGGCCTTCACAACTTGCCGGGGCTTCTCACAATCTCCGTTGAGAAGCTCACCGCGCACGATCGCCACCAAGCCGTCTAGGAGGCGGCAACCTCCAAGAGTAATAAACCTTGACGCTAGCTTGAGGTTGAATGTCGGTGTCTAAAGGCTCAAACACTAAATGCAACACCCAATTTGCTTCTCACACTCACAAATAGAAATTGAATGCACACAAGAGTGAAGAACACTTGCTAGAGCTCAAATATCATCAATGAGGACCAAGAAGTGCTCTAGAATGCAGGTGGGGAGGTATTTATAGCCTCCACCAAACTTTCTAGCCGTTGGAGCTCGAATCTGCAGAAAATCTGTTTTTCCGGTGCTACCGCCCATGTAGGACCGGTAGCACCGGGCTCTGCTTCAACGGTTAGAACAGTGCATTTAATGCACTTGCCAGAGACCGTTACAGGAAGTCCGGTGCTACCGCCCAACTAGGGCCGGTAGCACCGGGCTCCACTTCATTTTCTTTCTTCGAAAAGAGACCTCTCTGGAATTATAGCACCGGGCTCAGGGCTGGTGCTACCGTGAGCCCGGTAGCACCGGGATATAATGGTCGGTAGCACCGGGCTCCCAAATGCCCAGAAAAGGTGCTTCTCTGGAATTTTTACACCGGGTGGTGGTCCGGTGCTACCGAAGGTCCGGTAGCACCGGGCCACCATGGGCGGTAGCACCGGGTTTCCAGAGATTTGATTTGTTCTAAAGGATTTTCAAGATTGAAACTTATTTATCATTTGGCAACTATTTGAATATGCATTTTGAGCCTTTAAACCCTAAAAAGACATCGAGATAAGCGTCAAGATCCCTCTTAATGGTACGGCCCTAAATCTAGTAAACCGATCTTTCTTCTAAACTCCAAGATCGTCAAAAGACTAGAAAAGAGCCTTATAAATTTACCTTTTCATGATCTTGACATATTGTCGATTGGTTTGAGCCTTCTTTGGTATTTCCATGATTATTAATCTTGGAATTGACCTACTTTCAATATTCTCAACAAAAGCACTAGATCATATAACAAAAGTTGTCATTAATTATCAAAACCAAAACATACCGGGTGCCTAGATGCTTTCAATCTCCCCCTTTTTGGTAATTGATGACAAACCAAAGTGATAATTTGAAATTACAACAGAAGAGAAAGTTTTGCTTCAAGGAATATTTAATCATGATATTTTTTAGCACAAACACTCCCCCTAAAAAAGTGCATATTAATAAAAAAAAATTGACAGAGTTTGCTTAAGAAATGAGTCCATGGATGAATAAGCAAAGATATTATTTGAGATTGCATAAACAAGAGAATATTGGAAACAGAAACAACCAAGTATTAAGATTGCAATAGTTTAACCAACCATAAAAAAAATTCACAATCACACATCACAATCACACATCATCACATAGACATAGACAAAGTTTCACAAACACACACATCACTTTAACTCACTTCTCCCCCTTTGTCAACAAATACCAAAAAAAGGATCGCCAGAAGGCTCAAGGGGCTGGAGGAGCAGGAGGAGGCGGAGTAGATGGAGGTGCACGAGATCCGGAGCGCTGATAGACAACAGGAAGAGATGGGCGAAGCTCGGAGATCGAAGTGTCCACTGAGTCTAGCCGTCCTCGAACCTCCTCAACCATCTACCGTGTCTGAGCCTGAGCCTCCTCCATCCTAGCAAACCCACTCATCATATCAGTTCTCATGCTAGCCAGGCTGCTCATGAGGTCATTCCTCAATCTGTCAAAGGATTGATCATGCTTTGAGGGAGGAACCTCTAAGGCAACCGGGATCTCGTGTGGCGTGGTCTTTGGGAGGATGGTGACCTCTCGAGAGATTGTCCGAGGGGTCGCCTCGCGAGTCTGTAAGGCTTGTGGACACCGCCACATCCTCCTCGAAATCCAACCACTCTCTTGATTATCATCATAATGAATGGAGCAAAGTAGGTTCTTTTACCTTTGTCACAGGCAGATGAAGCCATTTCTCTGATCATGAAATCCACTACATCAAACTTATGTCTGTTCATGATTTTACTCAGAATATTCCAGGCATACCCTCTGATTTCATCATAGTTTCCGCTCTTAGGATGAATTGTAACTCTAACAATTCTATTTATTAGACTAGCAGAAGGAAGCAGATGCGCCATTTTACCTGGACGCTTGATTGAAGCTGAAGGTTCATAGAACTCGAACTTCCTGGCGAGGGGAATAACTCTATCACTGTGCACTCTTGGATACCCACTGTGGTGAATCCCCCAAGCTTCCTCAATCTCATTCTTGGTGACTGTGTGCACTGCGGCATCTGTCATCCAAGTTATGCTCTCATATGACTCAAAAACATGCAGGGTGGCATAAAATTGTTTGATTATATCTTCATTGTAGTCACACTGCTTGCTCACAAAGTCAGACAATCCTGCCCCATGGAACAACTCTGGCACCCCCACAAACAAAGGAATTTTTCTAATATGATCCCAATTAATCCACTTATGATCAGCAAAGTCCTTTTCTTTGTAAATTTCATAAAAAACTTTCTGCTGAAATAAAGTTATGAATTTATCCTCAGTGGTAGTCCTAGGCAACAAGTATTGATTTGCTGTTCTCAAGGAGAAATACGTGTCACCTTTGATTGTCTTCAGATTAGCCGAAGGATCGAAGTCATCAAGATTTTCTTCTTCTTCGGTTTCTTCTCCACTCTGAGATTTATCTATATCCATAGAGTCACTAGCTTCTTTAGTTTCTGACACATGTTGTTTGCCTTTGGATTTCTTGGAGCTGTCACCAGTTTCTTGTCTAACCTTCTGTCGGACTTCACGATGTCTTGAAGCTATTGGTATGTTGTCTTCATTGTCAGAATCTTGAGGAAGAGGGAGAGGAGCTCGTCCTCTATTTGCAGCTACTTTAACGTAAGACCCGGAGCCACGAGTCTTAGGCATTGTTACTGGATACAAAAAAGATATTCAAGGATTAAGATCAAAGGATATGCCCTAGACACTTAGAGTTTTGTAAAGAAAATCGGAATTTTAGAGCAGCTTATCTGCAAATCCGGTGCTACCGCTTATCTACAAATCAGGTATGCTATTTATAAATATTATAAGCATAAATTAACTGCGAAATCTTCAGGTAGAACGGAGCACTTGAAGAGACATGCTAAGAGCTGTAAAAAAAGCGAGAGTGGCTATGAGACAAACACAGATGCAGTACAACCCCAATGGTACGGTACATCACTTGAACTACAATCTCGAGGTAGCTCGTGAATCTCTTTATTGTTTAATCGCTTCTCAGGATCTACCATTAAACTTTGGTGAGTCAACAGCATTTGAAAACTATATTAGGACTGCTCATAATCCTAGGTTTTCTGCAGTTTCTAGACAAACAACAACTAGAGATCTGATTAAATACTATAATAATTGTTATAGTAAGCTAAAAGAGCTCTTTAATAACTGTATTTTTTCTGTGTCTTTGACATCAGACATATGGATTGGTAGGGCTACAGAGGATTACCTTAGTGTAGTTGCTCATTATGTAAACAATGACTAACAACTAGAGAAGAGAATTATATGATTCAAATTAATTGACGTAGCACAAACTATTGAGAATATTCCTGATTGTATTGTAAAAGTTGTGAAAGATTTTGGCCTTATAGATAAAAGTTTTGCAAAAACATTAGATAATACTACAGCAAATATTTCCGCAATGACCATTCTTACTCCGCTTTTTAATTCGTACGTCGAATCTTTCTTGTTACATCAGCATTATGCTTGCCATATTATTAATCTTATAGTTAAATCTGGATCGAAAAGGTTAAACCCGTGCGCTGAACCTTTTCACACTACAATATCTTTCTTAAATTATTCTAATCAACGAGTAGCATCAAATAAGAACTATTGTATTGAAATGGAGGTACGTCCACGTAAGTTTGGTTTGGATATGCCAGTTAGATGGAACTCTACTTACTTAATGCTTAAGTCACTCCTACCCTATAAGAACATATTTTTTGTTTTTATTAACACACACTATCGTAGCTAGGATGGTTAACCGCTACTCATAGAGCAACATTGATGAATACTTCCTGTCTTTTTTGAAACTTTTTTATGATTCTATTATTGCTTTATCTTGAGTTTATTATTGAACCTCTGCTTTAGTTGTGCATCATATTCTAGAAATTGCTAGTCACTTAAGAAACCACGAAAATGATAATGTTTTGTGTGAATCTATTTATGCTATAAAAACTAAAATATTGAAATATTGAAAATAAATTCATATGTTATATGCATTTGCATTTACTTTAGACCCTAGAGCTAAAGTTCGAGGATTTGGTAATGTTCTCTCACTTCTAAGTGATGCGGTGGTGAAAGCATCTAGGCCCCTAATTTATTTTGGTTTTGGTAATTAATGATAATCGCGATTAAAGGACTAATATTTTCTTTGAGAATATTAAAAATAGGTTGGTTCTAAACATGAAACAAGATGAAGAATGAAAATGAAGCAAAAGAGGATCAACGCGTCAAGCTAAAGAGCCAAGGTATAAACTTAAGGACCTTTTCATAGCTTTTACAGATCTCGTGTGTTGGAGAAAGATAGGATTGCTAGATTAGGTGCCATGCTATTAAGAGGGACTCTTGATTAGTAGCTTGACGTGGTTCTACTGAAAATGGCTCAATCAATGCTCATACAAATGATTATTTTCATTTTTCCTATAAAAAAAAGAAAATCCCCTTTCTCCTTGACAATGTCGGCACTATCGCCCATGGGAGGGCGATACTGCCGCTCAGTTGGCAGTACCGACCCTACGACCGGTAGTTATATTCCAGAGGGGGTGCTTATTGGGGTTTGCCCGGCCGGCACTACCGGCCTCGTGGGGTGGTAGTGCCAACCTTCCTGAATTTTTTAGGGGTTTGGTAGCAACGGCTATTACACTTGATGAGGGCTATAAATATACCCCCATATGCAATATAGAGGCTCTCTTGGACACTTATTGCATATTCTTGAGCCCTTGCTGCTTCTCTTCTACTCTAGAGCATTCAATTCTCATTCGGTGAGTAGTTGAGAGAAAAATCAAGTGTGAGCATTACATTGAGCCATTTAGACACTTGATAAACCTCAAGCGATCGTCAAAGTTTATTACTCTTGAAGGTTACCGCCTCCTAGACGGCTTGGAGGAGGTTGTGCTCGGTGAGCTTCTCAACGGAGTTTGTGAGAAGCCCCAGCAAACGTGAAAAGGCCGGAGTTCATTTACCCGGAATGGGTAAGAACTACCAAGTGATCGAGGAAGGCTCAAATTGCAAATTGGAGTCGACTTGAAGTTGGCCAAGCTACCTCAACGTGGATTAGGGGGGACCGACAAGTCTCCGAGACAACGGGATAAATTTCGAGTCATTCTCTCTTGTGGTTTGTTTTCTTGAATTCATTTGTGCAATTTACATTGCTAGCAATTTTAGAGTATTGATCTTGTGCCTAGGTTTGTATTCTTGCTTAGCCTTAGGTTGCCGATGTATTTAGAGAAACCTAGAGAATTTAGGCTTTAATTGTCAAAATCGCAATTCTTACTTAGATTATTAGTTTATTGCAATTAGAGCTAAAGAAATTTAAAAACCTCTCATTCACCTTGATCCTATAGGTGGGCGCTGATTATTCTAGTTATTTTTTAAATATTCATGCTAACTTATCTCAAGTTTATGCCAAGTACGATCAGAAATTTACTGGAGTTCGCCTGCAGCAACTTCCACCAACACCCACAACAGGTAAGGAGAAAACTGTGTGGGGAAAGATATGGAGTGCAGGTGACTCTACCTTAAGGAGTTCAAGTACAACAATGTTACGTGTGGATACAACAACAAGTGGTAGGGAGTTAACTGCCTATCTCAACAACGACACTATCAACTACCAAGAGCAGCAAGAGGAGGACTTCAATATTTTGCATTTGTGGCATGAGCACAAGATAACATATCTTGTGCTTTTCATATTAGCACGGGATGTGTTAACAGTTCCTGTCTCTATGGTTTCTTCGGAGTCTACTTTCAGTCTACTTGAAAAAATAATCAAGGAGAGAAGAACAAATTTGACAAGTGAGATGGTGGTGGAAATGCTTCTCATTGTGAAAGATTGGGAACAAGCTGATGAACGAGCTCAACACACTACAGAAATGTTGAGCTGGCGGTGACGTTTGAAAATATTTATCTAGATAGTCAGAAAGAATAATTGTAATCTTTACTTTTCTGTCATGTATCACCTAGCTATAAGTTGTACTCTTTTTTCTTTGCCAAGGTTTTCTTATGTTAAGTTTTTTCTTGGCAAAGTTTTTAACGAGACAACGAAACATTAATAAAACTCATTATTTAATTCTAATTTTTTGTCTCCTTTTAGAATTTTATTTCATATTTTTTGCTTTTCCTAATTTACATAGATTTTAAAAATATTTTTTAATTATTCTAGATTTTTTTCAAACTTCTCTGCATTTTTTAAACTTTATAATCTTCTATTTTTCTAACTTTTTTTATTTCTTTGAATTTTTGGTGCCAAACAGACCGACCTTATCCCAGCCTGACCTGCTGACCTGTTCAGACTCGTGTTAGCACGGCACGGCCCGAGAACCACCCAGACCATGTTTAAGTCGTAATCTTGACCCACGGACCGACACAATATGACCCGTTTGCTAGTCAGGCCCTGTTTCAGCTCCACCTCAGATCTGTAGTTTGTAGGCTAAAATAAAGTGAATTGTAAAACCCACCCAAATTTATAAATTTTCTAAGGACCCAGTCCGGCTGATCTAAATCCCCCTCAGTAGTATCTCAGGCTAAAGTCAAAATACTGTACACAAAATGACATCATCCAAAAGAATTCATATCTATGCACATTTAATTCTCTTGATCAATCAAAGATCGTAACAAATACAAGTATGTGTATGTATTTATATACATATATATATATAATCTGTAAAAATCTACCAAAAATCCAAATCTTCAATCTATGCTTGTCTCCTAAGGCTTTCTAAATGGCATTCATAATTCTAAAAGGCACTTATGCTTCTCTGTACCTCTCTCTCTTCAAATCTCCTAATCATTTTCAAACCCTGGTTTATGCTTTCTTATGGAGTCACCCAGATGCTAATACTTATGAAACTGCATCAGCAATAAGCATTTGTGCAAGCTTACTCAAAAAGTATCAGCCATTGTGTTCACACTTATGATCACATCTTTAACCACTTACACAATAATACAGCATCAACACCTAATCATCTTCTCATGTGTGTCAGATCAACAAATACTCAAAATTATAACCTCTCTGTTATCCATTCAGAACATCAAAGAACTAAAACCATAGTTCAAATTTCCATTTACATCTTCACACATCGAGTTACACCTCAAGTCATCAGCATATAACGCAAATTCAAGTTATCTAAGAAATTAAACAAGATGCAAAACACACTCTTTAGCATTAGTTTAGATCACCACATACAGATCTCATGCAATCAAACACTCAGTTATTTACTAAGGGCATCAGGAGGAAAACAATTTCGAAGTCAAACCGGCATACGACCAACCATTTCATACAAAAGTAATTTTAAACCTTAGCTACTGCCATCCAGATCCCACTGTCCTCCAAACCGACCTACTCCTTTTTAGCCAGCCAACCGCCTCACTCCCACTACTGCCCATTCTCCCAGCTAGCTTCTAGCTTGCATTTTGCCCATTCTTCCAGCTAGAGGCCAGCAGACTTTTGCCCATTCCTCTCAGCCAAGTGGCAGAGGTGTGAAGTTGCATGCACTCCACCTGTGCCACCAGTGCACAATTTTGCTCTTTGCAGCCCTGGTTTCACCCTGTAAAAGCTCAGTATATAAGGCAACAACCAAAGTGAAAATGGCCTTGACTGCCTACCCAACTTTCCTAATATTTTCACACCACAATTACTAACCTGGTGTCCAAGAAGAAGCAGCCGAAAGTAGCAGCAAGAGGAAGAGGGCAGCCACCTGTTTCCCCCACATCCTTCCCCCATCGACATCTCAATCCTTTTTCTCCTACAGATCAGGTGCCAAGCATTAACTCACTTTTATTTTCAGCTTGATCTGGTAGCTATAAATGCAATATTCTTGTACCGGTCTAAAACACATTTGAACAACTCAATAGTCAACCAAAGGTAAAGATAGAATGCAGAAACAAACAAATATATATATATAAACGCTCCTCCCTGTTATGTTCATAAGAACCAGACTCTTGCTCACTAAATTGCATTCCATTTAAATAAAGTACATCCAACATTCAACTATAAACTCTCTGTTTGATTATAAGAATATAAAACAGTTGTCACACACATTATTCACTATTTTAAATATTTCAGGCTTTATCGTTCTTTCGGCAGATAGCCATCTCCCTAGCTAAAATAAATGCTTCTAGTGATCATCATACTCTAGAACAAAAATCTCTCACTCATGCAATCTTAACCACAAAAGAACTCAGAAACCAAGCATGCAATTAGAAACTCAGTGCTTCTAGCCCTAACCGGCATAGACAGAGAGAAATCACATCATCAAAGCTACTACTAATAAATAACTTGCATTTCAGAAGCCTACATGAATTTGCTCACAGGAAAGTTTACCATACACTCTTACACTAACCTTCTGTCCCTATAATGCAAAACATCAACTATTAACCTCTTGGGGTTGAACACACCAAACACAATTCCAGGACACATAAGGCATTCATGCATACACTAGAGTAACTCAAAAAACTTAAGCATAATGTCATAATCAGGAAAACAACAGTCATGCATCACAACAGACTTGATGTCAACTTTAGCAATGATAGCCATGCATTTTTTTTGTGATGAGTAGCATTTCAGTTGTTAGGTCATAAAGAAATAATGCAAAAATAAGCACACCTCTGTTCTAAGCAAGAACCTATTAAATAGCACGTCTCTTAATATTGTCCCCTATTCAAGGATAGCAAAACATCGACACTTCACCAGGCAATCACTCATCTAAATCATTCGAATACATAAAACTTCAAAACAGAGATTCACAAATGGTCTTTTTCAACCAACAGCAGTAACACTACAACCTCTAAGCTTCTTTACGTATAAGCAAGTGCCTGAACCAATATTGAGCATGCATGCATTCTGATTTAATTGATCAAACCATAAATTAGGAATATAAGAGCACATTAGGATTATTTATTAAGCCTTGGATCAGCAAAAGAATGTCTGCAGTCAAGCAACCTTAACTCAGTCTAATCAAGAAGCAGAAAGACAGTAGTGAACAAGAATATATACAGAACAATAATCATGCATGTATGGTTATATTCAGGTGCTCACACAAAATTCAGCATTACATTGATTCTAACTCGCAGTCTCAACTCAAATATTCATGCACTGACATAATCACTCTATGCTTTAAGTTCAAAACCGCAATTAAGATATTCAGTCTTAAATCTATACCAGTCCATACATCTTAGATCATCACATAAAAGGTTCCATGCTGTCACATTACAAACCTTAACAGACCTTACTTATACTTAAATTCATTTGGGAAATCTAAAAAGCATGGTGGATTGAAACATAATGATACCTTGATAACAAGAGAATGATACTCAATCAGCAGAATAATCCTTACAGAAAGCAACCTGGAATCTTTCCATGCCTTAATAATCATGCACTAAATACATAATCTATTCCCTAAGTTTAACCCCCTGAACGTATAAGCACATATATATATTTTAGCTAACATCAACAACTTAAGATCAATCATCTGGGCCCTGCAATTCCAACCACATATTAATGCAGAACATGATATATATATATATACTCTTCTCACCGTCATTAATTTACAAAGCATCTTTTCGTGTTGCCTCAAAATCTCTATGCTCAGTCAACTTCAGGCCTTAAGCACAACAGAATATAAAGCACAAGTATCTCATGCACATCTCAAACTTTTTCAACACAGTCATTCATCAATACATCATGATGGCAGTAAGCATTAAAGGAAGTTCTTTAATAAAGAAAAATCTGAAAGGGAAAATTTGGGTACTTAGCTTCTAGGCTTGGTCGTAGTGCGGTCGTCGCTCGGTCGAGGGGGAGGTAGTGCCTTTGGTCGCCAGACCCTCCGCCTTGGTGTCGACGCCGCCGGTGTGGTGGTGGCCGACCAGGTAAGGGATCGGCCGAAAGGCCATATTCTAGGTGAAAGAGTGGGGAAAGAAAGTGAGGAGATGGTGTAGAGTGGAGATAGAGTAAGGAAGAGGAGGGTAGGGTGCGGTACCTAGCTCGGGATGGTGGTGCTGCTACCGTAGAAGATTGGGGATCCATCGGTGACGGTGGAGGCCACCGGATTTGGCAAGATCCCGACCAAAGATCTCTGGATCCAGCGTAGGTCGGGAGAGTGGCAGTGTAGGAGTGCGGGGGAAGGAAGGCGGCGCTCGGTGCGACGCCAAGAGGGTGGCGGTGGAGCTCGGGGGCGCAAGGGTGAGGCGGCGGCGTGCGTGAGATCGGATGGGAGGAGAGGAAGTCGGGGAAGAGGATAAGGCGACCCTCGGGCATGGCCTCGCGTGAGAGGAATAGGGGACGCAAGTAGGGGGAGGGTCGGTGGCGCTGCAGAGGGCCACGGTGGAGAGGCGAGCAGCAATCGCAAGAGGGAGCTGTGGCGCTCGGGGAGGGGAAGAAGGAGAGGAGGCGCGTCAGGGAGAGGGAGGTGAGGGGTGGCGGCCGAATGAGGATAAGAGGGGGAGAGAGAATCAGAGGTAAGGTTAGGGTAGAAGTTGCCGGCCGGGTCTTTGGGCCGAAAGCTGTTGGGCCGATCTGGTCGAAAAAAAAACCAATTTATAAACAAACAAACAAATCAATAATTGGTTAGATAGATAAACAAACAAATAAATAAAAAGATAAAAATAATAATATTAAATAAATGATTGAGTAAATAAATTATAGAATAAAATAACTGATGTTTTAACTGAACCAATTTATCATAATAAGAAAATAGATCAAGAAAAATAGTGGAATTTAGATCCAAAAATTCTTTCTTATTTTTCTCTTTTCTTTTCTCTGAAATAAATTGTGATCCAATTTCCACACAAACATATCTGGATAATCAAGTAAAACATCACAAACTCCAACTCAAGCACTTAGATAAATGGTCTCACAAATTGCTCAATGGAAAAGTTGCATTTTGAATTAAACCCATTTTCAGAAATATAAATATTAAAAGCTTGATACTCTTATTAAGAAATCCCCACAATAACAGCAGAGCGCAGCTAGAGCCACATCCTGCTGTGGACAGCTCTGTGATCGCTCATTCAGGCAAGTCGCCCTTCGACCATATCTTGTGAACTGATTTTGTGGCTTGGATTGTTTGAAACTCTTACATTCATCTCAAAAGCTAATTTCTAAAAGAAATTAAATCACACTAATTGGATCAGTTAGATCCGGTGTTAGAACCATAACCTTGGTGAGGTTTTGGAGTAAATGGTGGGTGGAGGAGTTCAGGGTATGAGCAACCCCGGTGGGGTTGCTATGAAAGTCAGGGCCCCTCCACATAGGATATCATTTAAGGACAAACCAAACTGGTGCTTACCTCAAAATCAGCGCAAACCGTGCTGACCATAGACCCGGTATGGGACGGACTGAACTAAGTAACCGACAAGTAGCTGACTCTGCCAAGGTGAGAAAGGTGACTGTGCTAGGTGAGGGCAGTCACCCTAGGGTGAGACGTCGGGGGAAGAGTCTCGACCCGCGTGCCTTTGGTGAGGCGAGACGGTATGGCAGAGGTCAGTGTACGGTTGGCCAAACGTTCTGTTTCCTTGGTTTATTAGTGTGCCTATGGAAGTGCACTGTGACAATAAGCCAAGTGATGCTATGGGCAAAGCAGTACACCTCTGATCAGAGTCAAATGTGATATCACTCCTAGCTTCCGGGTTTTGGAAGTGCGTCGTGTGGGTTTTCCTCTAACACAGGATATAAGACCCCACGTTGTTTTGCTGTCAGTAGATTTAAAAGTTAAAACTTGACACTTTCTAACAAATGGGTAAATGGGTACTTTGGATAAAGTACTACTTTAGAGTAGCGGCTCGGTGGTCGAAAAGTATATTTATATACCCATACATAAAGGTTCCGTGGCTTGCTGAGTACTGGAGTACTCAGCCTTGCTTTCTCTGTTGTTTTTCAGAACATGTTGAGTCCACCCAACCAGATAAGATAGAAGGTGAATTTCATGATGATGTGAATCTTTATGATGATACCGATGTTGCTGTAGAGGGATATGAATATGAGGGGGCTGACGACCAAAACCTGGCGGAATAAATCTACCCTCAGGAGGGAAGCATCTAGAATAATATTGTAATATTAGGCGGGCGGTGTAGAAATCACCGTAGCCAGACCTAAGATAGTACTATATGTACTTTAAGAATAATCCCCCAGTACTATTCGGTGGAAGTTTCAGTTCTACATGTGTTGCTTTTTTTAGCCTGATCCTGGCGCACTCTGCTCTGTGATGTTTCCACTGATTCTGGCATGGTCAGGTGAAGTGGGGGCGTCATATGAATTAAATTTATATTTTTAGTCTAAAATGTAAAGAAATGGCCCGTCTAAACACTTTTAATGTACTTACAGTTTTAGCTTCGTAAATTTTTAAAACTAAAAATATCCTACTTCACCGGGTTCACAAATTTTTGTACAAATTGTAGCTGTGACTAGTCTTTGTCCAAACGGGCATGCAAGACAAGACGCGCCCGTTAAAAATGAGCACGGCCGTTTAGGCACGGCCGGCTTAGGCCCGGCCAGAACGGCCGTCTGCGCGTTTACCATCGTCTTAAACCTCCGCCCGAGCACGCGCCGTTTGAGCCTCGGGCGTCTTACGTAAACCGGCCCTTCCTTCGGGCCAAATGGTAGGGTCGGCCGAGTCTGCTTAGCATCGAAAATTTGAAAAAATAGAAAAAATAGAAAAATTAGAAAAATAGATAAAATATGGTAAAAATATGAAAAATTCGGAAAAATGGGAAAATTTAGAATAATTAGAAAAACTCGAATGATGAATAAAATTTTTTAAATATATATATAAATTAAGAAAAAGCTAAAATACAAGATAAATTCTAAAATAAGACAAATAATTTGAATTAAATAATGAGCTTTATTGATGTTTGGTCATCGTTAAAAACTTTGCCAAGTAAAAACTCAACACGAGAAAACCTTGGCAAAGAAAAAGAGTACTGACCTATAGCTCGGTGATACAATAAAAAGTGAAGATTACAATTATTCTTCCTCATTATCTAGATAAAGATTTTCGAACGTCTCTCGCCATTTCAAGATTTTCTGCGGTATGTTGAGCTCGTTGATTAGCTTGTTCCCAATCTTTCACAAAGGAGAAGTATTTCCACCATCTCACTAGTCGACTTGTTCTTCTCTCTTGATTATTCTTCCTGATAGACTCAAAGCTCAGAAGAAACCGTGGAGACAGAATCTAACACATCCGTGCTAGTATGGAAAGCACCGGATATGTTATCTTGTGCTCGTGCCACCACCGCAAAATGTTGAACTCCTCTTCCTTCTCTTGGTAGTTGATGTATCATTGTTGAGATAGGCGACTAGCTCCCACTACTTGATGTGTCCGCACTTGTCGTTGATGTAGTTGAACTCCTTGAGGAAGAGCCACCTGTACCCCATATCTTTCCCCACGCGGTTTTCTTCTTACCTGTTGTGGGTGCTGGTGGAGGTCGCTGCATACGAACTCCAGCAAATTTCCGATCGTACTTATCATAAACTGCTGCCGTTCTCTGCTGCCGTTCTCTGCGCCTCCACGGCGACGCTCAGATTCTTCTGCGCCTCTGCAGATTGCGGCGATTTCGGATAAGTTCGCCCTGTGGGTCGCACCCCCAGACTTAATTGAAGAATTGAGACACTTACCGGCCGCAGAGTTGGTCAGATTGCCAGCTTCCTTCTTGAGCGCCCCGTATGAAGTCCTCACTCGGCCAGTCCTTCGGCGATCGCCCGCTCGGAACGAACTCGGTCGGCATCCCCCCGAGCCTGGTTTCGCTCGGTCCGCAGGCGTGTTGCCTGCGTCTGCGCAGTCCCCTCCGCGGCAACGGCGGCATCCTTGGCCTCGGTGACCTCCGTCAGAGAGGACTCCAGTTCCACCACTTTCGCCCTCAAGACCTTGGCCCCCAGGCGCTCATCATAAAGGGCCTTCGTGGCCTCTTCAAGCCCCTGGCGGATATCCACCGCCTCCGACCGCCTAATGTCCATGGCATCACAAAGGGTCGAGCACCTCCGTCACCAGCTCCGCCTCGACTGGCGCGATCACCGGCGGCACCGTCGTCTCATCCTCCGAAAGGACGATCACGTCGTCCGGTGGGGTCCCACCGAGGCGCGGAAGCTCTTCTTCGGCCTTGACCTCGGGTGAGGCCGTCCCCTCGGCGACCACGCCCGACCGCCGACACCGCGACCGCCACCGACCCGATCGGAGTCGCCAAATCACCGGCCCATTATTTGCGGAGCCATTGCGGCACGCCCACGGCCACGCCTGTAGGCGCCTGACGTTATAAAGATTCAAGAGTCGCTCGGCGGCTTTGCCGCAAAAATGCTCCAATAAGAAGAAAAGGAAAAAAGAGGGGAACACTTACAAGGCCGAAGTGTACGTGGCACGCGCGCCCTCTTTGCCGCCCCGCCAAGGGGCGTCGTGATCGCTTCCCGGCCGCCTCCCGAGGCGCCTGCGACAACCGCGAAGCGTAAGATCACCCCGCTGGGATCCGCGCCACGGGCCCGTGGTGCCGCCCTCGGCCGGTCCACGCTCGGGCCGCCGCCACGGCGGTCGAGAAAACCCACCATAGGGATGGTCGGGCGCTCCGCCATGTTAGTGGAGGTTGTCCCCACGGCGGTGGACTCGACACATCCTCGCCAAGCAGCCGCCGCCGCTAGCGTTCCTTATGCTTCTTCTTCCTCCTTTCCTCCTTCCGCTTCTTGCGGGAGGAGTCGACCTCTAGTCTTCGCCGGGCGGCCGCGCTCCTTATCCCCCGGGAGCGGCGCCCGGTGAAAGGACAGGGGATGTCGCCTAGAGGGGGGGTGAATAGGCGGATTAAAAACTTTGTAACTTAAATGCAGCGGAATAAAAATATGCAGCTAAATAAAATCTCCCGAGTTTCCTGAACAATCCGGAGTGTCCGGATATTCAATCCGGATACTCCGGATAGTCCGATCCCGAGGGTCCTAACCCGGAGTGTCCGGGGTATTCAATCCGGATACTCCGGATTATCCGGACTGTCCGGGGTATTCAATCCGGATACTCCGGATAGTCCAATCCCGAGGGTCCTAACCCGGAGTGTCCGGGGTATTCAATCCGGATACTCCGGATTATCCGGACTGTCCGGGTTCAGGGATTCGGATACTCCGGATTGAGGACTTCGAATGGAGATTTTAAATCTTTGCAATTTTTCAACAATCTACTTGAATACAAAAGATCTAAATACCATCAGGTACATGGGGAAACTGTAGATCTAGAGCCAAACACAACAAAAGAGTAGATCGGGCAATTTCAAGATTCAAAATCAAATGCTAAAGCAAGAGAAAGAAGCAAACTTGGAGACGATGATTTTTCACCCGAAGTTCGGATCCTTGAGGGGATCCTACGTCTCCGTTGAGGCGGCTCGGTCACACTTGAGCCGGGGTCTCTTTCAACCCTCTTCCTCCCGGTGTTGCATAAATGCACTCGCCGGTCTTCACTCCTTTGATTCCTTCCCTTACGGAGGCGGAACCGGCCTTCACAAACTTCCCACGGCCAACCACACAAAGCTCCGGTGGCTCGTAGGCGACCTCCTAGCCGTCTAGGAGTCCTCAACCTCCAAGAGTAACAAATGCTCACGAAGAACAAACTTAGAGATGAAATCAAGTGCTCAATCAACTCAAATCTCACTCAACAAACTCTTCCCAACCCTTCTCACAAGGGGATCACTTAGATCTAAGGGTAAAAGCTCCCTCAAAGCCTCCCACACAGCCCCTCAAAAATCCACTCCAAAAGCCTCACCAAAAAGCTCTCACAAAAAGAGGGAGGAAGGGCTATATATAGAACTCCCCAAAAACTAGCCGTTGGGGGCAGACTGCGCACAATCCGGAGACTCCGGATTTCAATCCGGATACTCCGGATTGACTGAGAAAACGCTAACAGAGAGACCCAACCCGGAGAGTCCGGATGAATATCCGGATACTCCGGATGATCCGGATAGTCCGGACTAACTCCGGATAGTCCGAATCAAGACGAGCAACTCGACAAAACGAGCATAACTTTTGACTCGGACTCGATTTCAGAGATTTTGGACTCTCCGAAAGCTAAGAACGAGGGCTACACAAATAACAAGGTCTCACTACCCAAAACTAAAAGGATAACCACAGATTTCTCAAAGAAACCAAGAGAGACCTACAACCCTCACTTTCCGGCACTACCAACACCACTCTCTTTCTAAGATTCACAAGGATGGATCACTTGAGCACTTGACACATCTAAAAGTCATTCGACATCGCATCCCTCTTAATAGTACGGCAATCCTTAGACTCAAATTAAATCAAAGATAATATAAGTCTAGAACTAGTCACTTGCCGTCTTCTTTCTTGATGTCGATGCATGAAGACCTTCACCATATAATTGATGACATCTTCGCCTTGTCCAACTCGACTCGATTCACCTCATGAGACTCTCGTCCTATCAACCTTGACTTGATCATCCTCTCGACGATCTCCACGCCAAGTTGCTCTTGACTTAGTCCTCGGCT
This sequence comes from Otatea glauca, assembly GCA_036346275.1. Classification (NCBI taxonomy): domain Eukaryota; kingdom Viridiplantae; phylum Streptophyta; class Magnoliopsida; order Poales; family Poaceae; genus Otatea; species Otatea glauca. The sequence goes on from CM070711.1 coordinate 74,500,595, forward strand.
CTTGGTGACACCGCGTCTTGTTGACCTCGGCTTAATGATCATCCTCCAAGATACCTTGGTCATCATACACATACGGACCTAATTCTTTCCAAACTACTCATGAAAGACATTAGTCCCAAAAGCTCAATAGATATGAATAGAGTTGATATTTGTGAGCAGTTGATTACAACAAGTGTTTCATATAAAGAAGCACAATATAAATGGAAACACTTGACATAAGAAATGTTCTCTACTAAGTACATCATGATGAATATGTAATTGATCTATATGCACTAGAGAGATAATTGCCAATGTGATGAATCAATTAAATCATGGCAAGGATCACAGGCTTTACTTAAATAAAGCACATGATAGAATATACACGAATTGTACATGTGCAAATAATATTTGGAGTAAGAGTAAATATGTGATCCAACACTAGATAAACTTCACTAAGAGAATTGCATGAGAAGATATACAAATAAAACATGCATGCACCAAGTCAATCTATAGCAATATGAAGTTTAACTCTAGTTAATACATGCATACCATAATGAACTCAAATGAATATATATGCACAAATAAATATGACATGAACCAATGTGCATATATATAATCAACATGCTACTTGGAGTTCACTATGCATTTGCACAAAAGGAATGCAATAACAAATATAGAATAGATACCAAAATTGCATACCTTATTTTTGCTTAACCTTCCTATTTGATTTTCCTCTAAATAGATGAGACTGATACTCAACTAGGCAATAACAAGTTAGTCTCATAGCAATATAATCATATTAGAGGTTTGTCATTTGCTAAGCACTAAGTTAAGCATTTACTTAATTGCATAGATTGTCATTATGAGTGTTTGTCATTAATCACCAAAATAACATTCATTAATCACCAAAATAACATAAGTGCCTAGATGCACTTTCAATCTCCCCCTTTTTGGTGATTTATGACAAACCTATTATCAATTGCACCAAATGACAATATTAAGATATTTTAGCATTAGAACAAGCATAAAGATACAATAAGAGATCATACTTACAAATCATCCCTTTTGTCAATCGATTAGGGACAATTGATAAATCCATAAATTCTCCCCCTTTTGTCATTAATCCCAAAAAGGTGCTTAAAAGATTCTTATTGTTTATTCAATAAAATCTGTTCTCCCCCTTGATTGCACACTCAATAGAAAGATTAGGGAGAAATAAAATAAAGATAAGGAGCTAGTAATAGGACAATAATATTAAGCTCCCCCTAAATCTAGGCAAGATATGATACCAATTATTTCCAAGATTTAGGTAATAGAATTTTCTAGTTATACCAAATTAAAGAAGTCATGATTCTTAGGATATAAGTGATGCTTAAACATGACACACGAATATGATTTCACATATTCTTTAAACATCAAGATCATATAGCAAATTTATATAATTTAAGCACATGCTCATGATCAAATCAAATTTTAACAATCAAGATCATATAAAGAGGATTACACAAGTAGGAATTGCTTATATGATCACAAGATGTATACAAGATCATGAATCAAGGTTGTATAAGTAAGATGCACTTTCATGATCAAGAATTTCATAAACTTATCAAGGGCATACCTCTTTGCAATGTGTCACCCATATGTACCTTTTAGTTCTTGATAACTCCAAATGCAAGTTAGATGACACTTCAAAACAATTTAGGATTAGAGGATACCTCTTGAAAGATACCAATTAATCATATCAATTGAAAGATACAACACCATTTAGAATAACACAATTTAGCATAATGGTGTGCACAGACATTATTGAATATGGTCAGAAAAGAAACACGTCCCTTTGTCGATTCTTGTCCACCGCATGTTCGAATTGGTCATGATCACCGCGCCCGGTCTTAGATCCCTCGTACTATGGAGCTCCTCTCCATTTCCTTCATCCCACCGTCGAAGGTGACCCCTTTTCCAATACCTTGAACATCAATAGACAAGCACACGATTTCCGGGAACAAATATCTTTTAATTTGACCCAAGTTAGTTTGATAATGTCTAAGTACAACATGCATGATATATATGATATACAAGACAATACTCTTTGCATGCAATTTTAAAAACAACTTGAAGATATCAATTGAAGATTTTATTACACCACTTTATAATGAAAATATTTGAAACTCATTCAAATTTAATCTTGACACCCACTTGTAAGAGAGACAATGAGTAAAACACATTCAAACTCACTCTTGAGCTTACAAGGGAAATTTTCTCTTTTCCATAATAAACTCGAAGTTATGCAAGAGAGAAAACATTTTGAGGCTAAGTTACAATTAAATCCAATTTCCAGAATAACTTAGCCAAAAGATGCACTTTCATTGGAATGAAAACTTAAATAGATATGCTCCACTTAGAAGCTTGGAACAATGAATAAGTTCACTTAGTTTTCATCTTGAAAGGCTTGCCAAGATGCCAATTTAAAACTCTTAAAGTCTCAAAAAGATTTAAATAGCAGCACAAAGTCGATTATAACTTTTAAACCATTGCTCAAATACAAAAATCATCAACGCGAATGATCCGGCTAAATCCTCTTCGAGGGCTATGAAGACCGAATATTGATTTGAGCAAGGAGAAACCCAAAAATAGGATGAACAAGATATTGCAAGAAAGTATAGATAGCAATTTCAGAATTTGGGCCGAGCAGTACAACCCGGATACTCCGGTGTTTTTGATCCGGAGTGTCCGGATAATCCGGATACTCCGGATATATTACCCGGATACTCCGGGTTGTTCAGCTTCATCCCTAAAACTGAACATTTTGAATTTGGATCAAATCTTGATCAAATGAAGTCCAATAGCCATAAGATTTTGCAGAAATGATCCATGAACATCCAAGAGACTTTTTCCAAAAGGATTTTCTCAAATATCACCCTCCAATAAAAAATTAGATCAAAAGAAGCATTGGAGGTTTAGTTTTGACACTAAGTCAAATAAAGTCAACAATCTTGCAAATGAGTTCAAATAAATTTGAGAATTTTTCAGATATGAACTCCATATGTGAGAGAAGGTTTTCCAACAAAGATTTTCAATAAATAAATTTCATTTCGAGAAATATGATGAAAGATGCATATGAAACACATAAAAGATTAAGATTTTCACCAAATCCTCAAAATAGAACCAAATGAGTTTTGAATGGTAATATGCAATTATATGGCTTCATATGATTTAGAGAGATGTTTATAAGCCTATTTGCATAATCAAATCCATTCAAATCGTAAAATCCAACTTAATGCGATAGTATGCCAAATAAGATCAAAAGAGAGAAAAAGGCATAACTATTTCAAATTAAGTTGAAATTATTTTAAATTGTGCATAAATATTCTTTAGACTCCCAAGAAACCTTTTCAAAAAGAATTTTCCAAAAGGAGTCTCCAAAAAGATATGCCAAATTTTGATTTGTAGGCATGATTTTTACTCAATGAGAAGAAAAGTCAAAACTTTTTCAAATTGAGTCCAAATGGTTTGAAACTTTCAGAAATAAACATTGGACTATTTAGAAGGTTTCCCAATAAGAATTTCATTAAAAGAAATTTTCATTCAAAAGATATGACAAAATGCGCTTTGTAGGTTTGAAAAGAAATTGAATTTTCGCCAAATATTCAAAATGCATTCGGATTGAAATTTATGGAGATTTGAACTTTCATAGCTTTGTATGAGTAAGAAATACTATTTCAATCCAAGATATACAAAGAAATCCAATTCAAATAGCGAAATCCACAAAATGCAATAACGGGTCATTTTGGGTGAAATGGATGATTTTGGCCAAATTCAAATGGCTATAACTTTTGAACGGTTGGTCGTTTGGAAAACTTTGAACTAAAGAAATGCTTAAAATGACCAACCCTATGAGTTTTGTATTGACCACTTTTTCAAACTCCAAATAGATTTTGCTTTAGAAAAATTTGAAGTTAAAAGCAAAAGCAAGATCACAAAGATCTTTTAAGCCAAAGTTTGACTTTTAGCTTCTAGCCAAGGGTTAGATACTTGAAAACATTTGAAATGCATTTGAAAACATTTTAGAAGACTATTTTCATAAGATTTTGCATTTCAAACAAATATTTTGCTTTTAACCCTTTTTGGAGCAAGTTAAATAGGAAATAGTTTTTCATAAAAGCCTCAAAATACAACTCAATTTGGATTTCATATAATTTCAATTTCCATGGCTTAGAATTGATTATCAAGATGGTTTCTAGCCAACATTTATAATGAAATCCAACTTGAATGCTAAGATTTGAGCAATATGCTTAAATAAGCTATTTTAGTTCAAACCAAAAACTTTTCTGCTAAAATTGATTTCAATATAGAATTTTCATTTTGAAAGCTTGTAAAATATTTGAAATACATATTAGAATACTTTTACAAAGCTTTTCACAATTTTGGGCCTTTTAAACATAAGATTTGACTTTTGACCAAAATGGTCCTTTTGAAATAGCTATTTGTAAAACAAAGCCAAATATTTCAACACAAGATTCAAATGAAGAATAAGATGAGATATTGAGATTTGAATTTTGTGTATGAGTCTAAGATACCATTTTGAACCAAGATACTACACAAGATCCGGTCCAAACGGAGAAACTCACTAAGTGCAATAGTATGACAATTATTGGTCAAATATAGTTTTTCGGTGAGTTTCAAAATCAAATAACTTTCACTAGGTTGGTCTTTTGAAAGTCTTTTGAACACAAGAATTGTTAAGAATGACCAACTCTAGGATTTTTGTTTTGGAATTACTTTCAAAATCCTTTTACATTTAATTCTATGAAAATTATAAGTTTAAATCCAAAACAAGATACTAGAAACTTGATTTTGGGCATGAAACTCATTTTCTTTGTAAAATAGATTTTTGAAGCCAAAACCTTTGAAAAACGTTTCAAATACATTTGTATACATTTTGCAATTAGTTTTCACAAGAATACTAATAGTATACAAAATTTTGACTTTTGGCTAAATGGCTTGATTTTGAAAATATATATATATTTGCACTTATATAAATATGGGCACATGTAGGGATGCAATATACATGGATATGAATTAACACTCCCCCTTAATGTGCCACAATCCCAAACTTACTCAAGATTGCAATCAGAACAACTAATAAGCATGAGCAAGCATATAATCAAGCAATCTAAATTGATTTTCATGAATAATGCAATATAACCTACACAAGGCTATGAGCTATAAGAATCAATTTAAATACTTGTTACCCGAGATGGCATTGGTTCATGATTGGAGTGAATGTCTTCAAGCTTGGCTTCTTTTTGCACATGATGGAATCATCCCCTTGATTGAGCCAAAGCTTTCCAATGCATCTCCAAGCACCTAACAAACTTCTAGGCACTTGTTGGTACCCAATTTTTGTTGGGTCCAAAAATGTTAGTCACAATAGATTTAGGAACCCAAATGGCCCTAACATTAATAGTCTTAGGTGAACTAACATGACTAGCAATGGATTTGCGATTGTTATTACTCCTAAGCGAATTATTGGAATTGAATTGAGGAGGCTTAGGAGTTTTAGCATTTTTAGCAAATCCATTTCTAGTTTGATCCTTTCTAAGCACATAATAATCATTACAATGCAAGGGCTTAGAAGATCTAGCAAATCTAGCAAATGGTTTGCTATTGTTATTTTCCTAAGCACATGATCAACATGATTTTCTTGGTCTTAGGAAGTCTAGCATTTTGAGCAAACACATTTCTAGATTCATTTCTCCTAAGCAATTGAATATCATAATTTTGCAAATACTTGGGAGAATCGACAAACTTGGCAAACACATTGCCATTTTGTCCTTCCTAAGCAAATAATGATCATTGACAATAATAGGCTTAGGAGTAATACCTTTGGGACAATCCTTACCGATGTGTCCCTTTCTCCGACAATTGTAGCAAGTAGGCTTTGAGCGTCTCTTCTTCTTCTTGACTTGCTCTTTGTCGGTTTGCCTCATTGTTGATGGTTGTGGCTTGATCTCCACTTTATTAGGGCACACGGAGGCGAAGTGTCCCTTCTTGTTGCAAGCAAAGCACTTGATGATCTTCGAATGTCTTTCGTTGTGCCTTGTCTTGTTAGTCTCCCTCTTGGAGATGTAGCCGAGTCCTCGCTTATCTTGAGGTGCCCTTGGCTTGCTCAAGATCTCGTCGAGAACGGCTTTTCCCTTTACGCACTTCTTTAAGTCATTTTCTAATCTAATGACTTGGGCCTTGAGCTCCTTGTTTTCCTCTACAAGATTAGTCTCACAAGACATAGAGGAAGTAGAAGCAATATTTTTATTTGAGCAACAAGGCATATCATCACTAGAGGTGGGCATATTAATTTTAGATGAAATGCTAGAATTAGAAATTAAGCATGGCATATCATCAATTAAATCACATGTAATTCCTATGTCCACCTTAGGCTTATGAATTTCTTTGGAAAGGAGGATTCATGATTTTCTTGAAGCATGTTATAATCATTTTGAAGAGATTCATGTTCAAGCTTCAAAATTTTATATTTCTTTTTCTCCTTTCCAAGACATTTATTGAGCTCCTCTAGCAAATTCATAAGTTCATCATAAGTGAGCTCATCATCATCATCGTCACTTACCTCATTCTTACCTTTCGCCATGAAGCAACGGATTTGTGATGGAAGAGCATCTTCATCGTCACTTGAGGCGGAGGTTGAGGTTGATGGAGATGTCGGTTCTTCATCACTTGAGCTTGAGGTGGAGCTTGATGTTTCATCTCCCGACATCTCTTCCTTAGTGCAATCCTCAATAGAAGTGGATGATTCAAATAGTTCTTGAAGCTTTATCCACATTTCATGAGCGCTCTTGAGATTGCATATTCTATCAAAGATTTCATTGCTCACAACACAAAATAAAACATTAGTAGCTTGAGCGTCGAGATGTAGGCATTTCCTCTCTCCTTCGGTTGGAGCAACTTCATTCAACGGAGAGGAAAAGCCGACATCTACGATCCACCATATTTGGGGGCTCATGGATTTAAAATGAGAAGTCATAATTAATTTCCATGAAGCATAATTTGTGCCATCTAGCACAAGTGGATCATGTGAATGCACTAAACCTCTAGTCGACATCCTTTACTCTCTAGACGGTTAAATCTAATAAAAGAGAGACCTTGCTCTGATACCAATTGAAAGGACAGGGGATGTCGCCTAGAGGGGGGGTGAATAGGCGGATTAAAAACTTTGTAACTTAAATGCAATGGAATAAAAATATGCACTAAATAAAATCTCCGAGTTTCTGAACAATCCGGAGTGTCCGGATATTCAATCCGGATACTCGGATAGTCCGATCCCGAGGGTCCTAACCCGAGTGTCCGGTATTCAATCCGGATACTCGGATTATCCGGACCGTCCGGTATTCAATCCGGATACTCGGATAGTCCAATCCCGAGGTCCTAACCGGAGTGTCCGGTATTCAATCCGGATACTCGGATTATCCGGACTGTCGGGTTGAGGATTCGGATACTCGGATTGAGGACTTGAATGGAGATTTTAAATCTTTGCAATTTTTCAACAATCTACTTGAATACAAAAGATCTAAATACCATCGTACATGGGAAATCTGTAGATCTAGAGCCAAACACAACAAAAGAGTAGATCGGGCAATTTCAAGATTCAAAATCAAATGCTAAAGCAAGAGAAAGAAGCAAACTTGGAGACGATGATTTTTCACCAAGTTCGGATCCTTGAGGATCCTACGTCTCCGCTGAGGCGGCTCGGTCACACTTGAGTCGGGTCTCTTTCAACCCTCTTCCTCCGGTGTTGCATAAATGCACTCGCGGTCTTCACTCCTTTGATTCCTTCCCTTACGGAGGCGGAACCGCCTTCACAAACTTCCCACTACCAACCACACAAAGCTCCGGTGGCTCGTGGCGACCTCCTAGCCGTCTAGGAGTCCTCAACCTCCAAGAGTAACAAATGCTCACGAAGAACAAACTTAGAGATGAAATCAAGTACTCAATCAACTCAAATCTCACTCAACAAACTCTTCCCAACCCTTCTCACAAGGGATCACTTAGATCTAAGGGTAAAGCTCCTCAAAGCCTCCCACACAGCCCTCAAAATCCACTCCAAAAGCCTCACCAAAAGCTCTCACAAAAAGAGGGAGGAAGGGCTATATATAGAACTCCCAAAACTAGCCGTTGGGGCAGATCACGCGCACAATCCGGAGACTCGGATTTCAATCCGGATACTCGGATTGACCGAGAAAACGCTAACAGAGAGACCCAACCCGAGAGTCCGGATGAATATCCGGATACTCGGATGATCCGATAGTCCGGACTAACTCCGGATAGTCCGAATCAAGACGAGCAGCTCGACGAAAACGAGCATAACTTTTGACTCGGACTCGATTTCAGAGATTTTGGACTCTCCCAAAGCTAAGAACGAGGGCTACACAAATAACAAGGTCTCACTACCCAAAACTAAAAGGATAACCACAGATTTCTCAAAGAAACCAAGAGAGACCTACAACCCTCACTTTCCTAAGCACTACCAACACCACTCTCTTCTAAGATTCACAAGGATGGATCACTTGAGCACTTGACACATCTAAAAGTCATTCGACATCGCATCCCTCTTAATAGTACGGCAATCCTTAGACTCAAATTAAATCAAAGATAATATAAGTCTAGAACTAGTCACTTGTCGTCTTCTTTCTTGATGTCGATGCATGAAGACCTTCACCATATAATTGATGACATCTTCGCCTTGTCCAACTCGACTCGATTCACCTCATGAGACTCTCGTCCTATCAACCTTGACTTGATCATCCTCTCTGACGATCTCCACGCCAAGTTGCTCTTGACTTAGTCCTCAGCTCTTGGTGACACCGCCGTCTTGTTGACCTCGGCTTAATGATCATCCTCCAAGATACCTTGGTCATCATACACATACGGGACCTAATTCTTTCCAAACTACTCATGAAAGACATTAGTCCCAAAAGCTCAATAGATATGAATAGAGTTGATATTTGTGAGCGAGTTGATTACAACAAGTGTTTCATATAAAGAAGCACAATATAAATGGAAACACTTGACATAAGAAATGTTCTCTACTAAGTACATCATGATGAATATGTAATTGATCTATATGCACTAGAGAGATAATTGCCAATGTGATGAATCAATTAAATCATGGCAAGGATCACAGCTTTACTTAAATAAAGCACATGATAGAATATACACGAATTGTACATGTGCAAATAATATTTGGAGTAAGAGTAAATATGTGATCCAACACTAGATAAACTTCACTAAGAGAATTGCATGAGAAGATATACAAATAAAACATGCATGCACCAAGTCAATCTATAGCAATATGAAGTTTAACTCTAGTTAATACATGCATACCATAATGAACTCAAATGAATATATATGCACAAATAAATATGACATGAACCAATGTGCATATATATAATCAACATGCTACTTGGAGTTCACTATGCATTTGCACAAAAGGAATGCAATAACAAATATAGAATAGATACCAAAATTGCATACCTTATTTTTGCTTAACCTTCCTATTTGATTTTCCTCTAAATAGATGAGACTGATACTCAACTAGGCAATAACAAGTTAGTCTCATAGCAATATAATCATATTAGAGGTTTGTCATTTGCTAAGCACTAAGTTAAGCATTTACTTAATTGCATAGATTGTCATTATGAGTGTTTGTCATTAATCACCAAAATAACATTCATTAATCACCAAAATAACATAAGTGCCTAGATGCACTTTCACCCGGGAAGACATCCCCGTGAGCCCCTAAGAGGATGCAGGAATGCCGGTCGGACCAAGTGCTAGGGACAAAGAAAAGAGAAGCAGAAAGAAATTTCACCGACTTACCAGATTTGGCGGGTGAGCCGCCGAGAATGGCTCCGGGTGGCCACCCGTAGCCACCGTGGCGCTTCCACCCGTAACAGCCGCCACCCGGGCCTCCACCTCAGACGCGGCCAACTCGGGTTCTGCCATCCTCGCCCGGTCGGACGGCCCCGCATACCGGAACAAGGGGTGCGGCCTGTGCACAAGGGGTTGCACGCGCATCCCCATAAAGGCGCGCACAACAACGTCCCCGGTGAGCCCCCGCCTCCTTTGAGCCCTGATCTGCTCCACGATCAGGGCCAGCTTGTTCTTCTCCCTCTTTTCGGCGCCCCAGTTCCACCGCTCCTCCGCCATGGGAAGCTCGCCGGTGAAACGAGGGGCGCTGTCGCCGACGTTCTGAACGTAGAGCCATTCGTAACGCCACTTTGTTGGACGAGGCGCTTTACCTCCAGTACTCCGTGCTCGACCGGGCGAAGCCGAGGGCGAGCCACCTGTGGCGCCACGGCGTCCGACGGCCTGTCTTTCCAGAGCCTTGCCTGGAAGAAGTGCCTCCACAACGCCCAGTGCGGCTCGATCCCCAGGAAGGCCTCGCACAGCGTGATGAAGATGGCGATGTGGAGGACCCCATTGGGGTTGAGATGGTGCACCTCCACCTTGTAGTGAGACAAAGACCCTCGGACGAACGGGTCCAATGGCAGCCAAAGCCGCTCGAAGAACGAGGCGGGCACCACGACCTCGTCGCCCCACTGCGCTGCGGGGTGACGGCCCGGCCGGCACCTCCAACGGAAAGGTCTGCGCGCATGAGGAAGCCCTTCTTCACTAAGCCGAGCGCCTGCGCATTGTCTTCGCGCGAGCACTCCGCCACGACATCTTCACGAAGAGGCGATCGGAAGGTGAGAAAGAAAGGTCGGGTTTTCTTTCCTTGGCTCTCTGGTGCTTTTCTTGTTTGAGACGAGACAAAGAAGGCAAGAAAGCGTGACTACCCGAGCACCCTAACGGGCGTATTTATAGAGGACAAGCAAACGCCGGCCGAGCAGGCACCCCCTCAAACGAAGCGTCGCGTCCACCCTCGCCTATTGCGCCAGCCTGGTAACTCCCAGTTTCCAATACCACTCCGCTTTTAATCCCTGTCATGTCAGGCGGCAAGAGCCATAAAGACGCCGCCCCCGAACAACGTGTCCCGTAACCTCTTGGTCTCCGCCTTTAGGCCGAACGGTTGCTCCGGGGCGCGCGCGAGAAGCCCACTGGGCCGCTGCGGCCCCAAGACGGCAAAAGCTTTGTGGCTTGCGCCAGGCCCAGCCGAGAAGTCGTGGTTCAAAAGGCCTACCCCACCAGATGGGTATAAGGCGCCCAAAAAACTTGAGCAAGGGGCGGTATGAGGTGAGCCCACGGTGGGCCTCTGCTAGGTCGGTGACGGCCTAATCACCTCTACTCGCGTCCGAGACCATACTTCACACTCTCTGAGCTCATCAATGAGCGACACCACCGGTGTGCTCGGGTTGGCGGACGACCCAGATCCATACGGATTGAGTAAAGAAAGGTTTTTATGGGTCGCCCCACGCAGGCCAGACACCCTACTCGGACCGTCCGCTCGGAAGGGTCCCCCTTGGGCGGGACCTCCCAGGACCCACTCGGACTACCCGCTATTAGCTCCACGAGCACGGCGTTCAAACCAACGCTGGTAAACGTGCGTCGCTCACCCCCTCCAAGTCCCACACCTGCGGATGGGGTATACATGTGGGATAGACGGTAGCCATTCTTCTCGCAGATACCCTCGCCCGACGAGGACTCGGGAAGGATGCCCCACGTCCAGCTACGACGGTAAACAAGCACTCACGTCCAGCTACGATGGTAAACGAGCACTCACGTCTAGCTACGACGTTAAACGAGCACTCGGACACCCGAACCTCACAGAGGCATTGGGTCGTCCCTGCCGACCAAGGCACTGTCTAGCTACGACGTTAAACGAGCACTCGGACACCCGAACCTCACAGAGGCATCCGGTCGTCCCTGCCGACCAAGGCACTGGGCACCCGAACCTCACAGAGGCATTGGGTCGTCCACTCGCCGACTAAGGCACCGTCTAGCTACGACGTTAAACGAGCACTCGGACACCGAACCTCACAGAGGCATCCGGCCGTCCCGCCACCAAGGCACTTTCGGACACCGAACCTCACGAGACATCCGGCCGTCCTGCCGACCAAGGCACTCGGACACCGAACCTCACAGAGGCATTGGGTCGCCCCTCATGCCGACCAAGGCACTTTGTCTAGCTACGACGTTAAACGAGCACTCGGACACCGAACCTCACAGAGGCATCCGGTCGTCCCCGCCGACCAAGGCACTCGGACACCGAACCTCACAGAGGCATTGGGTCGCCCTCGCCACCAAGGCACCGTCTAGCTACGACGTTAAGCGAGCACTCGTACACCCAACCTCACAGAGGCATCCGGCCGTCCCGCCACCAAGGCACTCGTACACCGAACATCACAGAGGCATTGGGTCGTCCCTGCCGACTAAGGCACTGTCTAGCTACGACGTTAAACGAGCACTCAGACACCCGAACCTCACAGAGGCATCCGGTCGTCCTGCCGACCAAGGCACTCGGACACCCGAACCTCACAGAGACATCCGGTCGTCTTGCCGACCAAGGCACTCGGACACCCGAACCTCACAGAGGCATTGGGTCATCCCTGCCGACTAAGGCACTGTCTAGCTACGACGTTAAACGAGCACTCGGACACCCGAACCTCACAGAGGCACCCGGTCGTCCTGCCGACCAAGGCACTCGGACACCAGAACTTCAGAGAGGCATCCGGTCGTCCTGCCGACCAAGGCACTCGGACACCCGAACCTCACAGAGGCATTGGGTCGTCCCTACCGACTAAGGCACTGTTTAGCTACGACATTAAACGAGCACTCGGACACCCGAACCTCACAGAGGCATCCGGTCGCCCTGCCGACCAAGGCGCCGTCTAGCTACGACGTTAAACGAGCACTCTCGCGGTTGTTCCTGCCGATCAAGGTCCGGTCTATCCACGACGATTAAAATCAAAGCAAACTCATCGCGAAGACATTTCATAAAAGAAGATTTCATTATATGCCAGCAGACTCAAACTTTACACAACGTTACATGAGGTACCTGGCGAGCTCAAAAAAGATACCTACCCTACACTACGGCAGGAACATATCCGCATCAAACTTCCTGCAGGCCCTTGCCTGGTCGACGGGATAGATCTTGGATCGGTGGACTGAGGTCGTTGGAAGTGACTCGCCGGTAGGCCCTTCCTTGCTCGGTCGACGGATGGACCTTGGGATCGGCGGACCGAGGTCGTTGGAGATGACTCTTTGGTAGGCCCTTGCCCGGCCGACGAGGCCGACATAGCCACGGAATGGCATGCCGCTGCTGCCGTTCAACGACATCGATGCGGCCAGATCGACAACGGCCGGCGCCGCACCATCGCCTCAAGAAGGGCCTCCTTACCACCTTAAGCCTCGGAACGACCTCAAGCAAGACGCCAACAAAGAACTACATCACAAGCCGTAGCTTCTTCCTCCCGAGCTCGACCATCGCCTCGGCCGTACTCATTAAAGCTCGCCAAAAGATCTTCTTCTTCTCACGATCATCACCAAAGTCAAGACTAAAGGATGCCTCCATTTCAAGGATCAAAAGGAGGATTTTGGTCTAAGGGTCCATCGCTCTAGCAAGCCCTTATATAGCCGGATGAAGGAGATCAAGCGCCTCGAGTAAATGCCGCCAGAAAACGGCGTCCCCGCACTGTAACCCGGCGCCAAGAAGGCGACCGGCGGGCACACCAAGCCATGCTCGGCATGCGCAACGAGGCGATTAAAGCCTCCGGCGCTTCAAATGCCCCGCCAAGCTCGAGGCAGCCGCCGGATCCGTCGGGTACACCGACAAAATCGCTAACCGGATCGGCCGACCGACCGACCGTGCCCGCCACCACTCATCAAGTTCAACCCCAACCGAATCATCGAAATCGCCGGAGTTCGGGGCTACTTGACGAATACTAATAACAGGTACCCCAACGGCCGGCGACGAGCCGCCGCCTCAAGCATATCTCCACCCAACAGGCGCCGCCCGCCACCGACCGAATCGCTGCGAGACCACACAAGACATCCGCCCCGACCGCCAGGGAAGCGAATCCGACGGACGGCGCCCCGACCCCCTTGGCGGGCGGGATCTCCGACCGATCGAACCAAGGTGACAGACGTCGAGGGCGCGTGTCGGGGCCCTCATCGACCTACCGCCACGCACCTCGCGAACAAGGTCAATCGGAGTGACTATACAAGGCGGTGGCTCCTTCCTAGAAGGTTTGGTGATCGCTTGAAGTCGAGCTTCCACCCATCAACCGGGCCACAGACAAGATTTAACGCACGCCTCCTCCCGAGGCGGCGCCAACGCCACACACCGCACGTCGGATTCGTAAGGATCACGAGGCAAGTACGCTATTTCCGGGAATACCTAACCTCCCGACCACCAAAGCTACCGACCCAAAGATGGGCAAGACGTGTGGCGACCACCCACGTGACGAAGGACCGAGCTCCTAGCATAGGTCGCCTCGCCCTTCCCCGACTTCGATGTAACTCCGCCTTCCTTCAGATAAAAGGAGGCGGGACTAACGATTCTAGAGAGGACGAACACATGAAAACAGGAGGAGATCGTAATTTAGCGCCTCATCTCAGAAACATTGTGCAAAGCAATACTATACTGACCATCCGAATCGAGTAGGGACTTTCACCAACCAAGATACATCTTGGACTCTCGAGTCTAACCATTCAGTGTGTGGAACGCGACCCCTTAGACTTACAAATTTACTTGCCGACGCCAAAACGCCGACAACGAGCTACTTCAGATTGTAGTCCCGCACGCATCGCATCACGGGGTTGTACTGCAGATCGTCGCCTCGAAGCCATTCCCGCTTTTTCTACAATTGTCGGATGCCTCTTCAAGTGCCCTGCTCCACCAAGATTTCGCATTAATTTATGCTTACAATATTTACAAACAAAGATACCGATTTGGGCGCTGTTTGATATCTCAAAATCGGTGAAATCTTCCGGACTCGATGTATCTGCGCCTTGCTCTTTTCGCCTGCTTGCCGACGCGATAGCACTTGTAGAGCTCAAGATGGCACACTCCTGCAGCTTCTTGGCATATGATGCAAGAAGCTCCTCGGGTGAAATACCAAATCGAAGTTGGGAACGACGGAAAATCCCTGCCCATAAAGCAAACTACAAGAAATAATGACGCTATTAATACTAAAATATGATTGAAAATACTAACAAAATAAAATAATAAATCACAATTATCACCTTGATTTCTTGTGAGCCGAAGTCGAATTTCTGATTTTTGACAAAACTATTTTTAATTTTGCCAAATTACCACTAAGAGCAAAAGAATTTCCACAAGAGAATGATTAGAAGAGAATGCAAGGTTCTTTGGTGTAGAAATGAGGAGGCGACCAACTATTTATAGGAAAAAATTAATTTTTCCGAATTTTTCAATTTTTATGAATTTTTAAATCTGCAACGCTATAAACGGCTATTTTTTTAAACGGGCCTAAACGGGCCGGACCCGTCTTGCCGTGCCGTGTCGTGCCGTTGCCGTCGTTGCGTGACCCGCCGTGCCGCCGCTCCGACCAGCCGTGCGCCCTCCCGCCCAAGCACGACGACGGTGGGTTGGGCGGCACGCGCCCGTTAGCGTTGGGCGTCGTGCGTGCCCGGCCGTGCCTACGATGCAGGCCCCGTGCCGACCCATTTGACACGGCCCGTTTGGCCAGGTCTAGCTGTGACAAACACACTAAACAAGCAGTGCCGAGCGGCCCGTTTGGCCACGGCTTTTTAAAGTAACAGACCGGTGTTCAGTACTCTGAGTTCACTCCCCGTTTACGATCCCATCCCTTCAGCGTCGGCAAGGCACCACTCCCCAAGGGCGGACGAGCAGGCGAGCATGAAGCCACTGGGCGCGCACGGCGCCGACCTGCTCCGCGGCCCGCACCTCCTCCGCGCCGCCGTCCTCGCCTTCGTCTGCGGCGCCGCCTTCCTCGTCGGCAACCACTGGTCCGACGCTTCCCCGCGCCTCCTCTTCTTCTCATCCGCCTCCTCCTTGTCCCCGCTCTCCTCCCGCGCCCCTTCCGTCGCCGTCTCCCCCAACTCCAACCTCTCCTTCGACCCATCCCTAATCCCCACTCCCGCCGCTCCTCCTGCTTCTCCTACACCCGATGCGCCGCCCCCGCCTTCGCTCCCGCCGCCGCCGCCGACACCGACACCGCCTCCGCACCTCCTGCCCCCTCCCTCCCGCCTCGGCATCATCAGCGAGGATGGCGCGATGCGCGACGACTTCGACGTCGGCGGCGGCGCCAACGCCACCGATCTGGCAATCGACGAGGCCGCGCCGCAGGAGCCGGGCGCCGGAAGCGGGAGCAGGGTTCAGATTGGGAGGTTCCCGGTCTGCCCTGAGAGCATGAGGGAGTATATACCGTGCCTCGACAACGAAGAGGAGATCAGGCGGCTGCCCTCGACTGAGCGTGGCGAGCGGTTCGAGCGGCACTGCCCTGCCAAGGACAAGGCTTTGAGCTGCCTCGTCCCGGTGCCCAAGGGGTATAAGGCGCCCATTCCATGGCCTAGGAGCAGAGACGAGGTGAGCATTGGTCTTCACTCTTGCCATTTTGATAGTGGTTTGTATGCAGTGCTACAATGTAATGTCTCTAGCGTACCATGATCGATCTGCATCGAGTATAATTTTGCAAGCTATGTGAAAATTGATGAAGAAGATTTGGATTTTGTGGCCATGTAACATTTGGTTTGTATTGTATTTTGTGGGTTTCTGCCAGAAAGCTCACACTTGATTTGTTGTTCTTCTACTTAGTACGAGACTTATCATCTGATTCTGCCAGCAACATGAATGTTTTAGTTGAAATGAACCAGAATTTGATTTAAGCAGCAGTTGATGTGTGTAATTGTTGCTGTAAAATCAGATTAAACCAACTGATTTGGCTTATTTCTCAGAACACTGTTTTTATGTAAAGGACTATCAATAATGTATTTTGCTGAATTGTAGGTGTGGTTTAGCAATGTACCTCATACACGATTGGTTGATGACAAAGGAGGACAGAATTGGATTACCAAGGCTAAAGATCAATTTAGATTTCCTGGAGGAGGAACCCAATTCATACACGGAGCAAATCAATACCTGGATCAGATTTCTCAGGTTTGCGTGATTACACTTTTAAGTTGCTAGAAATTTTATCATAACGCGTACTCTCAGTAAGCCACATGTTTCTCTCTGTTCATTCAGATGGTACCAGATATTGTATATGGCTCTCGTACGAGAGTTGTCCTGGATGTTGGCTGCGGAGTAGCAAGTTTTGGTGCATACTTACTTTCACGTGATGTATTGACATTATCCATAGCCCCCAAAGATGTTCATGAGAATCAGATACAGTTTGCTCTTGAGCGTGGTGTGCCTGCAATGGTGGCAGCATTTGCAACACACCGATTATTATATCCCAGTCAAGCGTTTGACATTATCCATTGTTCGCGCTGCCGAATAAATTGGACCCGTGACGGTGAGAGCTCATTATGATGTAAAGTTCTACTTTATTTCTTTTCTTGATTATGCACTTGAAAATACCAACATCTTTGTGTTGCTTTCACTAGGTAGTTGGCTTTTGTGCTGTATTTCAGAAGTCAGGCTGAATTCTTACTTAGGTCTATATCGTTAAGATATTGTTACACTTGAAGTTATTTTTGAGATATCCAAAAGGAATTATATGTTTATTTGTTTTTTTACTCAAACAATGTGAATAAACTGTGTTATTGTTGATTACCTAAATAGTGTTTCCTGATCTGGTATATCCTTTTCAATCAAACTCAATTACAAAGATAAATGTGCCTCCTAGTTATGTAGTTTGCAAATTACTTAATTCATGTTGTCATGATTTGACTATTTCGAAGACGGGATCCTGCTTCTGGAGGTTAATAGAATGCTAAGAGCTGGTGGTTACTTTGCTTGGGCAGCACAGCCTGTTTATAAGCATGAAGAGGCCCAGCAAGAGGCATGGAAAGGTATTTGCTACCTACTATGTGGTAGTTTTTGTTTCATTAGGTGATAATGTACTCATTTGTCAGTTTTCTTTGTTGTTTTCCCATCATGATGAATTCATATTTGTTCTTCTTGTATGAAATCTAAGTATAATACAAACAAGTTCTTTCTTTTTATTGCACATTTATGCAATCAATCATCCTTACGTTGTTTATTGTATTGTGAATGCTGTATGTTTCACATAAAAGTGTTCTTTGACCTGAATTCCTGTTCTTTACTACCTATTTAGGTGTCCCCACATGAGATAAGTTAAATTAATTGCATCACAACTATCAAGAGGACAGTTCATGACTTCATGTGGCTACCCATGAACAGTAATGTACAAAGTGGTTTTGTAATAATAAATATCTATGCAGAATTATTTAATATGCATGAATTACCTGATTAAATCCATAGCACAACTTAGGCATCCTTTCATGTAAAGGTTGAAACACAAGTTGAAATGCATAGCTAAACTGCAAATCCTTGTAATGCTGTATCATATCTACAAATATGCATGACTACACAATAATAGTTTATGTCAAAATCACTTAATATGTCAGTTTGATATACTTACTATTAATGGAATGCAGTTTTTTCTTTTTCTACTGTCTTCTAAAATTATTGTTTATGGACAAAATTATGTGTAGAGATGGAGGATCTCACCGCCCGGCTTTGTTGGGAGCTTGTGAAGAAAGAGGGATATATTGCTATGTGGAGGAAGCCTTTAAATAACTCATGCTACACGAACCGTGATCCTGGGGCCAAACCTCCACTTTGTGGCACTGATGATAATCCAGATGATGTCTGGTATTTTTTTACCTCATTTTGGTCAGTTTGTATTGGTGAAGGCTCAATTTAACATTCTAGTCTTATGTGAGCTTGCTTCAGCCCCTCACTGCTTGGACAAATCTTAACACTCAAAATATGCCATCTAACCTTAATAACACATCACTATTCACCACAATTTTTCTCTCTCTTTAAGATCTTTGATTTATGATGTACTAGGCAACAATAATATTTCCTTTGCATCATCATTGGTAAGATCTGTCAAACCATTCGCCATTGGTACCTAATAAATACTAAACATGTTGCCAACAAATCTGCAAGAATGTGATGTAGCAGAACTGGATAAATATTGGGCCAACCCTGCGGTTTAATGCATTCATCTGGCTGTTTAAATATAGACCATTTTAAACCTGCTCAAAATCATACGATTGCTTCTGCTTGGTTAGACTGCTATACTGCTTCTAAGTTTATTTGACCCAAACCTTTTTCTCGTGCTATTCTTTATGTTATCTTCTGTTTCAGGTATGTTAATCTGAAAGCATGCATCAGTCGGCTTCCTGAAAATGGTGATGTGTTAACTCCCTTTCCATGGCCTGCACGATTGATGGAACCTCCAAAAAGGCTTCAAGGTGTTAAAATGGATGCCTACTCATCAAAGAATGAGCTTTTCAAAGCAGAAACAAAATTTTGGGATGACATAATTGAAGGTTATATTCGTGTTTTCAAGTGGAGAAAGTTCAAATTACGGAATGTAATGGACATGAGGGCTGGATTTGGAGGGTAATTTTTTTTCCCTTCAAAGCTTCTTATTCCTTCCATTCTCTTTTACCCACCGTTTTAAACAGGGACACAATATCCAATACACACTTCAGACCATTACTTTTTAGTACAAATTGCTAAAAATATAATGACTTGGAGATACTTCTGATGACAAATTTACTAATATCATTTCTAAGTTTTTTGTGTATATCAGTGGTAAAAAATTTAAAGTTTGAGAATGGAGGGAGTAGTTGCTTTGGTTTGTATGAATTTTTTTCTGCACATTTTTGAGAGTAATTATAGAGTAGAAGCTTCAAAGCTCAAATGAGCATCTCTTGTTTTTCCTCAAAAGACACTACGACATTTTCATGGAATAACTGGAATTGAAATAAAAACATTTTCTGAACACAGACATCTCTAATGGGACATTCAAGCTGAAGCTCCAATTTGCTTTATTACCAGGGCACACAAAGGGAACTTTTTACTATATTTATGTACAGATGACCATACAAATGAGTCACTGTTGTAAGCTAGAAAATCTTATCACGTGAAATGATCATAATTAAAAAGTTTTTATTAGTAAAATGCCATCTGTTTTCTCTGGATTTTCTCTGTGTTTTACGTCATATTATGGTGTTTCATTTGACTAGCTAGCAGATACTCCTTTTATTTGAAGACAAAATACTTGCAAAAATCGACAATACCTAGGAGGAACTATGTAGAGGAGAATGGGGCTTGAACCCACGATTTCAACCATTGCAACCTTGTACTCTGACACTAGGCTACATGGGTTCCCCCGAAGATAAAATAATAAAAAGAAGACTTATTTCCATGCTTGTTGTCTGATGATATTTTGTTTTATCCCATATGTCATTTTGCTTGCCAACTTTGTATGTAGGTTTGCATCTGCATTGATCAATCGTAAACTTGATTGCTGGGTGATGAATGTCGTTCCTGTTAGTGAGCCAAACACACTGCCTGTAATTTATGACCGGGGACTTCTTGGAGTGGCTCATGACTGGTATGCATTTGTGTTTTCTGTGACTGGTAAAATCTTATTAGTGTTTTCTCTTGATTTAAAATTGTTCTTTTAAAATATATTGTACTGCAATGTGTAATATTCTAGGTAGAGCATAGGGGCCACTCGTATCTTTTCCTCCTTGCCTCGTCTTCCTGAAGCATTTGAACTCATTTCTCAGAATGACTGGCCCATGGATTGATATTATTAGCTGACATGTTTGATTACAATGATTCCAATACAGTGCTTCCTATTTATTCCAGATATCAACGTTTCTTTCTAAACAGCTGTCGCTAGATACTTGGTGTTGGTGTTAATTAAGTAAATACTCTCCAAAGTTCTGCCTCGAATTATTGTTCAGGCTGCTGTTTTTTATGTCTTATATATGGACAGGTGTGAGCCATTCGACACATATCCAAGGACTTACGATCTACTGCATGCCTTTGGCCTGTTCTCAAAGGAGCAGAAAAGGTAGCAGCTCTTTTGATAATTAAATTCAAGTTACCTTTCTGTTCATGTTGCTCCACAAACATTTGTGTAAAGAAGTTATCATGATTACCTGTCGCAAAAAAGCAATTGAAAAGAAGTAGGTGCTTTAGCAAACACATTGGCAAAAGAGTATGCTGGTTCAAGATTAATGTTCTTTCCTAGAACTTAACGAATAGGTTTCTAAAGATACCATTGAAATCTGAATGCATAGATACATCTTAGCCATATTATCTCTTTAATAACAGGTGTAACATCTCAAGTATCTTGCTGGAGATGGATCGCATACTC
The DNA here is from genome assembly GCA_036346275.1 of Otatea glauca. Taxonomy (NCBI): domain Eukaryota; kingdom Viridiplantae; phylum Streptophyta; class Magnoliopsida; order Poales; family Poaceae; genus Otatea; species Otatea glauca. Next base: position 74,521,885 of record CM070711.1, read on the forward strand.
AGACCTGGTGGTAGGGCTTATATCCGTGATCGAAAAGAAGTTGTTCGAGAGATCAAAGAAATAACAAACGCCATGGGATGGCGAGCTACTGTACGTGACACCGCTGAAGGCCCGTATGCTAGCAGGAAGGTTTTGATGTGTGACAAGCCGATGGTGCGTTAGCCGATAAGGTGGATCCTCCGTTGGGCATACTCTAGGAGCAATGCTGCGGGTGGCCTGTGCTTCAATTTTCTGGCACATTTGGAACTGACTACCGAGCTTCTGTGGACTAGAGGTTGACATTTGTTTGTTCCATAGATAGGATAGGTGAAGCGTGAAGGTCAAAATTGTAACTATGCAATTTGATTCATCATTCGTTTGTACAATGAACGGTTATCATCTACAGTAGCATTAAAAGAGTGGGAATGGTTTTTGGGAATAGAGCAGTGACTTGTGATCATAATAGGAGCAATTTCCTCGTTGCAGAGCATCCGCTATTTGGCTCCCTACTCGTGAGCAGGTTTACATTACCAAACCAACTTGGAAAATCGAGATCAGCTAGGCACTTATTTTCGTTGAAAATCGGTAGAAATCGAACAAATTGTAAAGTCAAATCTTTTGAATTCGACAATCAAAAAGCTCCGAAAAAAATGAAAATTGATCGGTTTGACCGATTTTTGTTCGATTTTCTACCTAGATCAGCACATTTAGGGACCGATTTTCGACCAGTTTATGTTGAAAATTGGTACACTCAAGGAAAATTAGAGAAAAAAATGTAGAAAATTGGAAAAAAAAATTAAAAATATGAATAAATCCTAATTAATCTATAAAACACCTTAGAGAATTTTTAATATTTTTTGAATTCATTTAGTGCTTCGAAAATCAAAAATAGCAATTAATGAAAAGGAACACTGACACTATCAGATTTTTATAAAAATTTACAAGCTTAATTATGCTCTGAAATTTTAATGGTATCATAGAACGCACCCAAGGATCATGTAGTAAAATTTTCAGAAATATTAGAATTCATTTAGTTCCCCTTGAAAATAAAAAAAAAGAAGAGCATATATCAATACAGTAGCACCGTTGGAATTTAAAAAAAATCAACATGTCTGATCATCATCTAAAAATTAGCACTATCAGAATTTAAAAAAAATCAACATGTCTGATCATCATCTAAAAATTTTACAGCATCATTAGCATTGCCTTACCTCAAAAAAATTTCAAAAATTTGTAACCCCATTTGATAGCTCAATTAAATCAGGAATTGCTAACTGCTTTGCCCCTTTTTTTTCTTTTTTCTATTATATATATCCAATTTTGCTCAAAAACGTCGCCCAAATTCGGGTTTTCAAAACAATTTCATGGTAGATGTCACAAAGCTATTAATATTAATTTTAGAGAACTTTTGGATATTTTTTTCCAAATTTCTCGATGTTTTTGAATTTGAATTTGAATCGGACTGGTTTACCAATCGATTTCAAATATCGAGCCAACTCGATACAATAAAAAATTGTGATTTTCGAGTGATTTTCGTCGATTTTTCAAACCCTGCTCATAAGTAATGTTCCGTTCATGTCATTCAACGAAGTTGAGTTAGTCTCTATACCCTTTTCCATGTCATGCTACAACATCGATCTATATGTGTTGGTGCTGAAAAATGTGATAAAAGATTGATCGGCTCGAACACACGCAAACACTGGGTTTAATTTTTTGGTTTGAGGCATGTCAGCTGATTTGATTCTATAATTGGCAAGATAGATCAAAAACACTCAGCCGATTTCATAATACAATCGGCAAAATAAATCTAAATAGTTTACTGAAGCCGATTAGACAATAGATGGTGATTTGATTATCTAAACGACTTTTTAGAGTCCATTAGACGATCGATAAAGATAGTTTTTCTCGAAAAAGGCGATGCTTAATAAGATCGGAGAAAATGAACATGGGAAAATTGGCGTAATTGAAGATGATCAACAATCGGCGATGCGCAACTTTATTGATCAAGAACGGATTACAGAGTCTAAAGTACAAAAGCTACTCCTAGTCAACAGAAAGTAAATAAAAAGTAGATGTGAGTTGTTTGATTGATTGTTGATTGTTTTCTTCAGCTCGCCTGTCCCCTTTTATAATGTATAGGCCGATCGTATCTTTCTCCGATCTGTCACAAACCATAAATCGTATTAGCCTCTATTTCTTGCAGACAAAATTCTATCTTTGAATTAATATCGGTTATAGTTCCAATTTTAACTCAACTTTCCTCTTTTTGAATCGATATCGACCACAAATATCCAATTTGATCTTTAGCCTCACAAATTCGTTATACCTTGCTAAATTGGTGCCAACAATATGTACCTTATCAGCATGGCCACAAACAGTGCAAGGTCGCTGACACGCTGTAGTAAAACGAATGGGCATACGATGGTATAGCCATATGGTAGGCTGGGGTTTTATTATATATATATATATATATATATATATATATATATATATATATATATATATATATATATATATATATATATATATATATATATATAGGGCTAGACGGGGAATTTTTTTTGTAAATTATGTAGGTTTGCTGCACTATATTATTTATTTAGGCCAAGTTTATGAATGGTTCCACATGCTATGGGCTCTCAGAATCAGAGCCCAACATGCAGACAAACAAGAGAATTAAACTGAACCATAGTCGATGTAGATCACCGTGCTAAACAACGCGGGAGATTGAGAAAGCTGAAGGAAGAGTTCCGTTTCGTTTAGTCCCATATCGCTCGTTTAGAGCCGGATGTAGGCTACAAAAGAAGCAAAAAAATTATATGCCACTACAAAGTCTCCGATCTCTGATCTACCATTACAAAACGCCTCCTTTCTATGCCACCACATTCTCGAAATGTTCCCGTCCATACCACCGATGACCAAATTCTGTGAAAAGACAATCCATTACAGAACACAACCTCCCTTCTGTACCAACATATTCTCGAGATGTTACCGTCCATGCCACTGTTGACCAAATTCCTTAAGTCAATCCGTGGCCGGGCTATGAAACGACGATTTTGCCCTTGCACTCGAACAAACAATGCTCTACATGCTACATGGCCCACACGTCAGGTCCTTCTCTCTTCACCCTATACATGGCCCGAATGCCAGCTTCTTTGCATTATTGGGACTTGTAACCCCAGCGAGGTAGATTGAGCAAGGATCAAAGACATTTGAACAAACTCAACTAAGCCACATAATATGCTAAGCTTATTATGATCTATACCTCTTTATAATGCACCTAAGCAATTTTTTATACGTCCACCTTAAATAATGCACCTCATTAGAGATGGCCCAATGTTCGTGCACCCAGCAAAACGTCCCCAGAAACTTGCATTCATCAAAATGAACGTCTCAGATCTTTCCTCAGTTTTACTCACCCACATTCGATGGCCATTATTTAATGTGTCTAATCATCCTCAGTAGCCCACAAATGCACTCTCCCCACCTACATATTTGGAAGGAGAGCGAATCAAACAAGGAAATAAATAAGGAGGATCCGCATGCAAGGAAACCAGACTTGAATTTTTATCAAGCTAAAATTGTATGTACTACATATTCGGAAGGAGGGTGAATCAAACAAGAAAATAAACAGGAGGATCCGCATGCAAGGAAACAAGACTTGAATTTTTATTGTCCCGCATTGTGATCTATTTTTTTCCGAATATGACCCTTCTCGAGATTTTTTACTGGATCTAGCCCCATAGAGCCTAATTTCAAAGGCACTGAGAGCGCTGAATTTTTGTTTTTATTTTTATCTAAGGAACCAACGGTCCAGTGAGTGTCGCTTAATTTTTTCAATTTTTTCTCGGAATCGTAATGACGAGCAATCGCTTATCTATACCTCTTTATAATGCACCTAAGCAATTTTTTCTACGTCCACTCTAAATAATGCACCTCATTAGAGATGGCCCAATGTTCGTGCACCCAAAGAAAACGTCCCTAAACTTGTATTCATCAAAATGAACGCCTCGATCTTTCCTCGCTTTACTCACCCACATTCGATGGCCATTATTTAATGTGTCTAATCATCCTCAGTAGCCCACAATGCACTCTCCCCACCTACATATTTGGAAGGAGAGCGAATCAAACAAGGAAATAAATAAGGAGGATCCGCATGCAAGGAAACCAGACTTGAATTTTTTACTGGCTAAAATTGTACGTACTACATATTCGGAAGGAGGGTGAATCAAACAAGAAAATAAACAGGGAGGATCCGCATGCAAGGAAACAAGACTTGAATTTTTTATTGTCCTGGCATTGTGATCTATTTTTTTCCGAATATGACCCTTCTCGAGATTTTTTTACGGATCTAGCCCCATAGAGCCTAATTTCAGTGCACGGAGAGCGCTGAATTTTTGTTTTTATTTTTTATCTAAGGAACCAACGGTCTGTGAGTGCTGCTTAATTTTTTTCAATTTTTTCTCGCGGAACCAACCGCCGATTTGTTAATCGTTTAATTTTATCTTTTTTCCTTGCGGATCCAAATGGCCATGAGCGCAGCTTTATTTTTTCATATTTTTCCAAATCATCCTCAGAGCCTACAAATGCACATTCCTCACCTCCAAAGATCAACAAGGAAAAGGAAACAAACGTCTTTGAATCAAGGAAAAGGAAACAAACGTCCTGTAAAAGGAAAGGACCATACATTACGTGCTGGGAAAAGGAAACCGGGAGATGGGGCAACGCGGCCGAGAGAACGCAGGTCTGCAATGACTCCACGGTCGCCATCGGTGGCTTTGCCGACGCGGTGAGGTTGCTGGTCACCGACCTCGCGGCCGTCGTGCCTCGGCAAAGTTACAATTTAAATTTTTTAAAAAATAATTTTGTTAAGTACAAAATAATCGAAAGTTTTTTTGAGAATTTTTCTAGAATTTTTTAACCTAATGTGCTATCTTTTCAAAAATCCTTCTATATTTATAAAAATGAAGGCAACTCACCTTGTAGCTTCTTCTAGTCACAAATTGCACTGCAGAAGCTTCTTCTATTCCTCCTCCATTAAAGCAAGAAAGAAGCTCCAAAGCTCCATCAATCCCGCACCAAATCTCCTCTTTCCATCTATGGTGTTAATTCCCAAATTTCGTGCTCTATTGCCAAAATTTCCTCCCAATCTGATTTGATCCCAAATTATGGTTTCCATAAATATGCTTGTTTCGGGCTATAAAGCCGACGAGCTCTCCTCCACCCCATCGCATTGCGTAAATCCCAGTGCTCCTCTTGTAAAGATCGCGGATTTTGGAGGTAACCCAAGCTATCACCGTCATCTTTCCCGTGAAATTCACCGCAATCGTGACTCCTCCCATCAGCGCCGGTCTGCGCGATCTCGTCGCACTGGCCGACCCATCGAGACCGCCGCCACCCTCCCTCCTTGCGCTGGCTAAGCCTAGATAGCACGCTGTGCTCTCTGTGGAAACTGCAAAAAAAATAATGTAAAATCAGAAAATTCTTTTTTCTTTCTCTTTCTTGATTTAAAATCTTTTGGGAGCCTATTTTCGCCCATTCGATCTCCATTTAGTTCTGTTTTTCTTTCTAAATTCATTTAAAATTCTAAATATCTCTTTTATTATTAAGTGTTGTATTCATACTTATCTTCTCATTTAATTGATAAGCGGGTGTACTGCCGTCGTAGCGTTAGCACAGGCACTATACTAGTATGAGATAAGAGCTCAAGATATAGACCAAACATGGCCTAAAAAATGACAGACAGTCGATGGCTACAGATAAAAGGAAATGTGCCTACAAACATGAATCTTGCTATGTTATTACCACTTACCAGTATTTGAACAACAAGAAGGTAGTACTTAGAATTTAGGTAGTCATACACAAGGCTGCTCGGTCAATATAATGGACAATAGGCTCAATTACCTTATGAAAAAAAGAAGCCAGGAGACGGGAAAGAAATATCTGGTTTCTTTGCCCCATGTTCTGCCATCGAAATCCTGTTATAGTTGTTGCCTCACAAACCTGATCAAGATGTTTCTCATTATAAAACACCATTTCTGTATATGAATGCAACGAGTAAATTACCAGGCACTGATGCCCAGACAATCATCACTCCAATCACAAACAAAGCAAGGTTCGTCTCACCTGCAATGTTCCCATCATAAATCTCCTTGAGAGGTGGTAAAATTGCAGGCTCTCATGTCTGGAAAAAGCAAGGTAAGGAGTGTAAGAGAGAAGCTATAAATTTGATGAAGCTAAAAATAAGAACTTGACAACTTCTAAAGTAAGAAATAACACCTGAAAATGGAAGATGACAAGTAAAGAAAGCGAATAGGAGTTGAGGGTTCCCTTTTTAGGATCTGGTATATTCCGTTGCTGGTACCCTTCTCCCGTCAAGCTGCCTCTGTCATGCCTAGCCCCCCTCCTCTGCACGCTGCGTCGCTTCATCATGCACCTCTCTGGCTACGCCCCTTGCCAACTCCCACTCGAAGCATGCCCCTCTCTGGCGGCATACCTCTTTGCCCGCCACTTCACCCTATCCCTCACTGGTCGCAACGTTACCATGTTTCCTCTCGCCGTCCGCCATGCTCTTAGCTCCACAGCCCATTGCGCCAGACCGCTACCTCCTACATGCTTGTAGACACTCGCCACATGGAGGACGTGCCACCGTCGCTAGCCATGCGTCACTTGAGGGCCAGTCCATCGCCACCGCTCGCCTTTCGTGCAAAAAAGATTGACATTCCAAGCGCAGCTTGAAATGCAGGATTTCTTTGGGAATTTCGTAAAAAACCCCCATCTTTTCTAGAAAATTCTCGCGTTTCAAATAAGAAGACCAAAGTAAGATCAGTGCTTTTTTAATTTTTTTTTTTCTCTCAATACAAGTTACACAAATCTTGAAGCAAGCGAAAGAAATTGGAATTTGACTCCAACATGAATCCGCCTCGCTGGCCGCTGCCACTACGAACAGTGGCGGAGGCCAGGATTCTGTTAAGGCTCGAGCCGAAAACTAAGCGACAATAACTAACGCCAAATACTATCCACACCGAGGTACAACAAAAACACTACACAAATATACAATTAAAGATAAATTTGAATTCCATGTTTAACATTTCGATAAAATAGACAAAATATGTCAAAACAATAGAGCGTAGTGTAGCGGTAGAAAAGTTAATACCTAATTAAGGAAGGTTTGGTGCATCCGAGACTACATATTTTCATCAACAATAGAACAAGAACCTGAATCTGTAAAAGGGGAATTGCACATGTAAATTAGACGCACAAAACTACAAAGGTAACAATTAATCACGAAATGTATAAGTTGTTCAAATGATCAAATCAATATATTAAATTACCATCTGCAACCTGCAAGTGGCGGAGTTAGAACTCTTCCTCGAGACTAAGCAGCAGCCGATGGCCACTCCGCCACTTGCAGTAAGCAACCATGGAACAAACATTCATCACACAACTAGAAAATCAATGTTGAACTACAATTTGATTTTTAGCAATCATGAATAACAACATCAGCATCATAGCATAGCATGATCAAAATATTAAAGACACGAATGTAAAACACATTAACACTCAACGTATCAACCTGAATCCTCAAGATGATCCCTAACATTCTAACAATGAAAGTGAGAACTGAGAACTAAAACATGTTGCTTGTTCAGCCTTTCATGGTTTCACCAATCACTCAATGTCTCAATCAGTAATCGGTTAATCACCATTCATATTTCAGATTCACGCGAGCAGCACCAGACTACCAGACTACAAATCACTCAATCACTCAATGTCTCAATCTGCATTCACTAGACTACCAGTACCAGAGCAGCAGAGCTAGAACTTGCGGTTGCAGCCAACGGGCGTCACGGGCGGCCGCCGAGGACCAGACCGACGGTGGAGCCATGGGGTCAGAGGCGCGCTAACGGCAAGGCGAATCGGCTAACGGCGGAGCGGCCGAAGGCGGCGGTCGGTCGTCTGCGTTGTCGCTCGTCGACCGATCGGTGATCTGCGAGTGTGGACTACAAAGCGAGCCACGAGCAGCAGCCAGCAAAGCGAGGCGCGAGCATCAAGCAATGGACAGGCTGGTCGAGAGCGCAGCCGGCCGGCGGCGCGGCGAGGCGGCGCGAGCTCTGGATCACGGATTGGGCAAGAGGACCGACCAGCGAAGGCGAAGGCGAGCAATGAGCAATGCGCGGGTTGGGTCGGGAGCGGCGGTGGCACAAGCTCAGATCACCAGATCAGGCAGGGACTGCGGCCTGCGGAGAGCGGCGGCGTTTGTGCGTGGTGTGCGTGAATTCCTGACCTAGCCCTGTGCCATTGTTATGCCTTGGGCGCACGCAAGGCTGGGCCGGCTAGCACCTCGAGCCCAAATACAAATTCAATAATATTGCTCGTTATTTGGACTAGGCCTAGGACCCAGGCTCCACTGGGCCAAGGCTCACCTCCGCCTCTTACTACGAATTGGAATTAACGATTCCACACCTAATTTCAAAAGGTAACATGCAACTAGACCAAATTCTGTTGTTCCACCTGTCATTTGTGTGGGCATCGATGCTCTGCTTCTGCTCCGCTCGACTCCGGCGGCCACACCCTACTTCGAGTCCTCCTCCAACATGACCCGCCTCAGCTAGTCAGCTGCCTCTCCCATCCGACGGAATCCCTTCCAGCGGCGTAATCTCTACGGCTGTGGTGGCGTGGAGTTCGGTGATGACGCGGCGGCGACGGTGGAGTGGGGGAATCTTGCAGGCGTGCAGCTTGACGAGCCCCGCGAGAGGCAGCTCCACCATGTCTCCTCTCGCTCAGATCTCTGCACGAATTGCTTCACTTGATCTGAATACAGATGTTTTGCAGAATGCCAGAACAGATCTGTTGCTTCGAAGTATGTAATTTGATTTTGCGAGGTTAATTTTGTGATTGCGAGGTTAATTTGGACATTGATTTGATAATCTCTGCCTGTACTTAGTTGGTTTCTTGATGAGGATTTATGCCACAGGAATAACAAAAGGAGCTGCAGAACATGAAGAACGTCATCGGCAGTGTGTTGATGGCCTCTCGCATTTGTCATGCCGAAGCAAGACAAGGAACCGTCGGAAGAGATGGCCATGGCCAGCAATGGCGGCTCATGCATAGCCTTCCACCCTTTTGTTGATTAGTTTGTGATTTGGTGGTTGCATGTTTCGTTCCTGACTCGGAACTTGACGAATTGGAGCGTCACGGAGAAGTTCTGAAGTTGATGTCAAAGAAAAAGAGAATTTTCTGATTCCAATGGACAGCCAAACAAGAAAAATGGTATTGTAATTGACGTGAATCAAATTCCAGTTCACATGGAATAGAAATTGGTATATAAATGCATGAATCAAATTCAGATCTTGGGAGCCAAACAGGTTGTAATGTTTTTTTCGGATGTTTTCACCCTTTGCCTTCTTCCTCCAGGTCACAAATATGTGTTCCCCCCTCAATTTATTTTGGTCTGTTATCTTTCCTTGCTTCTTCCGTAAGAGGGGACGGCTGCGAGGTCTCGACAAGGCTCCGGCAAAGCGACGACAAGATGGGCATTCTTCAACGGCGGAGCGAGACGAGGCGACGCCCGTGGTGTACGGCGATGAGAGAGAAGAGGAAGCATAACTGCATGAGGCTCGACGGAGCAGGTCAGAGTTGCAGCAATGATGGGTTAGTGTCTTGGTGCGCCGATGGCAATGGCAACTGAGAGGTGAGAGCGGTGGCAAACAAGAGGAAGGTGCCAAGGAGGAGAGTAGGGGTGCAAAATGGCCACGAAGAAAATTGGAGTGGCATTTTACTAATGAAACATTCTTTGGAGTTGCATTAATCTGCACCAGATCTTTGGAGTGTCAGTTACATGTCTTTGCAATGGCACCGAGCTAAGAATGCTGGCCTGGCCGGCAAAAGGTATCTTAATGGAGAAATTTTATAGTGCATTATATGGAAAAAAATTTATGGCACGAGTTGTCATGTAGCTACTTTGACATATATTGAAGGAGAAAGAAGAAAATTTAACTGTTTTGATATCTGTGTTTGACATGTGTCTTGTTTTCACAATGGATGCTACATGACATCTAGTGTCATGGAATTTTTCCCCGCATTATACAAGTAGTATATAATAGATAGTAAAAATCAGATCTAACCGTTAATTTGTTAAGGGTATTTTTACTACTCTACTACCTAAGGAAGTATAAATAAATACTATCTAATATAATTCATAGATAAAAAAGAATAAATAGTACATGTTAAATTCAGTGTACCTATTAGTATCATAGATTCATACTATTAGTATCATATTCATACAGGCAACATGCTGCCACGCAGAAGCTGACGATACTCTGTTGATTATCCAGGGACTACCTGTTTTGGTCTGTTGACGCCGTCGACAGCTCCCTCGGTCCCTCCCTTCGCCTTGCTGTACGGCTTGAGTAGGCTTGAGATCGTGAGTCCCACGCGGGCCCATCTTGGAACCCTCCAAGAGCAGGCTCGTACCTTGCAGTCACATCATTCCTAGTAGTCTGACTGCCTGATGCGTATTTTCTCCCTTGCTTATTCTGGTATGAGCCTCCTGTTTGGCGCCCTGTACTATACAACGGCGGGTGAGTATAGTTCTGGTACGGTCTTGGTGTCTGGAGGCCGCTTGTATAAACCTGTGGATGACTATGATTCTCGTATGGTCCTGGTGTTTGCAGTCCTGTAGCATACACCTGTGGCTGTGGATGATAAAGATTTTGGTATGATCCTGCTGTTGGGACCCATGCGGTGTACACCTGTGGATGATTGTGATTCTGGAATAGTCCTGCAGTTTGGCGCCCTGCAGTATACACCTGTGGACGATTATGATTTTGATATAATCCTGACTGCCCTGCTGTTTGTTGGCGCCCTGTAGTATGCACCTGAGGAGGGCCATGATTTTGGTGTGGTCCTGGCTGTCCTGCTGTTTGTTGACGCCCTGTTTTATACACCTGAGGAGGATTAAGAACTGATCTGCTTCCTGTAAATCCTCTGGCTCCGTGGTGACGTAGATTATCAGATGGTTTAGCTGCTACGCGTCCCATAGATCTGGCATGCTGATGGCTCTTTTGTGGAGTGTTTGTATCAGAGTTAGCTATGACTATTCCACCAAGTTCTGAGCCAACACCACGCGTGCACAGCAGTGCCAGTAAGTCATTCCGGTCGGTACGCTCAAGAGAAACAAACTTGCGATTAGCGTTACTAAAGGCACTAGCAATTCGGAGAAGCCCTTTCACACCAACTGCTCTAGCGGCATTATCAGGCCTCTCAACTGGATCTTCGACCTAAACAGAAAATAGCGAACTGTGGAGTGTCAATGCACATAGGCACATCGGCGGCAATGGTCACCAAATGCACAACAAAGGAAAGTCTTACAAACAAGCTGTAAGATTTGGCCGTCCAACTTGGGTTGTCCTGAATTAACTTGAACTGACCCGTGTAAGTGGATATCACATCACTCGAAAGGGCGTCGATATGACTAAACTGCAAACAGTAAAAGATCACCAATTAAGCTTGTTTCTCTAAGTTTTAAAAAATAAACGTGAAATTCCTTTTGATATGACAACAATCGTGCCCTTTTGGTATCAGAGATCATCCACACGAAATTCCATTGCACATGGACGTAATGGTCAATGGCACTAGATAGTCACAGATAAGGCTGACTTAGTCTAGTGGGGCATAATGCTCAGTTACCTTGTGGAAAAAGGTTGCAAGGAGACGACAAAGAGAGCTTTCATTTCTTTGTTCCTTGCTCTGGCTTTTATATCTTGCTATATTTGCCTTACAAACCTCATCAAGATGTTCCTCGTTATAAAACGTCAATCCTGTATGTGACTGCAACGAGTAAATCACCAGGCACTGATATGTTACACAACCATCAGATACAAGATAATTTCATTTAACCTGCAAAATCTTTTGCAATGTTCCCTTCATAAATGTCCTTCAGAGGTGGTAGAATTGCCGGCTCACATGTCTGGAAATTTAGTATAAGAAAGAAGCAAGAAATTTAGTGAAACCATCAATAAGAATAACTAGCGATAACTTCCAGAGTAAAACGTAATACCTGAAAATGAAATAGGACAAGTAGGCAAAGCGAATATGAGTTCAGTGTTCCACTTTTTGGATCATTGATGTTTTGAGCTTTTGCCCATTCCTTGATCTGCAAGGAAACTTGATGATGAGCCTTGGGCTTACCCCAAAAATAAATTGTGGCAGCAAAAATTCTCTCTTACAAGCTTACCAATAAAACCATATGACCAAATCGTTCATCTAAAGTATTGATCCAGTAGAAGATTTTGGATTTAATTCTACCAGGGTAGTTGTCAATGGATAAATCACAGGAAATGCCAAATCGGTTGCTCACATACTGAAGAACTGGGACTCTTGCATGAGGAATGAACTGCATATATCCAGCAACGCCTGAATACAATAAAAGCAACAAAAAACAAATTAAAGTGAGAACTTCGGTATTGCTAAAAAAGACAGAGATAGATAACGAAAGGTAATGTAGTTAATTAAGTAACCATGGAACAAAAATAAATGTTTGAGTAGTTCAATCAAAACATATTGTTAGAATGGCATTACCTCTCACATGATATTGCTTTCCTTAGTGCACAAATACATATAGGGAAATATATTACAATCCTTTTACCACAAAAGCTATGAGTATGACGGGTTCCACTCCATGGTGGGATAGTGCGGTCGTGGGAGTATAACTCCACCCACCAAGGTAAGTGCGCCTCAGTCCGTGAGGTCGGTAATTTATCCCGGGCCCCGCAAAATTCTAGACATGTGCTAGGGGAGTGCACTCACACATGTGTTTGCATGTGTTGTGCATGCATGGTGTTTCGTGTGTGTTAAACTTGTAATCTCAGGAAAAAAGACTATTGAGTATGACAGTACAAAATATACCATTCTGGTTAAAGCTATTTAAGGGATATAATGAACATAGAATGAAGTATGCATGCTTATCTGCTGTGGAAGAGCTAAAAAAAATGTTTACCTCTAATTTGCAAAGCTCTCCTTAGTTCTATCAGGACATTTTGCTTCTTTTTCTTGCTTATAGGGATGTTTGAGCTAGCCCCAAGCTGAACTGACACATCCAAATCACCTGATTTTGAGTAAAGATTTGATACAAAGGATCCAAAAGGTTTGATAGCAGCACCTGTTAAGGAAATTCAAAAAATCAGGTAAGGCAACATCAACTTGTACCATGATAAGCTTTGCTCACTTTTCATTTGTCATTACAGAAACTTCTTAAATGACCTGTGTAGTGAATAAGTATAGTATGACAAGAAAAGAAACGCTTCCTCTAGTATCACCTATAGTGTTTGCTATTCTCAAACAAAAACCTCTCTGGAGGTTCTTTAGGAACACAACGGAAGTTGTGGCAAACTTCTGGAGATATATTCAATTTTGCATTCTTCATGTAAGGGATGGGGATACTATCTTTCAGTAATCTATATCTAAAGTTTCACAATATAGCATGCACAACAAGGGAAACAGAGTGCAGACACCTGCCCAAGCTTCAAAGTTAAAAGATTACACCATTGCACCCTTAATTGATACCAGAATCACAAGTGAAAGTTTCAAATGATGGAAAAGGCTACTGTGGGAGCCAAAGGAGTAAGTTGGGAGTACCTCTCAAGGCTGCAACTGATTGGATGGAATCTGCCAGCTCCTGAATTGCGGATAGTCGTTTGTTTTGATCATCCTCCACCGGTTTGATTAGAGAGAGGATGTCTTTAATGCACTCCTCGAGCACATCATAGCCAGAGACACATTCATTCATGCTGAAATCCTGAAGCCAACAAGAATATATATAATGAAGCAAGAGCAAAAAGGAGAAGTTATGTGGGGAAGAAATAGCGTTGCTAAACACTAGAGAGAGAAAAAATGTAACCACATTCAACTTGAGAACATTCCAACTACAAGTTACAAGGATGATTGGCGTGTAATAGACGTATTTAACAATTTTCTCAACGTTACAGCATATGCACATCCAGGCAAAGGCCAAGCCTATGTGAAATTTTGCCAATTCACCACGCATAGAACCTCCAGTGTTCAAATAATTCAATAGTGCCGATGCACCACAAATAGTATCGCCTACCGCAGAGTGCTAGAGTAGCAAGCAAAGCAATAACATGGCGCGGTGGTAGGCAACCACAACAGCCAAACCCAAAACAATAGCCTCCAGATATTGCATTGCTTAATCAGAACAGCGCGGGGGCCCATCGGCCCCTAACTCGATGATCAACGAGACCCACTAATCGAGACACCCCGTACACTAAATTTCATACTGGAATAGGGGCGGAGTGGATGAAGGAAGCGAATTACCGAGGGATCTACCTGGGGAGAATAGCGGCTGGATCTGGGGGTCCGCGCGGGGATGAGTCGGCGCTCGCTGCGAGGCGGCGGCGTTGGCGTTGGCGTTGGCGTCCGCGTGCTTGGAACTCTCGAGACGGGCCGAGAAGAGCAGGAGCCGGACGACGCGGGGCGACGAGGAGGAGGAAACTACGGCAGATTAGACAGCGGCCGCGTCGAATTAAAACGGGCGGAGGTGCCTTTGCTTTCTTTCGGAAAAGAAAGTCGAATCGGCGCGCGCCAGAGATCGGATCCGACGGGGAAACAAGGTATAAGAACTTCCGTTGGATAGGCGGCCTTTTCGGTGGGTATTGTACCGTGCTGACTCGATCACGGTCCTTTACAAATGTAAATTGTCCAGGATTGCTGACTGCACATACTCTTTTTTTTCGTAGTACTGACGACTGAGGGCATGTCTGCAGTCTGCACTGCAAATTACTGCCATTGAAAAAAAAAATTGGTCGGACTACAGTACACACTTTTTATTTAGGGTTTATCCAATCTTTACGACGTATGATTTGGATATTTACATATTCTTTTGATAAACGCAGTTTATCTTCTGCTACCACCAGATGCAATGTGCTTACAAGTTTTTTATTCGTTAAAATCATACACGTGTTGTACTTCACAGACACCAAGTGAAGTATATCGATTTCCTAATTTTCAGTGGAATGGCAAAGTGATCTTTGAAAAAAAATCGTCTAATTCCCCTCTCTACACGTATGCAATGAGAAAGAACTAGCGATGAATGTTTAATAGATACAAAATAGCTGTATTATTAACCTGGTTTCTCCTCTTTACAATGGAATACATGTAAATATACGATGGAAAAATAGAATTTTGGCATATGTACTGTAACAAAAACATATTTTGGTATTGTATCACAACGGGTCTGGCATTCCAGCGTAAAGGCCTGATTACTATAGCTTGGGCTGATATTGTAGACAAGGATTGAAATCTAGATTCGCATTAAGGGTGTGTTTGATAGGGTTTCAACTTCATCATATCCGTGAATCTGGTGGAGCTGGGTATTCCTAGCTCCATCAGATCCGTAAAGCTGGATCTGTGAGTATGTTAAGAGTGTTTAGATGGATCATCTTTTCAAATTTTAGACCAAAAATATAAACTTAATTCACTTTATTTTAGCCTACAAGTTTCAAATCTCAGGTGAAGTTGGGATCTAGAGCTCTACCAAACAGGCCCTAAATGTCATCCGTGGCCGGAGAACAAAATCTCGCTATTTCAAATAAATTCTGGACGAGATTTAAAAACAGAATTTGAATTCCGGTTTTTTTTCTACAGAGAGAAACCGAGATCTCGACAAAATTGCACCGAGCGAAAAATGGCTCAAACGACATAGAAAAATTTTGAAATTTTTTTTGGAGATCCCTGACACATAAATGATGTTCCCATAAAAATTTTAGATGATTATCTAAAAATTCAAGCATTGCAACTGTCCTGATAAAACGCTGACCGGCAAGTTTGAACCGAATGAAAAATGAAACAACCCACGTTAGAAAATTTTAAAAAAAAATTGCATTGTTATGATGCATAAATAATGTTCACATAAAATTTTTAGATGATGATCAAGCACCATGAATTTTTAAAAATTCGTACAGTGCTATTGTCCTGATAAAATCCATACTGCAAACTTCAACCAAATGAAAACTGGTACAAACCACGTTAAAAATTTTGAATTTTTTTGCAAATATTCCTGATGTATCATGAATGTTTCTATAAAATTTTCATATGATTATAAGCTTCAAAAAGTTTCAAAAATTCTAACAGTGCTACGTCCTGATAAAAGTCTAATGATCAATACATATATTTGCTTTAATAATAAAAAAAGTTTAATTTTTAAAAAAAAATTCAGAAGGGTTATAAGGAAATTATTAAGGTCTCATGTAGTTTTTTAATCATGATCACACACCAGTGAATTTATAAAATTCTTACAATTGCATTGTACCATTTATGTTCTTTCTATTTTTTTATTTTTGAAATATAACAAATGAAGTTCAATGCATACATAGATTTTATTGAGCAAACAAAAAAGTTGAATTTTTTCAAAATTTTAGATAATTTTTCTGAGGAAATTAATAAGCTCTCAGAAAAATTTTGGATCATGACCACACTCGAGAAAATTTATAAAATTCTAACAAGGTTATTGTCCCAATTATGTTCATTTTGTATTTGATATTTTAAAGATAACAAATGAAGTTAAATTATTTTGAAAAATTTTATGTATGATACTACACTTCTTAGTATGGTACCATAAAGTTTTAACATCATGATAAAGCAGGTATAATTTTATAAAAATCTGACAGTGTTTCTACAATTTTTAAAAATGTCTCAAAAATTCAGTTTTTCAACAAATTTTCATAGGAGATGACTTTCTTCAGGATTATTGATCAATTTTCGGTCAAATCCGATCATAAAACATCTAATTTCGGATTAAAATCCGAGATCTCGGCGTTTTATAGTGAGATTACTATAGCAATTCAATTTTTTTGAATTTTTTCACTACGGCTGGCATTTCAAAACTCGTCCACGTCCGGTAAATGAAATCTCGGAGAGATATCACGAGAAGCCGGCGAGATTTTTAACCTTGATTGTAGCTCTCGAACTCAAAATTTTTGTCTTCCATGTTTTTTTGCTGTCAAACTCGGAATATAACAAATAATATATCCATTTAAATCAGCTCGATGAAATATTCACAATTTTGCCATTTTTTGGCATGCAATATTTTTTTCTTCAAAGTATTCCGTATGTATATTTACTTTAAGTTTATACGAATCAAATATGTGCATACATTTAATTAAGTAAAAATAGTAGTAACTGTGTATATCTAAGTATAATAAACAAAGACTCAAATATATTAGAGTTCACCTGACAGTATTTAATACACTTAATAATTATTTGTCAAATATTATATTTGAAAAGAATGTGATGGTTCTTTACCATCGCATTCTTTTCAAATATATATATATGCCATCAATATGATCGTATCTAGTTGAACATATTTAGTTAAAATCATGTGACTCTTTCTATTAATTTAGGACAAGTTGAACGAAGCAGCAACACATGCTGCTGAAGTGCTGACACACCTACCATACTACCTAGAATATACCGGGCCCGGCTCTTCGTAACGGCCGAAAGTCATCATGACTCATGGGTGGACCCGGCTTTGAAGTCCCTTAGTCACTCGAGGCCCGGTCACACAAGGATAGTGAAAGTATGCAGCGACGGTTAAGAGTGTTATAAAACTAGTCGTTCACTCACGATCAATCAACATCACTCCAACGAGATCACAATAACAAGAACAGGAGCACACAGAATATAGGAGTGGAGCTCTCTTGCTTTATTATTGGATTGATCTTTTACATGGGGGAAGCCCAATATATAGAGGAAAGCATAAGAGATGAGTTCGGATTCACCCACAAATAAGAGATAGATGGTAACCGATTCGGTTACGGAAATCTTATCTCATAACACTCCCCCTTGGGCGAATACCACGTAATGCACATGTCTCGTTAAAAACTCCACCCAAAAACCCAGTGGAAAAAAAGGAGATGGAAAAAAGAGTACATTGCACTCGTACTTTATGTAGCACTAGTTGCCTCGTTAAAAACCTTCATGTGAGAAAACTTCAGGAAAACTCACTAAGGGAAAAAGAGTACAACTTATAATCTTCAGGATTTAAAATATGACCTTCAGGATCATGCAAAGGGTCATGGTTCAGGGATTTACTCCCTCTGAACTTCGCATATCTCTAAGTCATCTCATTCCAATGCCATTGACACATCTTTGATATGTAGATTTAGGCAAGGACTTAGTAAATAAATCTGCAAGATTTTCACATGACTTAGTTTGCAGGATCTTCATCTCACCATTCTTCTGGAGTTCGTGAGGATAGAATATCTTAGGAGCAATATGCTTCGTGATATTGCTTTTCACATAACCCATTTACATTTTGTGCAACACAAGCATCATTATCTTCATGACGATTGTGGGGTATCGACGGCGTTAAGGACACATGACTTCTGGATATGGTTAATCACACGTTTCAGCCAAACACATTCACGTGAGGCTTCATATAAAACTATAAACTCTGATTGGTTGGTAGAAGTAGCTACCACAGTCTGTTTACAAGACTGCCAATAAACGGCTGTACCACCGCAGAGAAATACAAAACCAGCCTGTGATTTGGCATTGTGGGGATCAGACAGGTAGCCAGCATCCGTGTATCCCACCATGGTTAAATCTTGGTTCTTTTGGAAAAATAATCCAAGATCTTGAGTACCTTAGAGGTATCTGAGTAAAGTCTTGACACCAGCCCAATGTCTTCTGGTTAGGGCTGCACTATGTCTTGCTAGCAGATTCATTGCGAATGCAATATCAGGCCTTGTGCAATTTGCAAGATACATCAGTATGGGACTTCAAGTCCTAAGACTTTCTCATTTTCCATCCTTGGTCTGAAAGGGTCTTTATCCACTTCAAGGGATCTTACGACCATAGGGCATTTTAACGGATGCGATTTATCCATATTAAACCTTTCCAATACCTTATGGGTATAGGAAGACTGATGTACAAGGATTCCTTCTGAGAAATGCTCTAGCTGCAGGCCTAAGCAAAATTTAGTTTTACCCAAATCTTTCATCTCAAAACTCCGTCATGAGGTAAGCACTTGCTTCCTCTATCTCCTATGTGGTTCCGATGATATTCAGATCATCGACATATAACTGAGATGATACAAAGTCCATTATGAGATTTCTTTATGAACACACAGGGCAATATTCCTTCTTCAGGAGGAACTCACTAAGTCGGTTATACCACATTCTCCCCGACTGTTTTAATCCGTATAGCGATCTCTTCAGTTTGATGCTATACATGTTGCGATTATTAGGATTCGGAATTGTAACTCCTTCAGGGATTCTTATGTAAATATCCGTATCCAGTGACCCACATATATGAGGCCACTTCATCCATCAACTGCATTGATAAGTTTAAGCTTGCTGCCATTAATATTAATTTTCTGAACATTATCCCACTCTTTACAGAGTATATATTTCATCGTAATCGATGTCGGTCTCTGCGTGAACCCTTGTGCTACAAGCCTCGCTTTATATTTCACCACCGAGTATTTCATTTCTCTTAGGATGAAAAACCCATTTGATCCTACAGGATTACTTTAGGAGATGTTTGGTCAACGGACCAAAGCTTTCCTTTTAATAAGCGTAGCCTCAATTGCTTCTCTTTATTTGACCCTATCTCGAGCGCTTACGCACTCTACCATGGACTTTGGTTCTGGATCCAGCTTTAGCAATTTTAGAGGCAATTATATGTCGACAATTGTAGTCTTTCTTTTATACAATTCTCCTGCATCACTTCAGGGATATCTCTTTATAAATTTCTTCCAACTCCTCGTGATTTCCCACAACGATGGAGTCTAGGTGTTCCGATTTCCCAGCGTGGGATTGTGCGCACAAATATACGCTGGGGTTATCATCTTCAGGATAGATCACTTCAGGGATGTTACCATCTCTAGGATGGCTCGCTTAAGGGATTTTCTCAACATCAGGTTGACCTTCTTCCACTATTATGGGTAGTGTTCTCATTTGTTCGGTTCTCTACTTCAATACGTCTCCGCGGAATTGAGTCCCGTGCACCTGGAGGCCTCCCCCTCCTTTTATCATGAGGGTCAAGAGTGGGTTCAATATCCTTCTAGTGTATTTCCACTCTTTCAGGTGCATATACTGCAGGTATATGAGATCTTTTCACTCTCTTATGAACAGTGAAGGCATTTGGCAGATTATAAGCTTATTTATTGCAGATTTATTATCCTCCGAACTTCAAGTTCGGTCTCTATAGTGCGTGGATCTAAGGACTCGGCATTCTCTAATGTGGTACTTATCTCCCCATAATGCCGAAAAATGTCCTTAGTACAATCAGCGTATCGAGCCGTGTACAGATCTCCTGTTATAGGCTCTAGGTATTTTTAATACATGACGGAGATTCATAACCTACATAGATCCTCAACTTCCAGTAAGGTCTCATGGTGGTACGCTGTTGTGGAGAGATTGGCATGTATACAGTACAGCCAAATTTTCGCAGATAGGAAATACTTTATTCTTATCCACGCACTATCTGCAACGGAGAAAATTTCATGATGTGCAGTTGGTCTGAGTTGAATTAATACCGCAGTATGCAGCACTGCGTGGCCCCAACAACTGGTGGAAAGCCTACTATTCTGCAAGAGGGGCCAAGCAATAAGTTTTTATTCTTTTAATATAAGGACTCTGTAAGGCCATTTTAAGTGTGGACATTAGGTACGAGATGCTCTACATTAACTCCCAGAGCCATACAATAAACATTAAATGCTTTTGAGGTAAATTCGCTAGCATTGTCTATTTGAATATACTTGATACTTTCTTCTGGAAAATAGGCTCTTAACTTAATAATTTGGGCAGTTAATTTTGGCAGAAGCATGATTCCTAGTAGATAAGAGACATACATAGAACCATCTAGTAGAAGCATCTATCAGTACCATAAAATTTCTCAAAAGGAGCCCAACAGGGGTTGAACAGGTCCATAGATATCACATTGAATTTTCTTCAGGAAATTCAGTGATTCTTCCCTAACTTTTTAGGTAAGAAGATCTAAGAATGAGCTTTCCTTTAGCACAACCAGGGTATAAGAAAAACTTCAGGTCTAGGAAAGACTTTATGCTATGGCCAGTAGAATTATTAATTATTCTTCTTATACTATTCAACTCAGGGTAACCCAGTCGATCTGCCAGATCTTAAATATATCTAGGTTTTGCATCGCAACACAAACTTCAAGTTTTATATGTGCATAGTATAATCCGGAGGAGAATAAATGAAGCTTTTAACCACACGTTTATTATACCCGTTAAACTTAGTGATGAGTAGGTATTCCGTACCATCCTCATTCACTATCTTCATACGGAAACGGTTAAAGGAGTGTAACTGGACTCAGGGTATAATATGACATTCTTCCAGTGCCAACTATGAGAGTATCGCTTCTGACGATAGTCATAATATTTTCAATTCACTTAGTGTGGTACAATTGTCTTCTAGACAGATTTTTTCCTCCGCCATCAGATTATACTTTGTTCTATATTGAAAGTATAATTTAACAATCAAACAATTATTGCATCAGGAACAAATTGTAGTATATAGAACAAACATAGCACAATTAATCAAATATCTGAGAAATATCAATTTATTCAATTTTCGAGTGATAATCGCTCAACAGGAGCGTAGACCAAATGTTCGTTCAGGAACTAGGGCTAAACTGATAAGGAGACTTATAAGGAATATGTGACATCGACATAGCAAAGTGAAGGGATATTAAGGATACTAATCGAGGTCTCCTTATGAGACGTAGGTGCCCTCCTGGGACTCCTCGACATTATATCATCACACTTCTCAACATCCATATCAACAACAGGTTGAACGGTGAAGGGTGACTTAATATTATTTCACCAGGTCTTATTTAGTTTTCCAATGGATTGCATGTAAAGGTCTACCACATGCTTCGGGATGCGATAGTTGCATGACCAATGGTCAGCGCATCTTTACTTAAATAGGGTTATTCAGGGTTTGCGGCCTTTCTTCTGGAAGCCTTTGTCCCTTTGCCTTTACTTTTCCACTATGAATTGCATCTTCCCCTGTTTGATATGTCATTCTTTCACTTATCCCCTTTATTCCATTGGCCTTTTCTACAGCCATGGCTATTGCTAGCCTGTTGAGTATTTGCATGTGCTTCGAGCATTGCAAAACTCCCATTAGGAAGTACGTGATGATTCTTCACCAGGAGTTCATCATGTTTTTCTCGCTTCGAAGAAATGCATGTGTGCTCGTAATACTTCTGCATCGGGCATGGCGATACTATTACAAAGAAGATCCTCATATTGAGGTGGAATGTGCACAATATCTTATCGATCTGTTTAGCATTAGTAACTTTCTGGTTACATAATGTTAGATCAATGATCAAAAATAGCAGCTAGTCATCTTTCATCAACTATTTGGCCTTCAGGTCCGTTTGAAGATGGTGACTCAGGAGGTGCAAAGCCATACATCTCGCGGCTTCGGGAAGAGTAGGTGTACCAGCTTCAGGCTGGGAGAAACAGTAGCTCCGAAAGATCGAGCTATCAGATTAATCTTAATATTCATTGCCCGGGTAAGGTAATTGTTGCCATTCAGGGCAATCTTGATAGGTTCCTTCTTTGCGATGTCCAACATATCCTATTTCGATTTATGCAAAACGACTTTTACTATTGGTAAAATCATTATATTGCATGCTCACTATTTAATCAGTAAAGCTTGGTCTATATCTATTCAGTAGATAATTATCTAGAATTTCCCAGAATCTTCCTAGCAATTTTTCATAACTTTCTGTTAATTACCAACAATTTTCAGAATTACGGAATAACAAAAAATAATGTCCAGCACATACAAACATGAAAAACAAGCTAAGAAAATTAATCTAGCAATATGACACATAGCAATGGGTAATACATATTTTTCCATAATTTTCTAGCATTTTCTGTTAATTTTCCAAGCAATTTTCAGAATTACTTAAATAATAGAAAATAAATTCCAGCACATATAAAACATGGAATATAGCTAGAAAATAAAGCCAGAGCATGAAACTTCCAATGATGTGCTAAACAATAATTTATCAAAAAATGTTATGGAAGCCCATAACCTAGATAAATTAATTTTTCGGATTTCATGTCAATTTTTAGAATTTAATAACATTTTTAGTTTTTTTTCCCAAAAAAAGACTAGGCTGCAAGGCCTTTTAGTCATCGGGCCCTTACGGCCCATTGAAGCGGCACAAGGCCTACTGGGCCAGCCCATTGGGCAGCGCAGCACCAGCAAAGGGCGGCGGCTAGGGTTCCCACCCCTAGCCGCCGCTCAGACTAT
The DNA here is from genome assembly GCA_036346275.1 of Otatea glauca. NCBI lineage: Eukaryota > Viridiplantae > Streptophyta > Magnoliopsida > Poales > Poaceae > Otatea > Otatea glauca. The sequence continues at coordinate 74,545,176 of CM070711.1, forward strand.
GTTGCGAGCGGTGTCACAGTGTTGCGAGCTTCACCGCCGGGCACACCTCTGCCACCGCGTGATGCCTCGGTTCTAGCGCCACCAATGCGCGCGGTCAAGCACCGTCTCATCTTCAGGCATGAGTGTCGCCGCCTTCGGTCGTGCGAGCTGTGGCGCAGCCGTTGCTTCGGGCTCGTGGGCACGCCGCCGGTGCTGAGGAGGCCCATGCGAGCGGAGCAGCTGTAAGCGCGGAAGCCCAGGGGGCCGGCTCACGTGGAGCGGAGCTACCGAGGCGCGACCACCGTGTGCGCTGTGCAGCTCCAGGCGCAATCGCCGCTGCGGTGCGGGCGAGGCCGCTGACTGCTTGGTCACGGGCGCAGCCAACTCGCGCAACAGGTGCGCCATCGATTTGCGCAACGGGTGCTGCCGCCGTCGTAGTGCACGGTTGTCTGCACCGATTCAAGGAGTCACCGCTGCAACTGTCGGCGCGCGAGCGACGAAGCGTAGCGGTGCGCGACTGTCGGGACAGCAAAACCCAAGGGCGGTTCGCTCGGCCAACCGCGACAGCGAGGTCAAGGACGGCATGACCAGGAGCGGGGCGCCGACTGGGCGCATGAGGACAAGGGCCAGCGAGCCCTGCCGATGCTTTCACAGATGCTCCAAAGTATTATATATATTTTTTCAATGATGATGAATACTACTACAGGGATAAAGCCTCACGTGCATTGCGTGTATGCATCCATGCGAAGCATCTCTTTATTAAAATAAAAGAAAGTTTGATGAACAGAACTTCGGCAAACACAATTAATCTGCAATATTGATGATCTACAGGATCAAAATAACATAGATGCAATTTACTTACATAGCTCGAACTTACATATGGTTTGAAGTAGATTTAATCGCGTGTTGCAGGTCGATTTCTATGCAGTGTCGATTGTCGCAGGCAGACGATCATAATCGACCTCGGCAGAGCTTCGTGCTGATAACGTGTTATAAAACTAATCGTTCACCCACGATCAATCAACATCACGCCAACGAGATCACAAGAACAAGAACAGGAGCACACAGAATATAGGAGTGGAGCTCTCTTGCTTTATTATTGGATTGATCTTTTACATGGGGGAAGCCCAATATATAGAGGAAAGCATAAAAGATGAGTTCGGATTCGCCCACAAATAAGAGATAGATGGTAACCGATTCGGTTACGGAAATCTTATCTCATAACAAAGAGGAGCAAAAGCAGCGCTCGAAGGCATTTCTGGGACACAAGGAATAAAGCAAGACTTTTTTTAGAACAAGAAGTAAAGCAAGATTGCAGATGTGTTCAGGGTTCATATTTTTATTTTGTATTTGAAAACCGGTATCGGGTCGGTACCAGTTTTCACGTAAATCGACCGAAATTCAGTAAAAACCGAACGGTTTGCGAAAGTCAAACAAGTGGTCAAACCGATTTGAAAAAATCAGAAACCGGTCGAATATGTCGAAAACCGATGACAGGAAGAAAATTAGTGAAAATGAAAGAAAAATTGCAAAAGAATTTGAAAATTTTACAAAAAAATCTCAATTAAGCTATCAAACATGTCAAAGAAATTTAAACAATTTGTGAAATCATTTATTTCTTCTAAAAAATCCAAAACAACAATTAATGAAAATGAACAAAGACACTGTTAGATTTTTATAAATATTTAAATATTTAAAAGATTCTTTATATTCTGAAATTTTAATGTAACCATAACTAGTGCTAAAGGATTATGTAATAAAATTTTCATAAATATTAGACTTCATTTATTACCCATATAAAATAAAAAACAGAAGAGCATATACAATGATAATAGCACTTTCAGATTTTTTTAAAAAATACACATATTTGATCATCATCTGAAAATTTTACAACATAATTTTAATTACGTTATAACATCACAAAAAAGTTTAATAAATATTAAACTTCATTTTGTGCCCTAGAAAATAAAAACTGAAGAACATATATTGTGACAGTATCACTCTCAGAATTTTTTAAAAATATACAAGTCTATAATCATCTGAAATTTTTATAGCATCTTAGTATTGCCTCAGAACCTCACACAAAAAATTTCAAAAAAAATTAACACTTTTTGCTAAATTTCTTCAATTTTTTAAATTTACATTTGAACTCCCCGGTTTACCGTTCGGTTTTGTTGCCGAACGGGCTCAGCAAGATCGATTTTCGTCGGCTTTGTGAACCCTAGATGTGCCACACCGTACGAATGTGATTGATATGAATTTTGCGCGAGTTTCACCTGCAACAAGTCATTTTCTGTAAGAATCCGAAAAAAATCCCAAGATTAACCTTACAGCAGTGATAAATCTCTACTCACCCAACTCTAGCGAAATATGGAATCACATGATGCCAAGAATACACCTCCATATGCATATTGCGTAATTAGAGCATATACAACCTAGGTGCTCAGTAATGAAAAATTGATTTTTTTTTAATTACATAGGATAGATAAGGTGTTTATTTTGTAGCATTAATGTTTAAGTAGACACCGATGCTTAATAGGTATTTATGTGTATAATTTTATCTAATTAATAGATAATATAACATCTACACAATAGTAGATGTTTGTATCGAAGGTAAACATCTACACAACAGATGTTTGTATCGAAGGAAATGAATTTTACACGAGTACATGATAATGTGATTGTATTCTTTCTTTAAACGCTCGTGTATAAGCATAGTGAATTGTACATGTAAGAAAGAGATTTATCAGCTAAGTTGTTTATGCAAATAGCCGGGTTCGGGTCTCGTCCTCGTCGTGGATTATTGAACCCACAATTGTGTATTGCTTTAAGGTGGAACTTCTTACCATTTCACACCAGCAGCCACAACGCCAGACGTCAAAAAGGCAGGTAGTACCAGTATACATATGCCTATCATCACTCAACATGGTGGGCAACAAAATCACAAGCATGATTGGAGTTGGACCGTCCGTTGCTTCGTTGTGCCCCGATGTCGCTCACCACGGCAGTGTCAGATTCAGTATTTCAGGAAGTTGCCAGAAATGCTGATAAATTAAGAAATTTAAGTACAGTTCGGCGTTCAAGATATCGGTTTGCCATGTTCTGTCAACGAAGATCCAACGAATCTGATGGCTTTCATTAACACTAGGCTACTACCATAATCCCTGAAACACTAAATACTTAACTACATTTTCTCGTATCTTGCGCTCCTTGCTTCCCCAACAATGCGTTATGCTGCGCCGCGTAAATCTCATTCTAGAGTTTTTTTGTATTGCAAAAATGGTAAAATGATCTAAATGTAATTTTAAATATATTGGGCTTAAAGAGCCGGCACCCGGGAGGACCTAAACGTAATTTTAAATCTCCGAGTTTAAAGAACCAGCGCTGCCGTCGATTTTGCGGAACCATGGGATTTTTTCGCAAAAATAACCGGACCTAAAAGTACTTTAAAATCTCTCAAGTTTAAAGAACCGACGCCCGAGTTGAATCTGCAGAATTACGGGGTCCTTTTTGCAAAATAACCGGTGGAAGGACCTGTTGGCGATTTCGGATTTTCTAGGGTCTGTTTTGCAAAATAACGGGTGGAAGGACCTGTTCGCGATTTTAGTTTTTTTGGAGGGTTTTTTTCGCAAAAAACCGTACCTTGTGGCCTAGATGAGCTCCATTCCTTCCAAGCTTAAAAGAAACTAGATACTTGACCACGACGTGTCACGCTGTGACCGTTGCTCCTCACACAAGAAAATCGAGAAAACGTGCGATTGCCGTTCCCCATGCGAGAAAATTGAAGAAACACACGAAACTGTTGAAAGGATACGAACGTAATCGCGTTTTTTTTGCATTTATTCGGCGAAAAAAGACCTAAACGTTTTTCCCAAAAAGGACCTAAACGGAATGCTTAAAAAACAGGAAAAAAAGACCTAAACGTAGTATATATTTTTGTTTCCATAAAAATGACCTAACCGAGTTTTTTTTCCAAAAAGGACCTAAACGTAATTTTGATTTTCAGAAGGACCCGAGCGCAACACTAAAAAACGCAAAAAGGGCATTAGCGTAATAAAATTTTCTTTCACAAAAGAAGGACTAGACCGTAATTTTTTTTCGAAAAAAGGACCTAAACGCAATTTTTTTATGAAAAATGACCCGAACACAAATTTTTTTCCCCGGCTCGGCTCGAGCCGCGAGCCGAGCCGAGGCTCTACCGGCTCAAATGAACCTGGTGGTCGGAATCCTCCAGAATATAATGGAGGGAGTATATCTCTACTACTTCTAATTACCAATTGGTAGCGGTGGTCTGTTCTCCACGATTTGAAAGGGAAGTAATAGTGTATCATATCACGATTTGATAATTGATTGGAAATTGATATCTCTATAGAAGATTACGTAAGATTTGAAAGGAAAGTAGTAGTGTACCATATCACGATTTGATAATTGATTGGAAATTGATATCTCTATTGAAGAAAAGGAAAGTAGTAGTGTATCATATCACGATTTGATAATTGATTGGAGATTGATATCTCTATAGAAGATTACGTAAAATTTGGACAGAAGAAAAGGAATGTAGTAGTGTATCATACCACAATTTGATAATTGATTGCAAATTGATATCTCTGTAGAAGATTATGTAAAATTTGGATAGAAGAAAAGAAAATTTTACGTTGTTTGCCTTGAGCCGTGAATCTGTGATGGCATCATCATAGCGCGCAAATCAAGGAAACGTACGTACTTACCGTGGTCTTATAAGTATGCAACCGTAGCCATCCGCCCCACCCTGCCTCGCCTCGCGCGTGCAAGAAACATAAGCCAAGTGAGAACCATGGTCGACACCACGGCTGTCGACGTTGACACCGCCGCGTGCCCGTCCTCATCCTAACTAACTAAACTAATGTCACCTAATCGTGGACATGGCAGGTACAAAGACGGCTTGTCGGCGTGCGGCTTGGTCGACACCGATTCGGCGACCGTTGCACTGCCCGGCGACGGGCCAGACAAGAAGGCGAAGCTCCAGGACGTGGTGCTGGGGTGCACCACCTCGTATGACGGCCAGAGCTTTCAAGCCTCGGGCAACGTGCTCAGCCTCGGCAACAACATCTCCTTCGCGTCCCACGTCGCCGTGTGCTTCGGCGGCTGCTTCTCCTACTACCTGATTGATCACCTCACCCCACGCAACACTACCAGCTACCTACCTTCGGCCCAGGCCCAGACACGGCCTCCAGCTCCTCCGCTGCGTCGTCGTCGCAGACGCCGCTGCTTTTCGACGGTCGAACGAGCCAATTCTACGCCCTGACGGTGGAGGCCATCTCCAGCGCCGGCGAGGCCCTCGACATCCCCGGCGAAGTGTGGAACGTCGAGAGGAAGGGCGGCGCAATACTGGACTCTGGCACGAGCCTAACGATCCTTGCCACCCCGGCGTACAAGGGTGTGGTCTCGGCGCTGAGCAACCAACTCGCCGGTCTGGCGCGGGTGAGCATGGACCCGTTCGACTCATCGCTACAATCGGGCGGGCCGGTGCACCGGCCATCACAAAACTAACGGCGCAGTTCGTTGGGTCGGCGCAACTGGAACCGCCGACGAAGAGCTACGTGATCGACGCTACGCCCGACGTGAAATGCATTGGGCTGCAGGAGGGCGCGTGGCCCGGGGTGTCTGTCATCAGCGACATCCTGCAGCAGGAGCACCTCTGGGAGTTCGACCTCCGGAACCGGTGGCTCAGGTTCAGGTAAACGTCGTGCACCTAATGATTTCGACGGTGCGCGATTCGTTTAGCCATGCAAGTCGTAACGGAGGTGATGGTAATATTGCTGCTTTTTGTAAGGCTCTTGGTCAAGTGTTAATAACGCTATGGAATGATTTCTGGAAAAGAAGAAGAGGCGTTAGTGCAATGGAAAAAGTTTCGGGAATAGCTAATTTGATGGTGCGGTTAGGATGTCCACTCGTTATGATAAGTAACAACACTTCATTCCTTTTATCACTTTTTTCCTTACTCAGCGTTATCCCATTCATCCTTCTCTATTTTTTAACTGTTTTTGAAAGTTTTTAAACCAAAATTTTTTAAACTGTAAGTTTTTTAATCAAAACTTTTTATTTGAAAATTTTCAACTTGAAACTTTATAATTTGAGAATTTTCTATTTGAAAAATTTTCAAGCTGAAATTTTCTAATTTGAAAAAAAATTCAAGCTGAGTTTGCGAAGCTTTCGACTCTCTCCACACATGGGGCAATTCAGTCGGTGTGGAATATAAGAACCCGGGTAACCTCATGACAAGCCCAAGAGGGAGGCCCAGAAGATACTCCCCGCGTCAGGCCCCGCTGCCGTGCGTAAGGGGACATATCCTAAAGGAAGTTGAACTTATATTTAGATATGATAGATACGGTTGTGATCCGAGTCGTTAATAGGGTAGATAAAGATGTAAACTCTATCCTATTAACTGACTAGAATCTTGTAACCGATCGGAATCTCCAAACCGATCGAGGACTCAGAAGCCGCCCACCCCGCTATATAAGGGAGAGGGCGGGCAACAACATAGGGATCGGATGATCCAAGACTAGAGCAATCAAGCCATAGAGCATAGCACACCTCATATCGCCCAGAGCACATAGCGCTTTGAACAATCTTAGGTCCAAGAGATCGCATAATCCCAAAGACACAGATTAGGTATTATCTCCTTCGCGAGAGCTCGAACTCATCTAAATCCATTGTCTTGTGTGACCTTCGAGTTTGAGATCTAGCGCCTACCCCATAAATTTATTGCCGACTACAAAAGTCGACAGTTGGCGCGCCAGGTAGGGGAAGCACTATAATCTTTTTCCACAGACTCGATGGCAGCAATCGGTGGATTCGTCGCCACCTTCGTCTCGGCCGTGCCTTTCGCCGAAACCTGAATTCGTCGCGAGATGCGCGGAGAGCTTGTCCGTTCGGTCCAAAACCGATCCGATCCGGTAAAGATCAGGCCAACCCATCTCAGGTATGTCGCTTTGACTTGGCCGGCAAACCAGTCGGTGTCGCGAGGAATTGCTGCGATCATCGTGGCATCTTCGCGATAGAAGAGCAGAAGAACGATCTCCAACGCCAACAAGAAGAACAGGAAGCTGCGGGAAAGATCGTCTTTGTAAGGGTAAGGAGGTGCAGGTGCGATCGCTTCGATCTCGCGACCGCAATGTCCGCGAGGACCTCCTGCAATCCAGGTTGGGAGATCATGCTATTTTCCGCACGCCAATGCAGAACGCCGTCGCCTCCAAAACGCTTCTCGATAAACTGGACCCGATGATTCCATCGGATAGCCCGACGGCCCCGATCGTGGCTCATATCAAGGCCATGGTGACGGTGGCCGCAATTTAGCAAAATCAGAAAAATCCGGTAGGTGAAGCGCACTCGCGCTCCCACACGGCTTTCGGCACGGCCACGAGCCTACGCCTGCGCCCCGAGCGCCACCTTCGACACGGCCACGAGCCATGCTCGCGCCCGGCGCCGCTTACATGACTCATCTACAAGCCTTCGCCTGCGCCCCGAGCAAAGATGGCACGATCGTCGACAACATATGGAGCATAAAGCAGCTAAGTCGTTTTTTACTCAATTATGTCATTCAAAATAAAATTGTTGACTTTCCTGACTTGCTACTTAGTTGACCCACAACTAAGCGATGAAGTCGGGGCTACACTAATAGCGCGCGCATGCGCACATCTTTTGAGTTGCATTTTTCTTCTTTTGCTTAACGATTGCGAGTGAATCCGAGTGCGATAACTCCAAATTGTGAAGCTCTGACCCCATGAACGGTGAACTTTAGTCACCCAAAACACGTGGCTAGGAAAAAGAGCCACGAGCCGACTCCCAACGCTCGGGGGCTAGACTAGTCGGACAGAGTGCTTAAACAAAAAGAGTCAAACCACTCGGATGAATTCAAAATCAATAAGGAAAAAGAGTAAAAAACTCTAAAATTATATATACACCAGTCAGACATCACATCCGAGTGAATTGTTTTTACATTGCCTAACTTCTGCATATACATGATTTCAGGGCTACTAAATTTGGATACGATGTGTGTGAGCCAACGCTTCAACGACGACATCAGCAACTTCGGCGACGAATGAATTTAAAGGGAGTGGCGCTGAATTTTACCTCGAGCGGGAAAAGCGTTTTGACTTCTCCATATCGTTTGGGATATAGTATGTCCCAAGATGAGCCGACTACCAGAATTCCAATAATGGGGCTAGGAACCACTCGGAAAGTTTAACGCGTGGAGCTCTATTGAGTCTTTCACGATCTCTTTGCCTACAACAGGGCACTCGGCTGTAAAGGAAAACTAGTCGGGAAGCTGCATAAAAAACTGGAAGCACTCGGCGTGAAGTATGACTCGGTTGGCTGCAACCAGAAGGCGGCAACTCGATCGCAAAGGACTCGGGGCTCTTGTGGAATATAAGAACCGGGTACCACGATGACAAGCCCAAGAGGAGGCCTGAAGATACTCTCAGCGTCGAGGCCCATTGCGTGCGCAAGGGGACATATCCTAAAGGAAGTTGAACTTATATTTAGATATGATAGATACGGTTAGTAATCCGAGTCGTTAATAGGGTAGATAAAGATGTAAACTCTATCCTATTAATCGACTAGAATCTTGTAACGATCGGAATCTCCAAACCGATCAGACTCAGAAACCGCCCCACCCCCGCTATATAAGGGAGAGGGCGGGCAACAACATACGGATCGGATGATCCAAGCCTAGAGCAATCAAGCCATAGAGCATAGCACACTTCATATCGCCCAGAGCACATAGCGCTTTGAGCAATCTTATGTCCAAGAGATCTGCATAATCCCAGCACAAAGGATTAAGGTATTATCTCCTCCGCGAGAGTCTGAACCTGTCTAAATCTCTTGTCTTGTGTGACCTTCGAGTTTGAGATCTAGCGCCTACCCCATAAATTTATTGCCGACTACAAAAGTTGACAGTCGAATTTCGTGGTTCTGCGCGCGCAAGCACAACTACCGATGGCCGTGCCCACGTGAAGGTGGCTATGGAGCGACACCAGCCAATCGATGCATAGCTGTAGCTCCTCGTCTTCGACAAGGTTCCCTTTCTGACCCCTCTACGGTTCTCCGATCTGTCTACCACCTGATTATGAAAAGAAGGTGATATATATAGTAAAACGTTATTATCAAATATGATTTTTTTTCGTAATTCCCAGGTTTTTTTAAGATTCCGGCTAGGAATAGCGGGATAAGTTTAACAAAGGCTGCCACGGAGCAGAGCATAGTCAGGCGTGGTGATGGAGTCGAGGAGGTGTGTAGACAAGAGGAGTGTAGATCAAGTACAGTGGAGAAGAACACGATGCGGGTTGGGCAGAGTTCAGCTTTTTACTTCAACTGAATCGATGGCTTGATATAACCCAACTCAATGTGTTAGATAACATGATTTTTTTATTCGTAGCAACACACGACCATTTTCTTTTATTGCTTGACCTTTATGTTTCGTTATCAATTTTGTTTTCCGTAGCAATGCACGGGCACTGAACTAGTATTATTCATGGAGAGGATGGATTGCTGCGCTTAGCCCTATTAGCTTCCGTTTGACTCGTAACACATTTCTGTTCTCTTTTGTGTTTCTTTGTAACGGTCGTTTAGCTAAATTCTTGTACACACGGTCGAATGGAACGAAGGAGAAGATTAAAAAGCAAAATTAGTGTCTCTAGTTAGTTAGCTTAGCGTATAACCCTAATTTGCTTATTTTCTTCATAATCTACCCCTAATTCCTATCTAATCCCAACTTCTTTCCTAATTTCTTCCTCAAAATCGAATCCAAGTGGGGATCCACTCCCCGCGGTCCTGACACGCAGTCGCATCCTTCCCATTGCTTCGCAGTCGCGGGGCGCCCTTTTCCCGTCCGGACTGCTGAGGGATCGTGCAATATCTTCCTTTGCTAGATTTCGGGACGGTGATGCGCTCGCTTTCGTGTCGAACTCTTCGCCCGGGTATCGTGCTCTTGCAGTCTTGCTTCGCGGAAACTTCAAACATCTTGCGTCTCCAACACTGGTCCTACACGGCGCGCGCTGCGTCGTCGCATCGCACCAAGGCCGATACCTGTGAAGCTTGCCGGCGCTTTCGCTGCTGGGTTACGTCCGTGCATTTATACCCTTTTATAATACACGTAAATATTTTTTTCTATGTCCACTCTAAATAGTACATTCCACTAGAGATAACCCAATATTTGTGCACCTAGCGAAACGTCTCCAAAAACTTGCCTCCATCAAAATTAACCTCTCAGATCTTTCCTCAGCTTTACTCACCCACATCCGATGGCCATTATTTAGTGTGTCTAATCATCTCTGTGGCCCACAACAGACCTCCCCCACCTATATATTTGGAAGGAGAGCGAATCAAACAATGAAATAAATAAGGAGGATCCGCATGTAAGAAAATCAGACTTGAATTTTTTACTTGTCAAAATTGTACGTACTACATATTTGGAAGGAGGGCGAATCAAACAAGGAAATAAACAGGGAGGATCTGCATGCAAGGAAACAAGACTTGAATTTTTTATTGTCCTGGCATTGTGATAGTATTTTTTTTCTGAATATTACCCTTCTCGAGACTTTTTTACGGATCTAGCCTCATAGAGCCTAATTTCAGTGCACGGAGAGCGCTGAATTTTTGTTTTCATTTTTTATCTAAGGAACCAACGATATGTGAGTGCTGCTTAATTTTTTTAATTTTTTCTCGCGGAACCAGCGGCCGGCTAGCACTGTTTAATTTTTATCTTTTTTTCCTTGCGGATCCAGCAGTTGACGAGCGCAGTTTATTTTTCTATATTTTTCCGAAATCATCCCTGTGACCCACAACAGACCTTCCCTCACCTCCAGCATCAACAAGGAAAAGGAAACAAACGTCCTGGAAAAGGAAAGGACCATACATTACGTGCTGGGAAAAGAAAACCGAGAGATGGGGCAGCGTGGCCGGGAGATTGCAAGCGGCAGCCGGGGAAGCGCGACCGGGAGAACGCAGGTCTGAAATGGCTTCACGGTCGCCATCGTGGCTTTGCCGATGCGGTGAGGTTGCTGGTCGGCGACCTCGCGGCCACCGTGCCTCGGCAAATTTATAATTTATTTATTTTTTAAATAATTTTATTAAGTACAAAATAATCGAAAGTTTTTTGAGAAATTTTCTATAATTTTTTAACTTAACGTACTATCTTTTCAAAAATCCTTCTATATTTAAAAAAAAATGAAGGCAACTTACCTGTAGTTTCTTCTAGCTGCAGCCCAGACCAGAGAAGCTTCTTCTCATCCCTCCCTCCATTAAAGCAAGAAAGAAGCTCTAAATCTTCATCAATCCCGCACCAAATCTCCTCTTTTCATCTATGGTGTTAATTCCCCAAATTTTGTGCTCTATTGCCAAAATTTCCTCCCAATTTGATTTGATACCAAATTATGGTTTCCATAAATATGCTTCTTTCGGGGCTATAAAAGCCGGCGAGCTCTCCTCCACCCCATCGCATTGCGTAAATCCCCAAGTGCTCCCTCTTATAAAGATCGCCGGATTTTGGAGGTAATCCAAGCCATCACCGTCATCTTTTAAGTGAAATTCACCGCAACCGTGACTCCTCCCATGAGCGCCGATGTCGGCGATCTCGTCGCACCGATGCTTGACCCTCAGTGACCGCCGGCCACCCCGGCCTTTCCTCCCTTTGCGCTGCAATACAGAGAGCATCTTGTGCTCTCTGTGGAAGCCGCAAAAAAATAATCTAAAATCAGAAAATTATTTTTTTCTTTCTCTTTCTTGATTTAAAATCTTTTGGAAGCCCGTTTTCGCCCATTCGACCTTCATTTAGTTCCGTTTTTCTTTTTAAATTCATTTAAAATTCTAAATTTCTCTTTTATTATTAAGTGTTGTATTGATAGTTATCTTCTCATTTAATTGATAAGCGGGTGTACTGCCGTCGTAGCGTTAGCATAGGTACTATATTAGTAGGAGTAGGACATAGAAATAAAATGTGTCTTCTCCTGCTGTTTCGGAAGCGATGAAGAGAGTTAGAAATATAAGTTTATTTTAAAAAGAGTGGATATAAAAAAGGTACGCAGCGGGACCAATCAGGCCTTAGCTTCGGAACATTGACACCGTACTTGAGGAATCCGGATCAATCAATTACTCCACAAATCGAGTCAGCAAACGGTCATCGACCACGTTGCGATATGTACGTGTCTAGGAGCCAGGGTTAGCTTTGCCGTCGAAAACCGATCTCACCGAACCGATTCGGCGTTTCAAACCGAGCGGTAAACCGTCGAGTTTAAATTTAAATTTAAAAAATTTGTAAAAATTTAGAAAAAAGTGTTACATTTTCATGAATTTTTTTGTTGAGGTTCTGAGGCAATGCTAATGATGCTATAAAATTTTCAGATTATTATTAGACATATGTATTTTTAAAAAATTCTGACAGTGATACTGTTAGAATATATGCTCTTCAGTTTTTTATTTTCTAGGGGAAACAATTAAGTCTAATATTTCTTAAACTTTTTGTGTGATGTTATAACGTAATTATAATGATGTTGTAAAATTTTCAGATGATGATCAGATATGTGTATTTTTTAAAAATTCTGAAAGTGCTATTATAATTGTATATGCTCTTTTGTTTTTGATTTTATATGGTTACTAAATGAAGTCTAATATTTATGAAAATTTTAATACATAATCCTTTGGCACTAGTTATGGTTACATTAAAATTTTAGAATATAATAAATCATTGAAATATTTATAAAAATCTAACATGGTCTTTGTTCTTTTTCATTAATTGATGTTTTGGATTTTTAGAAGAAATAAATGATTTATTTTAAAAAAAATTCTCTAAGGTGTTTGATAGATTAATTGGGATTTTTTTTGCATTTTTTTTATTTTCATCATTTTTTCTTTTGTCGTCGATTTTCGATGAAAACCGATCGTTTTTCAATTTTTTGAATCGGTTTGACTTTCGTAAAACATTTTATTTTTACCCAAATTTGACCGAAAATCGTAGCAAAATGGTGCCGATCAGATACCGAATTTTGGTTGTAAAACAAAAATGTTAACGCTGCTCGGAGCAGCTCATTTCGTCCAGTCATGTCGTGTCATATGCAGCTGGGCGAATGTCCGGCTGCGTCGACGTGTGCAGCCATCGCAACGGACCAGATGTGCGGTGCAGGGATCAATAATGGTTAGGCGCCCAACAGACACAGGTAAGTGCCCGGTCGCCAACGCATGCCAAGGGCGAAAGGGAAAGCGTTCGACACGTAGACCCCAGCTGTTGCTAGTGGGTCGCATCGTTCAGCCCAACCTTTGCCCTTCGTGCCCACTTGAATCTAAATTGCATTAAAAAAACGATCAAAAAAAGGACGATCGAAGTCCACGCTGCGAGTCGCGGAGTAGGAGCATTTCAATCGATCAGGCACGGGCCCACGAATAGATCAGCGGCGTCTGTCTCTTTCCATGATGCTTGCTTTCCGTCCTAATCCTAGGACGGTCACCGAATAACCTCCCGATAAACGTGTCGATAGCACTAGATGACTAGACACGACTTGTGTGCTTTTCGTGCTTATCATCATGTTAATTTTACCCAGACGGTTGTAGGCAGCTAGGATCGAATTAAGAAGGTCGGGCGAAAAGATGTGCGTATCCATTTGTGGCAACGACCGTAAGAACGAGATGATGCAGTTAGTTCGTCGTCTTCAATTTCTTCTTGGATTGTGTGTTAAAAAAGGAGCTATTATATTCATTTCAGTAAAACTAGCAAAACAAAGAAGAAAAATAATGACGAAAGACATTAGCTTAGATTAAAAAAAACACAAAGAAAACAACCATGGAGCATACAATTTTGCTCCAAGAATCACAATCCACGGCGGAGATCCACGACGAGGACGCTGACATTGTCTGAGCTCCCCCGCGCCAGCGCCAGCTTGGCCAGCAGCATGGCCGCGTCCGAGCACGCCTTGTCAGACTCCGCCTTGCTTGCCCCCTTCACCGATGCGGTTCCGTTTCCGGCTTCCGCGTCGGCCGACGAAAGCACGCCGTTCGGCCTCGCGGCGGTCGCCGGCGGACCGTTGCTCCGGAAGCAAGCCCTGACGACCTCGCATGCCATCTCGTTGGTCACGACGTCCCACAGCCCATCGCTAGCCAAGATCAAGCACTCGTCGTCGTCGGTGTGCTCCGTCACCGTCACCTCCGGCTCCGACGTCACGAATGGCTTAAGGTACCCGTCACCTGCGCGCCCATCAGCCAGTGAGTTCGGATCGAAGTGGCAAAGCAAATTCTTGACGTCGAAAACTTAAAACTAGAGCTCACCAATAGCTCGAGACATGGCGAGGACGCCTAGAACCCTGGCGCCGTCCCAGTAGATGACACGGCCACCGGCCGCCTGGATGCGCTCCAGCTCGTCGGGCTGGTCGGGCTGAGCCAATCCAGAAGTCGACCATGTCAAGCTCATTGACAAGAGTTACGTAGAAGCTTTTAACGGTCCCGTGATGCGAGTGTATATACGTACTTTGTGGTCAACGGAGAGAGCAAGGGGGACTCCGGCGCGGGAGAGGACGGCCCGGGAATCGCCGGCGTTGGCGACGACGATCTGGGTGGGGGTTACAACAGCGACGACGGCGGTGGAACCCACGTGGTCGCACCGCGAGGGCATCTGCTGCTCGCACCGGCAGGCGGGCTCGTCGCGGCTGCGGGTGGCCGCCCAGTTCGTGGCCTCCTCGTCCATCCGGGCAAAGCTCCTCTCCATCACCTCTTTCCACGCCGCCTCTTCACCGGAACACGCTTTCTTGTGCTCCTCCGCCACCACCTCATGCATCCTGTCCTGGCACGTCTTTGCCACCTAATACCATGAGATTCTATTAAGCGCACTTATATAAATAAGAATCGCTGTATGCTCAAGCGTATTTGAAGTTGGCCGTACATGAGAGCAGCCGTGGCCGTCGAAGACGCCGAAGAAGTGGTACTTGCTGGACCCGGGCAAGAAGTCCGGCCTGACGGAGACGGCGTCCTCCATCTCGCGGCGGCGCCCGCAGACTGAGGTGACCCCATATCTTGGCCACCGCTCCGGCACGCCGCTAGCCGTCTGTTGGGAGACCGAGCCAGCGTCGGGGCACGTGCCAGACACCGTGCGCACCAGCCTCTGCCGCTTGCCGGCGCGGTAGTCAGCGGCCGACGGCTCGAGATCGCTAGCGATGCGGAAGCGCCTTATCTCCAGCCTGCGGCGCCGCCTATCTATCGCCGAGGAGGCGACCGCCGCGGCAGCCGCTGCGGACACGGAGACTGCCGCCGCGGCAGCGGCCGTGGGCGGCGTCGACTTGGCTTCCTCGCAGCAGATCTCGGCCATTGGCAGCAGGCGCAAGCAGACTCCCGACAAAAGCACAGGGCGCGCACCACCAACCCTGACACCTCTCTTAGGTTTCTTCTGCCCTGCCCCGCCCGCGCGTCGCCGTCGCCCTCGGAAATCGTGAGGCCCAAACTAAGCACGCTTCGCACGCGAAACAGCAGCGCCTCCTCCCTCCCCCTCCCACGCGTCCCCTTCGGAACCCTCTCCCCCGGTATGGTAATAGCAGCAGCAGCACAAGCGCGAGGCGAAACGAAACGGAGACGCGAAGGCTGAGGCAGTAGAAGAAGAGAGGGGAGAGTAGAGAGGAGGGCGAGGAGGTGGGCAGGGCAGGTGCCCGTCACCGTCACGGGCAGCGTCCGACAGGTACAGTTACTGTGACGTGCTCCGGTCTGGCGCATCTGGATCGTTCGTCTCCACCTGATCTGGACGCGTGGGGGCGCCTGCCCCGGGGCCGGCGACACGTGTAGCGAACCGGGCGCCGGGTCCGTCGTGGCGGCCCCACCAGGCGGTTGATATTAACGGCGACTACGACGCCGGTGTTATCGCCTAACCCCGTGCCGCACACACGTGGCGCTACCTGGTGGGGCATTCCGCCTCGACAGCTTATTTATTGGTGCCTCGTGGGGCCCGCACCACATGGGCTCTCTCTCTCTTGGGCCGCCCAGAAATATCAGGGCTCTCTATTTTACTCTGCCCAACACCTCCCGACCGAAGGTGAGTTAGCAGCAGGGCAATGACCAGTGGGACTACGTGCAGGGTGTGTCCCACCTGAAGGTGGTTGAGAGTAAATGGCATATGCGTGGAAGGTGGATGGAATCGAGGGGAATGGACACGTGGTGCTGGGCGGTCGCAATCAGTGGGAGGGTGGTCGGTCGTGGGAGGGAGGGACGCGTGGAGAGGGCTTGCGTGGGGGCAGGAGGGCGGGCGGTGGGTGGTTGGGCGCTGGCGTGGCCACGTTGATGGGGGCCGAGGGGAGGTGAACCTAGGGAAAAAGCGAAGCGGGCGGAAAGGCACGACCGCAAGACCACGCCGAGAAGTGATCTGCTGCTGCGGGGCGCCGGTGTGGCGCACGCTGCGTGCCGTGACCCGTGAGGCGCTGCCGCTGCAGCTTCAGCCCGCGCATGCCCGCGCCGAGCCGAGCCTCTGCCGACTTATCCACCCACCGATCCGGTAGGCGTGGGAAAACTTTGGCACGCACTTCCACCGCACCGACGGCTGCAGATATGAATTCATTCATCGGTGGATGCACTCGCGGAGAAGCAGGTACTATGGGGATGGGGGTTATTTGGTTTGATGATTTATGGTATCAAATTTTACTAAAATTTGTCACAAATTGATTGCTGATGTTTTTGTAAAAATTGACAAGAAAATTAACCAAGAGGCAAGGGAGAGAAATGTTGTAAAAGTTTGATAACAAAACAATTAATTGCCATGTTTAATCAACGCTATGAAAATTTGGTAAGGCAGTGCATATATTTAAAGTTGGCTAACTATTGAAAACATACCAAATAAATATTGTATTATCTTCCACTGCCACAGGTCTAGAACTACGAGTGATAGGCACTAAAGTACGAAGTGACCGCCACTTTCTCTAGTTAGTTACCAAAAAAAATGAAGAAAAAACGATACAACATCACCTCTTTAATGTTCAAATTTATTGGTTGAATTGATTCTAATTTTAGAAGTTTGAGATTTTGAAGGCCTTAGACCTATTTATATTGTATTTTTAGCAAATTTTAAATATATGTCTTGTATTTATAATATTACGAAATTATTGTATAAGACTATATGGTTGTACACGTGAAATGTATACTCCATCAAAAAAATTTCTAATTCCACTATTGCTTATTTGCTATGGTCTAATAGCAAGTACAAAGGTTTGGACGTAACTCAGTTGGGAAGCGTTCCAATCGTGTACGCTCCCACCCGTGTTCGAACACCTAGTTCGATGCAAGGTTCTAAATTTCGGTGAATTTCGGACCACCCCGATATCTAAAGTACCGGCAGAAAAACAAACTAAAAAAATTTGAAATTGCTACAGTAACACGAAATTTTGATTTTTCGGATGAATTTTTGGGTTTTTTTGGCCGGCTTTGAAACTTTTAGGGCCGGATTTGGTCCGATAACCCTTAGGAAAGTCATCTCCTATGAAAATTTGTTGAGAAAACAATTTTTTTAAACATTTTAAAATTTTGGCACAAACACAGTCAGATTTTTATAAAATTGTACAAGATTGATAATAAGCTAAAAATTTTATGGTACTATCCATAGTAGTTTAGGATCATACATAAAAAATTTAAAAATAATTTAACTTTATTTGTTATCTTTAAAAAATCAAAAATAGAATAAACATAATTGGGACAGTTATATTGTCAGAATTTTATAAATTTTTTTGAGTGTGATTATGATCTAAATTTTTTTGAGAGATTAATAATTAACTCAGTACCATTATATAAATTTTTATAAAAATTTCAACTTTGTTTGTTTAGTCAATCAAATCTATGTAAGTATTGAACTTCGTTTGTTATATTATATTTCAAAAATTAAAAACAAAAGAACATAAATGGTACTGTGCCTTGTAAGAATTTTATAAATTCACTAGAGTGTGATCATAAATCACAATTTATATGGGATATTAAGAACTTCCTTATCACCATTTTGTAAGTTTTTCAAAAAATTTAAACTTTTTTTTTTGCTAAAGCAAATCTATGTATTGATCATCAGACTTTTATCAGGACGTAGCACTGTCTGAATTTTTAAACATTATTTGAGAATGATCGTCATATAAAATTTTTAAATAAATATTAATGTTACATCAGGACCATCCACAAATTTTTCAAAAGTTTTTAACGTGGTTTACATAATTTTTCATTGTTCAAATTTGCCGGTAAGCCTTTTAACAGGACAGTAGTACTGTTCGAATTTTTAAAACATCATACAGTTTGATCATCTGAAAATTATATGAGAAAATTATAGATACATAATAACCATGAAAAAAATTCAACAGTTTCTAACTTGATTTGTACTATTTTCCATCCGAATCAAACTTGTCGGTCAGTGTTTATCAGGACAGTACCACTCTTCGAATTGTTAAAAATTCCTCACATGTGATAATCAGCTGAAATTTTTATGAGAATATTAGGTATGGATCATAACCATGCACAAAAAATTTCAACAGTTTATAACTTGATTTGTACCATTTTCCATTCGGATCAAACTTGTCGGTCAGTGTTTTATCAGGATAGTACCACTTTCCGAATTTTTAAAAATTCCTCAAATGTGATAATCAGTTGAAATTTTTGTGAGAACATCAGTAATGTATCAGAAACCTAAAGTACCATCCCGAAATCTAAAGTACCAACCGAAAAGAAAATAAAAAATTGAAAATTGCTACAGTAACCCGAAATTTCGTGTTTTTTTGTGCCGGTTTTGAAACTTTTAGGGTCGGATTTGGTCCAATAACCCTTAGTAAAGTCATCTCCTATGAAAATTTGTTGAAAAAACGAATTTTTTAAACATTTTAAAATTTTGGCAGAAACACTATCAGATTTTTATAAAATTGTACAAGCTTGATAATAAGTTAAAAATTTTATGGTACTATACTTAGTAGTTTAGGATCATTAATAAAAAATTTGAAATTAATTTAACTTCATTTGTTATCTTTAAAAAATCAAAAACAAAATTAACATAATTGGGACAGTTATATTATTAGAATTTTATAAATTTTCTTGAGTGTGATTATGATCTTAAATTTTTGTGAGATTTTAATAATTGACTCAGTACCATTATATAAATTTTTAAAAAATTCAACTTTGTTTGTTTGGTCAATCAAATCTATGTAATCATTGAACTTCGTTTGTTATATTATATTTTAAAAATCAAAAAGAAAAGAACATAAATGATACTGTGCCTTGTAAAAATTTTATAAATTCACTGGAGTGTGATCATGAATCACAATTTTTATGAGATATTAATAACTTACTAATAACCATTGTGTAAATTTTTCAAAAATTTTAAACTTTTTTTATTGCTAAAACAAATATATGTATTGATCATCAGACTTTTATCAGGACGTAGCACTGTCTAAATTTTTAAACATTATTTAAGAATGATCATCATCTAAAAATTTTAAAGAAATATTAATGTTACATTAGGACCATCCACAAAAATTTCAAAAGTTTTTAATGTGGTTTACATAATTTTTCATTTTATTCAAGTTTACCGGCAAGCTTTTTAACATGGCAGTATTACTGTTCGAATTTTTAAAAATTCATACAGTTTGATCATCATTTGAAAAGTTTATGAGAGCATTATAGATACATCATAACCATGAAAAAAAATTAAACAGTTTCTAACTTGATTTGTACCATTTTTCATTCGGATCAAACTTTGTCGGTCAGTGTTCTATCAGGACAGTACCACTCTCCAAATTTTTAAAAATTACTCACATGTGATAATCAGCTGAAATTTTTGTGAGAATATAAGCAATGTGTCAGAAACCTCCAAAAAAATTTCAAAATTTCCTGTTAACGTTTAGGCCACTTTTCAGCCGGTGCAAAAAAAACCGAAATTTCGGGTTTTTTCGCGAATTTTAGATTTTTTTTTGAATGGACCGGATTTGAATTTTCAAATTCAAATTTCTTCCAAAATATTTCTGATATTTCGCCGAAATTTCACGATCCGGTCAGGGACAAAATTTATTCTGAAACCGAATTTTCAAACCTTGCGGCCTACCATGACTACAGTTGTACGACACTACGACTAGGCAGTAAGCACTGCTGTGATTTGCATATACTAGTTGCGATTTGGATTTTGCTTTCGGAGCTACCCCTCTTTGTGTTGTGCACGATTAAGAAGAGCGCTTTCTCCCTCTCGATGGTGTGAATTAAGAGGTGGGCGCAGGCCGGGTCGGTCCAGTTCAGCACGGATTCATCGTGCTTCATGTTAGAACCGTGTTGGACCGCGATGGTTCGTCGTGCCTGCCGTGCCGGCCCGACTTGTTTTTGGCGAGCTCAGACACGGTCCATTTACACTTCGTGCCTGTTTCGTGCCGTGTCGGTTTAGATCTGGTCCATTTGCACTATTCTAATAAGAAGAAAGGTGCATCGTTCGATGGGGTCACCGGAGCTGGATTGAAAGGGTTGGACATCTTTGGTGGTCGACAGGGTTGATAGGGAGGGAGGACAAGAGGATGGTGGAGGCGGGGAGTGTGGTGCCAGGGAACGCAGAGGCGGTGGTGTAGCGAGGAAGACAAAGGAGAGGCTACCATGACATAGGTGATAGTGTGGCATAACTGGTAAGAAAGACAAAGGAGAGACTACCACGACGTGAGTGATAGTGCGGCATAACTAGTAAGAAAGACAAAGGAGAAGCTACCACGACGAGAGAGAGAGCGATGAGCAAGCGAGCAGCAATAGGAGTGAAAATAGCTAGCCGCGGTGCCGATCGAGAAGAGGGAAAGAGAAGGACTAAGAGAGTGACATAGAGAGTCGGAGAAAAGAAAAAGGGAGTGAGGGAGTGACGTAGAGAGTCGGAGGGAGAGAGAGGGACTAAGAGAGTAAGAGTAAGCCAAAGAGAGTGACACAAAGAGTTAGAGGGAGAGTGAAATATAGAGTCAGAGGGAGAGAGAGGGACTAAGAGAGTAAGAGTGAGCTAGAGTGTCTGAGGGAGAGAGAGCGATATTGAGAGTGATTGTCAAATTAATTGAATTTTACGTTTTTATTTTGCTTTCTGTTTTTTCCTTTCCCCCCTTCCATTTTCCCCTTTTTTTCATTTCCCCGAGAAAGTGGTTATCGAACTAGTTGAAAAACAAATTGCAAAATTGGTACCTACATTTGTCGGTATAACAGATTTAATCCAATTCATGATAAAACTCTATAATAGGTTTAATTTGACTATAAAAAAGAAAACATTAATTAATTGAATTAATCTTTTAATCTTTTCTTCATTTTCTTTTTCGCCTCTTCTTTTTCTCCTTTTCTTTCCTCCCCCTCTTTCTTTTTCTTCCTCTCCTTTTCTTTTCTTTCTCTAGCCATCTTTATCCGTTCTCCTCCTCCTCGAGCGTCTAGACTCAAGCCTCAAGGCGTTCTCCCCATTCCCCATTTGCTCCTTTCGACATCCCCTTCTGGCGTCGCCCTCGTCGGCTACCGCAACTCCGCCTCCTCCTGACGCTGCGCTCTCCAGCCTCCCCCGCTCTCCCCCCAGGCTGCGCAGGAGGCCAGGCGAGCCACCGAGGTGGCGTGGGAGGTAGTTTGCGCGGCACGACGGGCCAGGTGGCCTGGTGCGGGAGGCCAGGCAGCACGGGAGGTGGGGGACAAGGCGGCGGGGTCGCGGAGACCAGCGGCGTGGGAGGTGGGGGACGCGACGCACCGAGGAGCCGCCGGGAGGTGGGGATGAGGCGGCGGCGAGGGCGGCGGCGCGGGAGGTGGGGGCGAGGCGACGGGGTCGCGAGAGACGTGGCGGCGGGTCACAGGAGCCAGCCCATCTCGCCGTGCCGTGTCGGGCCGCTCGTCGTGCCCGGTTGGCAGGCTCGGCATGGCCCGAGCAAACGTGCCGGGCTGGCACGGCCCGATCTCCACAGTGTCGTGCCGGGCGTGCCCTGTGTTGGCCCGAAATGGCCCGGCCTGGATGCCCACCTCTAGGTGTGATAAACGTTTCAGGACTAGCAGCACGGTTTGGCTCGGCTCGCTAAGGAAGATGCTCGGCTCTGTAGGTCAAAGAGCTCGAGTTGGCTGGTTGGACTCATTAAGCCCGTTATGAACGCCCGTGATGGTTGCATGGTTGAATGTTAGTATAGAGATGGATGGGGGAATCGGAGGCAAAGGTGGTTGAGGAGTCCTTCCTCCGTGGTTTTTGGACCCATGCTTGTTGTCGCGGAGGTTTATGTTGAGGTGATTACTACTTGCTAGCGGAAATCATTAAAAAAATTAAGTTTTGTGTGTAATATCCTTTGCAAATTTAGCATTTTTTTCAAAAGTAATTATAAAAATAACCTCATTTTTTATCGCCGAAGCGTCGAAAGATGAGATATGTCACCTTCCTTGCTTCCTCAGTGCGGAAGCCCCTACCGCGCTCTCAGAGCGCGGCAAGCCACCGAAGCTACCATGGTATGGACTTCCATGCTAGAAGAGCGCGACGTTTCCGTGGCTTGGGATGATGCTATTTTTGTAATTCTGTTCAGGAGAGGTTAGATTTAGAAAAAAAAATCATGAGACTAGAAAAGTGATAATTTTCTAGCCAGCGTCGATTAATCAAGCTTAACGAGCTAGCTTAGATTTGACTCGTTAGGCAAATAAGCAGAAATATTTGCTCAGGTCGGCTCGCTTACGGCGCTGGTTTGAGCAGTGTTGAGTCCACTGGTGACGTTTGAGCTTTTTTTTCCCTACCTATTCTTTAGGCTTACACTCATCTTTACGAGTTCACCACAAGCAAGTACTTTCTTGAAGCTGATTTTTTCCCGAATCTGCATAAATTAAAATGTTTTACATGAAACTCTTGCCCTAAACAACATTTGCGCAGTCACGCTATAATTACGAAACTAAGACAACAGTGTGATGTGATGTAAAGATCAGCACTCGGAAAGATTAAACCCGGAGGCGCTGTTTGGATGAGTTGTAATTTTTTTAAGAAGGTTTTGAGATGTAATTTAAATTTAAATTAGATTCTTAAATATTTTAATAAAATACCCCTAATTCAAACACCCCTAAGTTCATCACTGACACGTGCAAATGCATCTCCGCATAAATGTGTTGGAATTATTGGGTTAGAGGTCCATTAGTTCACAAATAATTCTTGAAAAATCACAAAGGCCAATTAAGTGGAAGAGAGGTGAAAATGCAATAATCATATATTGCTAGTGGAGGTGGATGAATATCACCTTATAAGGGAGGTTCCCTTCATCATGCTTGAGCATGAGAAGAAGAGAACACGCGCGCGCTCACTCGCCTCGCGGCGCGCGTACGCGATATGCTCATGAATGGTGCAGCGGAATCGATTTCGATGGCTTACGCAGACGCAATTCTCTCGGCTACGTTAACGTGGTATTAACTGTGCCGATTCGATCCGTAACCAACTCGTATAGTGTTTTACGATTTTTATCTCTGTTATATATACGCAGAACAGATATCAGATCTATTCATCTATCTAACCTTTTGCCTTCCCTCAGTATCGTCGGCGTGCACCGACTGTTAGGATAGTAGGTCTCCGAAACGTTCGTCCTTGAGATCCTGCATCGGGAGAGAACTAATCACGTTTTTTAGAAGAGTCTTCACGCGACTGCTCGTTGTTTTCTTCACCGACGATAGGCTTCGACTACATCGCCGCTAATCTTCATCAACGTCTACTACCGGTTAGGCCATATCTTCGCGTCGTCTCAGTAATGCACGCGAACCATCTCTTTGTTTTGTTTATCTAATAATATGGATGAGATAGACATTACAATAAGCATATTGCTTATGTCTAGTTTATTTGTTTTCTCTGTTCTATCTTCAATTATTATCATAGTTTATTTTTGGAATAAATTCATCATTAATATGCCTAATTATATAGCAATCCAAAAACGTGATAGGCTTTTCATGGTGAATACGATGAAAGCATCTGGATTTGCTGAGGCAATGAGATTGGATAGATTTAACGGTGTTCACTTTAAGAGATAGCAGACGCGAGCCACTCTGTGACTCACAACTATGAACGTCTACTGGGTTGCGGCTGGCTAACCTGAAGGAACCCTTACTACTGAGCAGGAAAAGGAGTTCAAGAATACCACTACAATTTTTGTAGGATGCGTTCTTAGCCTTTTTTTCAGACCACCTTTGTGACGTGTATATGCACATGTCAGATGCAAAAGAGCTGTGGGAGAAATTTTTACTGTAGTAGCCTCGTTCGATTTTTTTGCGAAAATAGCTACCGTCATGGTGGATTTACAGAAATAGCCCTTCGGCGAGGACGGAGAGCGTTGAACAGAGGAGTTGCGGGGAGGCGCTGCATGCGCATGCAGAGGTCCAGCAATGTTGCATCGCCCGGCCGCATGCAGAGGCTGTGCTGATTTTCTAATCTCTTCTCATATACGTAGTCCATAATCCATACCCAACTCCTCTTCTCATCTGTATGCCCCTCACAAATCACTGCGTACTCGACCTTTGTTTTCTAGCCAATCCAGTATAGTATTGCTAATACGAGTGCGAACACCCATGACAAAAAGTAACACAGCCTCTGCATGCGGTCGAGTCCACACATGCAGCGCCACCGAGCCGCTGCACTGCCTCCCGCTCGCGGCTTGCCCCGCTGCAGCTCCTCCCTATGTGCAACGCTCCCCGTCCGCCGTGGAGGGGGCTATTTATACAAATTCACTACGACGATAGCTATTTTTGTAAAAAAAATCGAACAAGGCTACTACAGTAAAAATTTCTCTATGGAAGGCACTTGAAAATAAATTTAATACCTTACATGCTGGCAATGAACTGTATATTATAGAGCAATATCATGACTACAGAATGGTTGATGATCGTTCTGTGGTTGAACTAGCGCGCGAGATACAGTTCATTGCGAGGGAACTTGATCACCTCAAGTGCATGTTACCCGATAAGTTTGTAGCTGGTGACATTATTACCAAATTGCCTCCGTCGTAGAGGAATTTTGCCACGTCTCTAAAACACAAGAGGCAAGAAATCTCTGTTGAGAGTTTGATTGTGTCTCTTGATGTTAAGGAGAAAGCTCGGGTGAAGGATGTGCACCCAAAGGTGGTTGAGGGACAAACCAACGCTAATTTTGTGCAGCGTTCTGGTTCTGATAAGTTCAAGTTAAAGGGAAAAATTGTTCAGACTACCAACTTTAAGAAAAAAAACAACAGAATGACAAGCCTTTCTTCGTGTATGGTGAGATTGGACATTGAGCAAGGAAATGTACAAGCCGCAAACGAGGAAATGATCAATAGGGATAGAACTCCAAATCTGTCAATGTGACTATTGGCAATGCCAAGAAGGAGACATCTAGGTATGGTAATTTACTGTTCTTTCAGCTAGTCAATCTACCGATTGGTGGATTGATACTGGGGCTAATATTCATATTTGTGCTGATGTATCATTGTTTTCTTCTTACCAGGTTGCTCGGGGTTCCTCCATGTTGATGGGAAATGGGTCACATGCTTATGTTCTTGGTGTTAGCACTGTAGATCTGAAGCTTATTTCGGGAAAGATCGTGCCGCTAAAGAACGTCTAGTATGTCCCTTCAATCAACAAGAATCTCGTTAGTGGTTCCCTTTTTTGCGGAGAAGGGTATAAGTTGGTGTTTGAGTCGAATAAAATAGTCATATCAAAGTATAGATTATTTATTGGTAAAGGCTATGACAGCGGAGGCTTATTCCGCTTTTCGCTTGAGAACGTCTGTAATAAATTTGTGAATCATCTTTGTGACATTGTTATTGGTAGTGAGGTAAGTATTTGGCACTCACGACTATGTCATTTTAATTTTGGTTCTATATCTCGGCTTTTCAGTATGAAATTAATTTTGAAAATTTTCATTGTCAAATGTTCTAAGTGACAAAGTTGTGTGCAGTCTAAGCAACCTCGCAAGCCTCATAAGGCAATCGTGGAAAGAAATTTGGCACCATTAAAACTCATACATTCAGATATCTGTGAGATGAATGGTGTGTTGATGAAGGGTGGAAAAAGATACTTCATGACTTTAATTGATGATGCGACTAAATTATTGGGTTAGAGGTCCATTAGTTCACAAATAATTCTTGAATCCCAAAGGCTATATTGCTAGTGGAGGTGGATGAAGAACACCTTATAAGGGAGGTTTCCTCCACCATACTTGAGCATGAGAAGAAGAAGAGAATACACGTGCACTCGCTCGCCTCGCCACGCCAGGCCGCGCGCATACGCGACATGCGCGTGAATGGTGCAGTAAAATTGAGTCTGATGGCTTGCACAGGCGCAGTTCTCTTTTGCAGTTTTTGCAGTGTGGAACTAAATAGTTAATACGGTTACGTTAACGTGGTATTAACTGCGCGAACGAATCTGTAACTGACTCGAATCCTGGAACGAATTTTACGCGAATCCGTAAGCGACTCGTTTCGTGTTCCACGATTTTATCTCTGTTACATATACGCAGAATAGAGATCAGATCTATTCATCTCTCGAACCTTTTGCCTTCCCTCAGTATTGCGTTGCATCCGTTTTCCCCCATCCCTTCGCCGGCGTGGACCGACTGTTGGGAGAGCAAGTCTCCGAAACGTCCGTCCTTGAAATCCTGCACCAGAAGATGACGAATCACGTTTTTAGGAAGCGTCTTCACGCCACTGCTCGCTGTTTTCTTTACCGACGATTAGCTTCCATTACATCGCCTGCTGATCTTCATCGACGTCTACTACCGGTTCGGCCACGTCTTCACGTCGTCTCGGTAACGCACGCGAATCATATCTTTGTTTTGTTTATCTAATAATATGGATGAGATTGACATTGCAATAGGTATAATGCTTGTGTCTAGTTTATTTGTTTTCTCTGTTTTATCTTTAATTATTATTATAGTTTATTTTCAAAATAAATTAATCATAAATATGCTTAATTATCCAACAAAATGCACTTGTTATGATATGCACCTGGCTTGCTTGTCTCCCGGTAAATTCACTCATTGGCATTCTTGAAATACGAGGGAAATTGTCTTTTTTGGGGACGACGTGACGGAAATCGTCAAATTAGTTTTCTAAATGAAAATGATATTGTCGATCTTATTCCTAAGTCCTAACCTAACGACCAGAGTATTTGCCTGCCATTTCGATCTGCGAGAGCACCTCGATCACAGAGTAACCTTAAGAGTTAAGACTTCAAGAGTCCTCTCGACTCTCGAGTATACCATACATACCAGAAATGTTTTGATAGGAGACCTGAGCGACGTACCTTTAAAAAAGTGATGCTTGGATTTATCAGGAAATTTTTACGTTTTTTCCTGGCCAGTTTTTGAAGGGTGGCCTAGCCCGACAAAACGTAAAGAGGACTACGTCTTCTTTAATTGCCTTAAGAACTAGTAGTATAATCACTATTAAGTTAACTGAATGAGTAAATATAAATAAATAAGTTAATTGAGTGATTGAATCAACCAGCCCATCCTACTGGTCGGTCCAATAGGCCATTTAAGCATATGGCTTCCTCAGGCCCTAAGGAAGTACCAACACTAGTTCCAACAGATTTTTTTTTATAGAGGTACCAAATTATATATTAAGAGTTTGTTTAGCACAGCTTCCACTCCACTTTTCTAGCTCTAAATCTCAGATTCTCAGTGGAGTGGATTCTTTGAGAATCTGAAGCTGTCTGTGGGAGTGTTTGGCTAGGAGGCTGATTCCAGATTCTAGAATGAGAGGATTGTGTGTAAATTGTCAACAATACCCTTGATTTTCTCACTTGTACATTATTTTATAATATTAGTAGCTGATGTGAGTGTTTATTTTGTAATTTGTAGTTTCATTTTCCCCTCAGTTATTCAGCTATGGGAGAGTTTAATAGAGTAGTTACAACAGATAGTTTGAACAATGAAAACGTCCACGCGTTTTAGTTGGAACGATGCCACTGTAACTCCGCAAGCCAAAGGGTTTCGCTGCTACGGTGCCACCGAGGACTTCTCATCCAAGCCCTGCATTTTCCCGTTCGATGCAATGACAACGTATGATTTGCACGGTAAGAGATTCTTCAATGTTTAAGAATATTGTAGTGCATACACTAGTAGAGTAGTAGTAACTGAAACATTGATGCACAGAAAAAAAAAAGATGTCAACGGTTACTTTCTTGGTCTAATAACTGAATATTTTGGATAGAACAATGTGTGGAACATTTGAGGATACGAAACACAACCGAAATTTGGGGATACGAAACAGAGTACATAATCTGAACACAAGAAAACCACTCGATCAGTCTCAAGCAAGGTAACTGAGAAAGCAACCGTTTAAGTTTCTTCCGGTCCATGCCTACCAAACTGCCACTCCTCTATTTAAGCATAGTGTAAAGACAAATATCGATGATTTGGGGGACATACATTGATTTATTAGTGATCACATCACTGCGTAAGTACACTTGACAATAACACCAATCGGCTCCTCCTTTTCAATGAAAAAGACAAAAGGGACTCGTAGAACAGCAAGTCAATCAATTGTCTGTTTCATATCCTTAGCTCTCCTTACTAGTATATCTATCTAGCCAAATTTCTACATGATTGTATTTGCGCCTCTACGTACCATAACAAATGTGCTAATATTTGAAAGTATAGTTGTACGATGCTTATGTCTGAGAATATATATTTCTTCTACGACTGTAGAAGCTCTAATATATACCCATTAATTTGCGCGGCTTAATCTGGACACATCAAAATAAGCTACCTTTAATTTCATATTAATCTGAGTGTTCTTATGTTTCTCATAGGAGGTTTATTAACATCATATCTAAATAGCATCTAAAACGAATTAATTAGCACACAATTTATGCAGTTCTAGCGTTCTTGTCAGACATGACCAAAGTCACAACTAATTTAGTAGGATTCATACTAGCATAATTGTTGATGATGGATTGTTATCTGTCACTCCCCTATACAGAGGTAACATCAGAAACCAATCGATTGATTCAATTCTCAATCTTGAATATGACAAATTATCAGTACACAAGGCTAATATTGCAACACTAGAACAAATCAACTACCAAAGCTATCCTTCATTTCTGAATCATGGCTCTTGTCACTGTCAAGCTCTATCATTTTTTGCATGATTAGCCATTTTATGAACACTGAATAGACACTAGCTGCACAATTCTAGTCCAAATATCACCTTTAATTCCCTGGACATATCGAGCTACCATTAGCAGTGCAATCGGTAACGGACAAGTATACCCCAATTCTTACTATAGACATAACGATAATTCTCAAGAGTACCAAATCAAGATTAACCGAAATAGTCACAGGAAAGAAAAGGCCTCCTCACCGGTGGATATCATAGTTGGGTTCCCGGACGAACACGACCGGCAGGTCGTCCCGCAGCGTGCGCACAGCCATCCCAAGGTTGAGGTAAAGATCCGACCTTTGCGGGTCCTCCCAGCCGCTCCTGCGGTCCTGCCGCTGTTCTTGCTCAGGTTCTTTGGTCTCTGTGGACTTGCGGCGGCGGCGGATCCAGGATTTCTGGTATGGATGTTCAAAGTTATAAAAATATGTTTAATGTAAAATATAAATATTCACAATAGCAAAAAAATACAAAATATAAGTTGTTAATAGAGATAACACCTAAAATAATTTAGAGATTTGTGAATTAGGGATTTCAAATCTGTATACTTTATCTCTATTTTTGAATGCTCTACGTGCTACATTTAAGAAATTATGATACGCCGTTACAAATTAACGCAACGTTGATAGAGTTGCCAATTGTGGATTTCAGATTTGGGAATCAAGAATTAAATTCACTTGTGTGGTTGTCTATGCCAAATGCTCAGCTGTTGCCTGCTGTTTTAACATCGCTTCCTGTCCCGTCGGTCACAACCGGTGTCACACCTTCTATCCCCGACTCGATGCTCGCGCGGCATAGGGCTGCTATGCAATACGTCGCGCGCTACTCATTGCCCTACTGGACACGATCACCTTTACCCACTAGCCATCGCTGGTGTCGCACTCTCCATTCCCGAGTCGTTGCTCGCTACGGCCATAGGGACCATGGCTACCCTACTACACACCGCTTCTTGCGCCACTACCTACCCTGCTTCCTTCGTCTATTCACCGATGCCCGTCTGCGCGCCTACCCCATAGCCCTTATCCATTATTGTTGTGTTGCCGCCTGTGCCGTCGTCACAAAGAGGGCGAGAGAGCATGGGGTGTCAGGAATGAAGGGATAGTTGATGTTATGCTCGAGGAATGGAGGAAGATGGACCTTAGCGAATAGACCGTGTAGGGAAGATTGAGAGAAGGAATGGATGGGACAGGTTGAAATGGACTTAAGTTGAAATTCCTATTTTTAAGCTCATTTAATAGTATATACATCTAATATACTTGCTATATACTAAGTTTTTTTTCAAAAAAAATAGGGTGTACATCGTACACCCATGTCCCTATACTAGGTATGCCCATGTTTGGCCATGGGGACAAATGCGTCTTCTTGCTACGAGGCACTGAGGAGGAGCAAGAGGTTGAGGTGGCGTGTTGAATCAAAGCTATGGAGCTTGCTGCCGCCGTGGTTGTAGGGAGGATGCGGTGCCGGATCAGGGGGAAGAGGCGGAGCAAGGCCGGCGGGGAGGTGGCGAAGCCAAACAACACAGTGAGGAGGTGGCTCCGAACTGGGGCGAAGTAGATGGCGTGGGGAGGAGGTAGAGCAGGGCTGGCGGGGTGATGGGGAGGAGCCGCCGCCTAGGATTTGAATAGGAGCATGCGTGAGCGAGGAGAGGAATGAGGCCTGGATGGCGTTGGGTTGGGGGGCTCGGTTGCCTGGTGGCATTTGCGAGTACTTATCCTCTAACTCCGAAGGCAATTATGTATTTTGGTGTTCTACTCCAGGTGGGAGTGGGTCAACCCTCGCTCCAAAAATTTGCACTACATGTCACTCCAAATCTTCCCTGCTCTCGTTCTAAAATTTATGGAGTTAGGGTGTTTGGCAAAGCTCTACCTAACTTCCACTAGAATTTAGGAGTGGGAGTTGTGCCAAATAGATTCTAAGCTAATATTAAAGGTAACAAAAGTTTAAAAAGTGAAGGCACAAAGATGTAAAGAGTTTAAAAGTAATTTAGTAGTATCTCATATTGCCTTACAACTTACCAGGATGGTAAAAACTCTGTGTAGTTCCAAAAATAGAACAAAGCGGCGGCAGCTGTATTGTTGGAGGCTTTGGAGTTCCACGAGAGTACGAGACAACGACGGGCGGGCGCGGCGTGTTAGAGTTCCACGTCAATTGCGGCTGCCTGCGCGGAGTCCCACGGCGACTTGAAGCTCGGAGACAATTGGCGGCCTGGGAAGGCGGTGGCTCGACGAGCGTCAATCGAGTGGCGGTATATCGCAGGCAACATCCCGGTGAGGCTGACCGAGAAAGGAATGGCTCGCATGATGAAATATGTTTAGCTGGCTTTGGATTAGGGATGTCAATTTTACCTTATTATCCATGTACCCGTAAGTAAAAACCCTAATAGAGATGGATATATTCCTCTTTTGTTATTCACGGGCATGTTTATAGAGGCTAAATTTTACCCGACGAGCAAACGGGTATAGGTATAGGGGAGCTCCACCCATACTCGTTTTGCCCGATTACCCACCACCTTCTACTGACATATGGGTTAGAACAGTTGCCCAGTTGGCCCCCTGATCCCCAATTTGTGATACCTCGTATTAGTAATTGTTGAACTTGAGCATCTGTGTGTTATTTTAATTCTTATTCTCGTGTACATTTGAAATTTTAAATCATTGATAATCATTCTTCAATCAATAAAATGTAGTTGATTCCTATAATTTTATTAAAATAATTGTATTAGTACCATAGCTCATTAGCTTCTAGTGCCATTTGTGATGGTAACCACATTGTTATGGACGATGGATTGACACCGAGGATCTTACGAGGGCGTCGGATAGCCGAGGATCTCGCCAGAGCACCACCGAAGAAGGACAAAACCTAAGGTGGATTAGATATCAGGGAAAAAGAGGGGAAATCACGTCATTCTTCTCAGTGTTTAGAGGAGAAACATGGACATGGGTTTTAACGAGCATGGGAGGAGACGTAGCAACGGCTACAAGAGGACTTGCTCGCCACCGCAGCACGTGCGTGATCTGCGCCGTCGTCGCCTTCACCGCTCTCTTCCCCTCCATGCCTTGCGCCACTGGTAGCTAGGACACCGAATGGTGCCTTTAGTTCCCTCGGCTGGGCTGGCTATAGCCAAAGGGTATTGCTAGCCCCGTTGGCCTAGTAAGATCTTTTTTTTAAAAAAAAATCACACAACAAATATATCTTCTCCTTGCAAGTTGGAACAGAAATTAGTTAAGATTTGGAATAGAAATCTGGAACAGAAAATAAATACAGCAACAGTCAGCTGGACCCACATCGACCAACATTTTCCGCTGGTCGGCGTGCTCGACTGACTGGAGCAAGGAACAAGTCAAGCTCGAGGTGCAGTGAACCGCGGCCATGGAGCTCATCGATGGCAGGATCGGTGCGTGCATCAGTCTAGACGTAGAGCCTGACCAGGAAGCGATCCGCGCGCACGTGGCTTTTGTCATTGCAAACCAAGCATGGGCTAGGCATTTTTTCGAGCGTTCCGTGCGCATACAAACCAGAGTCTCCACTCACCAGCGCCAGCAGCTCAAGAAGCTGAGAAATCCAGATCGGGCGGCCAACATGAGCGTGGTGATCCTGGACGACTCGACGGTGCACTCCTTCGAGGCGGACGAGGCCGCCTTCATCCTTCGTGCGTAGCGTCGACGCACGCTTCGCCCTCTCCCGCGTAGAACTTCACCGCGTGCTCGAGTCCTTCCGTCTCCTCGGCGCCGGCTTCCTATACGCCGAGCCGCGCCCGCTCCCCACCGAGGTCGCGGCGCTCTACGACGCCGTCGTCGAGCAGTTCGACGATGACCACAGTGGCGCCGTTGACCGCGACGAGATGCACTGCATCATGGCAGTGGAGCGCCGAGTAGTGCGGGCGAAGGCATCAGCGCATTGATTGTTGGGGGATGTCGTGCAGGGAAATCGGAGGAGGTTGGAGGGCTGCCTGGTGCAGTGGGCACCGGGAGCGCCGAGCAGATCCAACTCAGAGCTGGAGTTTGTAGATTAAAATAAAGTGAATTAAGTTTATATTTTTAGTCTAAAATGTAAACAAGATGACACATCTAAACACTCTTAATGTACTCACAGCTCCAACTCCATAAATTTCTGGAGTTAGGAATACCCTGCTCCACCAACTCCACGGATTTTGGTGGAGCTGGAGCTGTCCCAAACACTTAGTCGTATGCGGATTTATCGGGACGACCGCGTAGGGAAATCGGAGCGGAAGGAAGAAAGAACCGCTTCACCGCTGCTCCACCAACTCCACGGATTTTGGTGGAGCTGGAGCTGTCCCAAACACTTAGTCGTATGCGGATTTATCGGGGGCGACCGCGTAGGGAAATCGGAGCGGAAGGAAGAAAGAACCGCTTCACCGCTAGGCTCTTTTAAAGCAGCGAAGATATGTAGTTTTTATTGTCCTCTAACTTTTTCACCGTAGTTTTATTAAAGATATTATTTATTTTGTTTAACTAATTTCCCTGACGGTTCCACTGCTGTTTTTAGACGTTCCACTAATAGTCCTGCTTGTTGAGATAAAGATGCTTGTTGAGATATAGATAAACTCTGAGTTCTGGTTGTCCAAATATGGTTAAACTTTATCTTGGTGTGGGTGAATTCGAATCTATCTTTTATTGGCTACTACTACTCCCTCCATCCAAAAATATAAGGCGTATTTTGATTTTGCACAAGGATTAAGGTTATGATAAAATTAAGAAAGGTATGAGAGAAAATACTTAGATACCCCCCACTTAATTGTCTTGGAAGATGAGAGATAATATTTTGTGTGGTTGGTAACGAATAAATGCATATGGTTGAGAGAAAATAAATAGGGGTATAGAAGGAAATGCCTTATTAAATCTATATGCAAACCTTAGATTTATAGACAAGACCATTCAAAAAATAAGACTTATAAACTTGGACGAATGGAGTATATATTTTGCACCCCTTATACAGGAGAATCAATCTAACAAAGAGTGACAACATTTTTACCTCCCTACATCGTGTGTGCTCCCTGTTCAAGCTTACTATTGTATTGGTGTGTCGTGATTGATCAAGGATGGGCAATATCATTTTACAACACATTATCAGGAGCATGTTTGATTTGTTTCACTAATATTTTTTATTTATTCTGAATCTTGTCATTGAATTGTTAGAACATCACCGATGAATTTGTTGAAATATTGAAATCAAATGTGTGGAACATTGATGAACTACCCCTTATAACTTAATGTGTGGAACATTGTTAATGAATTATTGGAAGTTGAATCAAAACATGTGGAACATTGTCGATGAACAATTGGAACATCGAAATAAAAAATTGGAAAATTTTATTTTACCAACAGGAACATCCAACATCCACCCGGTTTATTCTTCCTACTTAATTCAAAAGATATGCACGGAACATTTAGAAGTAATTCATGAAATATTTTATCTTTATATATTAGAACACATGACATATTATATCATTAGTAACTTAAAACATAAAAGTCTTGTTTTGAAGATCGCGTAAAAAGAAAAACGGATGTAAACTGGATGCTCGGTTTTAAAACATATCATTACTTGAACTAGTAAGAATCGCATGGCTATGCCACGCCGCTATGTACTGTATTTGGAAAACACGTCAGATTTCCAAAACGTGGACTACGTCATAATCCTGGATGGATAACGGGAGACCCAGACTAATCATATGTGCTTCCAACGAGATTGAACAGATGTAGAGTGCAGACAATGATAGAAGTAGAAGAATCCAGATTGGTGAGTAAGCATGGAATAGGTT
Organism: Otatea glauca; assembly: GCA_036346275.1. Lineage (NCBI taxonomy): Eukaryota > Viridiplantae > Streptophyta > Magnoliopsida > Poales > Poaceae > Otatea > Otatea glauca. Next base: position 74,580,018 of record CM070711.1, read on the forward strand.
GTATTAGACAGTGCTAGGTCAAAGGAGAGCAAAAGGAGTAAGATTATCGTGTTTTCTGGTTGTGTTGATAAAACACGTAATAAACAGTCGTAGGCATCTGTAAGCCTGGAGTATAAAAAAAATATAGTAAGCACCAGATGTCTTGCACAAAATATGTTGAGGACGCTCTTTGTAAATGTCGGAAGCCAAACGTCTTGGATTGCTATTGGTAGTGGCATTTCTCTGCGAGGAGCAGACGGTGGAATGAGTTGGATATGGAGAATTGAAAGTGTAATTATAGTTAACTGTGAGAATCGTTGTATATATAAGAGACCTGTTCGGTGCTAAACAGCTCCGCCACTTGGAAACACCCTCCTCTTGACCGGTGCCTTTTCTTCGATGGTACTGGTAGCCCGAAGCGTGATGAGAACAGTATATGTTAATCTTTTGTTGTGGGTGATTATAAGAACAAAGTGTATGTAAATGGGTGTGTAGATATAACCTGATGCTGTTCTCGGAAGCAAGCAAATCGTTGTCGTTAGTGCATAGCATCCGCTTGTTTACGCTTCGTAAGAAAATGTTACATAGCTTCTTTTTCGTAAGCAAAATCTTAAACAATGGGAGGACAAAATGATATCTGCATTTTAGGTCACCTGATCGTAGCAAACTTTAGCAAGTACATAGAAATAGATTTTAAAGGAAAAGAAAAGCAAACACTAAGATTCGGCAAGATTTTATGATTCTTCAACTATTGAGCTAAACCAAGAGCCCCTACTAAGTGCAAACTAATGTAGTAATCATATATGAATATAGGCTCCTGTATTGAATGAAAAAAAATCGTAAGAAATAGTAAATCAAGACAAAATAACAACTTGTGTTTTTTTGTGTGTAAACATGATGTTTCAATGCAAGCTAGCGCAGATCAGGTTTACATCATTTAAGAACAAAGGCACAACGAAAGCATACACCATAACAACTACATTAGCACTTCCACAAATCTGAAATATGAATAGCAATTTATTCAGTTTCTCGATGCAATTGAGTTTCTCGATGCAACTGAACATGATGTATTTTAACTAATCATTGGAAAGTAATTGTTGTTTATTGCGGTGTGCGACTGCTGTATAAATCTTATCTAATTATTATATGAATTATGGATTGTCAGTTTGAGTATGACCATGCCTAAGAAACGAACAGAGCTCTGGTCCAAATAACACATATGTTGGTCTACCTACATGTGTGCTCGAATTAGTTAGCATCAAAAGGAAGTTGTTTACTTGGCAGACTTCTTGGTTGACCGACAGCAATTATCCAAATCGGCTTGACGGACACACCGAGGAGGAAGCATCCAATGTAGAAAAAAATGTCCTGTTGTTTATAACATCTTAGCAGCATCTTATCAAATGCAACACAATAAATAGCAAAATGGTGTTGAAGCTTGAAGTATCCATAGCATTATTTTGGGGCAGGCACTCCTTTTTTGGCAGAAGGAAATTCTTATACCAAATAGAGGAGCTTAAAGTAAGTGCAAGGAGTAAGCTGTAAAAAGATAGCTACAACTCATATGTCTAAACCAAATTTGGCATATGCGAACCCTGAACCTTGTTTTCTGAGAAGCTGGACAGGGCCTAAATCCCATTAACAGAAAGTGTTCAAATGTAAGTAACTACGTCATTCTATTTTCAGTTGGACATCGTTTCAAAGATGGAGTGAAATCATAGTGTTGAAAGGAATTCTAAAATCAGGAACCAAAATCCATGAGATAGTAGCAACCTGAAATCTGCAAAGGTAAGGAAGACTCGAGCTGTTCCTGGAGAACCTGTACATTATCCAAAGGATTATCTGACGAGCTGTCTGCAAAGCTGGCCTTAGATGAATAAAAATAACAAAACAATAAGAGTGACAACAGTTTCTTCTTAAACTGAAATAAAAGCAGTAGCTGCAACTCTCGCAGAAGACTACACCTAGTTTTGAACCATCCAATATAGAAACATGACTCCGAAAATATTTCTGACTGTAGTGATTTACTAAGTTAAATCAAAGCAACACAAACGACATCCTTGATTATGCGTTGTAGCGCTGCCTCACCGGTGAAGAACCGCGGGAACCTGACGGGGAACACGATGGCCTTCTACAGCTACTGCTTGGTGCTGTTGAGTCTTGTGACTTCGCTCCACCTAACGTCTGTCTTCTCGGAGAAGATCGCCTAGTGGAGCCCAACACGGAGCTTGGCCAACGCAGCGGTGTCGCAACGCAGAGCAGAGGCCTAGGAAATAGAGGCCAGTGGCCTGGAGCGAGGGCTGAGGACAACCAAATAGATCACTGGGAGGCCACAGCGGAGCGGGAGGTCAACGGAGGTAGCGAGAGCTGGGGATGACCAGACGGATTGCTGGGAGGCGCGGGAGGGCGACGGAGGCAACGGGCTGGCCTTCGCAGCGGCAGTGGGCTGAGCCTCCTAGCGATCTGGGATGGCGACGGGGGCAGCAGAACGGCTAGCGGCGTAGCGGTGTGAGAGGACGACGGAGGCAGCGAGGTAGCCAGCTGTCAGGAGTAGCTTCATGGCAGGAAGAAATATTCAGAAGTTGGGCTCAGATTCATCTTCAGAAGAAGTCGACAAGAGCAAGTAACGATTCACAGACTTCACTTGAAGAGTTGGAGGGCCAGGATTTACCAGATGGGAAGCATTAAGTGAAATCTAACGGATAGAATTAGAAATAGAATTTACTGTGTGGCTGTCATTTACTTTTTGAAATACCGTGTCTTGTCATTTCAGAGCACTTAGCTTTTACAAAACTTTCACCGCTGTAAAAGAACTCTGGCGTTATAAGCCGAAGCAGGATGGAAATGAGAGGAAGAATCGATTCCCCAAAATTAGTCTTCTTAGAGTAAAGTAGAATAGTGTAGAACCCTATTTCTCTACGGTACTTCCTCGCGATTCTTCCGTATTTTCTTGTCTGATCTCAGTCGCCATGACTGGGATCTGACAAAGGTATCAGAGCAAGATCGATCCTCGGATTTGAATCTGACCCGTGGAGGTTGGTTGCGATACACTAATTCCGTAAAATTTCAAAACTGGTCGGATTTGGAGGCTTCCTCTTTGGATCATCAATCAAGGCGAGCAGGCAGATGCATAAATGGTGGTAACAACTCGATCGTAGGAGAATATGGCTAGCAAGGAGGAACTATCTGAGGTGAGAGCAGAGATTGCCACGATCAAGGAAGATCTAGCAGATCTGAAGTCGTTGAAGACAGAGTTCAAAGAAATGAAGGACATCTTGAAGCGCATGTGCAATGCTAGACCATCAAGTCCAAGGCATGTCGGGGAAGAAAATCAGACTAGAACGAGCACGTCGGTAGCAGAAGACGTTGAGACCAGAGTTGTAATGACAGATCTGTCTTCAGCAGGGATTCAGGTAACCAACCAAAACACGTTTTGCCCAACATCAACTCAGAATGACCAGAGGATAGACAGAGGAGTGCGAGAAGTGCAATTCACAGTGGGACAAAATACGTCAACCCCAAAGTTTGGTACAGATCTTAATCACTTGAGCACACCACCCATGATCCCAAACCACAGTCAGGGAAATTGGGGAGGAACAGGAGCTTACCAGTACATGAATAACTTTGACATGCAGGGAACACGAAGGCCTCCTGTAAATGTTTGGAACAATTATGGACTGAAAACACATCGTCCAGGGGTTCAATGGATTGATGGTCAAACAAACTTACCCATGGGGGAAGTTAGTAATACCAATCACTATGCCGAGGCAGTAATTAAGGGGCCCAAGCTGGAGATACCACTATTTGAAAGAGATGGGGTACTGAATTGGCTAAAGCAGAGTGAAAAACTCTTTGAAATCTCTGGAACTCCAATGGATCAATGGGTAAATCTAGCATCAGCACACTTAACTGGTCGTGCGGCTACTTGGTTTAAGGGAGTGGGGATTCCTAGTTATGCTTTGACATGGCCACAATTTTGTGCGATGATTAGTGACCGTTTCTCAGACTTGTCAACTCATGAAGCCGTTGAAGATTTGCAAAATATCAGACAACAAACAACCATGTCTGACTACATTGACAAGTTTGAAGAATGTGTTGCTTTGGTAAAAAGGGATCATTCATACTTGCAAGAGCATTTCTTGTTGAGTTTCTTCATTGGGGGCCTAAAGGGGGACATAAAACATGATGTTAGTGGCCAAAGGCCGCAGGGATTAATGGAAGGTTACTGGTATGCCAAAATTTATGAAAAGTCAGCAGCAGCAAAGAGAAGCCAGTTGACAACTAATTACAGCCGAAACAGATTTGGCAGTAATGTGTCCAAGCACAGTCAAATGGGCAATAAAACAATGACTCCTAGGAACACTGAAAACCCAAATTCTGATAAAAAAGAAGAGAAGAACAGAAACCCCTGCTGGTACTGCAAGGAACCATGGAGTCCATCCCATAAGTGTAAAATTAAAAGGGCACTTCATACCCTACTCATGCGAGGGGATGAGGAAGACACAGATGCTTCAGAAGATAAGGAAAGGGCAGTGGACAATGGATTTGTCACAGCACTTGGTAGTCTGGAGGATGATTCACAACAGCAAAATCAAGAGCAGTTAATGTAGATTTCTTTACATGCAGCAAGGGGAGTAGTTGGTATATCTACTTTTGCTTTGATTACTAATATTGGGGGTATTAAAGTGGTAGCATTAGTAGACAGTGGTAGCACAAATTCTTTCATTGACTATGAGTTGGCTCTTAAAGAAAATTGGCCTCTAAAATATGGAATGGTTAAGAAAGTGGCTGTAGCTGGAGGAGGAGAGTTAAGGTGTAATGCTGTGGTCAGTGACTTGGAATATACAATACAAGGGGTACAATTCAATGACTCTTTCAACTTATTACCACTGAAGACTTATGTTGTTATTCTAGGAGCCGATTGGATTTTTGAACACAGCCCCATTGGTCTGGATTTGAGGCAAAGGAGTCTGTCAATTTGCAAAGCAAACAGAATCATTCAATTCAAAGATTATACTAACCCACCTAGAGACCGCCACATCAGTGCAACCAAATTGGGAAAGATGATGAATAAAGGAGTGTTGGGATGTGTTGTTCAAGTCCGGTTCATATCCGAAACTAAAGAGGAACTGGACCGAACTATACCTACCGACTTTGAAGAAATACTGCAACAGTTCTCTGAGGTCATGATGGAACCTAAAGGATTACCACCAAAAAGGGAATGCAATCATGCTACACACCTGAAATCAGGAGCTGAACCTCTGAACCTTAAACCCTACAAAGTACCTCATTATCAAAAGGAGGCAAGGGAGAGTATTATTAAGCAACTAATGGAGAATGATGAAATCAGACACAACGTCAGTCCCAACGCAGCACCAGAGGTCATGGTAAGGAAGAAAGATGGGTCATGGAGATTATGCGTGGACTATCGACAGTTGAACTCGATGACAATTAAAAACAAATTTCCAATGCCAGTCATCGAAGACTTGTTAGATGAATTGCATGGGGCAGAAATATTTACAAAGCTGGATTTGAGGTCGGAATATTACCAAATCAGAATGAAAGAGGAGGATATTCACAAAACAGCTTTTAAGACTCATCTTGGGCATCATGAGTATTTAGTAATGCCTTTTGGATTATCCAATGCCCCAACCACATTTCAAGCTCTAATGCGTTCCATTTTTGCCAAGTACTTGAGGAGAGGCATATTGGTTTTCTTTGATGATATCCTGGTGTACAGAAAAGATAGAGATGAGCACAAGAAGCTTCTCAAGATAGTGCTGGGAATACTGCAAGAGAACAAGCTAAAAGTGAGACTTAGCAAGTGTATCTTTGCCACACCTCAAGTGGAGTATCTTGGACACATTATCAATGGTCAAGGAGTTGCTACAGATCCGAAAAAGATAATGGATGTACTTAATTGGCCTAAGCCGAGAGGTATCACACAATTAAGAGGATTTTTGGGCTTGACCGGCTATTATAGGCGATTTGTGAAGGGATATGAACAAATATGTAGGCCGTTGTTTGATATGTTGAAAAAAGATGCTTGGAAGTGGGGAGAGGCTCAGCCGAAAGCTTTTGAAGACCTCAAAAGGATAATGACCGGTTGCCCTGTACTCAGTCTTCCAAATTTCGACCAACCATTTGTAATAGAGACAGATGCATGCGGAACTGGGATCAGAGGAGTATTGATGCAGGGTGGTAGACCGATTGCATACTTCAGCAAGGTTTTAGGACCTAAAACCGCAGCACAATCGATTTATGATGAAGAAGCCTTGGCAATTTTGGAGGCCTTAAAAAGGTGGAGGCACTACTTGTGGGGAGGAATGCTGATTATAAGGACTGATCAGAAGAGTCTTCAGTACATTACCACTCAGAGAATGACTGAAAGCATCCAACACAAGTTGCTATTGAAATTACTTGAGTTTGATTATAAAGTTGAATATAAAAAAGGAAAAGAAAACGCAGCTGCTGATGCATTACCTAGGAGGGATAGTCTTGCCAATGCACAAGAAGGATCATGTCAAGCTATAGCAACAATATCACCTAAATGGGTTGTAGATGTCAAGAACAGCTATATTGATGATGAACATAGCCAAAAGTTGCTCACAGAAGCACAAACTGCTAGCAATATGGAAGCAGAATGTACATTAAAGGCTGGATTGTTAAGGTATAAAGGAAGGATATATGTGGGGGGGGGGGGGGAAGGAGAATTAAGGCAGAAAATTATGGCTGATTTTCACTCGTCAAAATTTGGCGGGCATTCTGGTGTTCGAGCGACTTATCACAGGATCAAGAGACTCTTTTACTGGCCCAGGATGAAGGAGAATGTTGAGCAATTGGTAGCGGAATGCCCGATTTGTCAAATCACAAAGACTGGGCCTATCGCAACGCCAAGTCGAAGGCTAATACACAGGAGAGGAGTTCCTACTGCCCAATGGTTAATTCAATGGTTAAATTTAGCTCCTGAAGATGCTACTTGGGAGGATGTGATGTTCATACAGAACACTTTTCCTGAATTTGTTCCTTGAGGACAAGGAACATGCTGAGCAGGGGGAAATGTCAGGAGTAGCTTCATGGCGGGAAGAAATATTCAGAAGTTGGGCTCAAATTCATCTTCAGAAGAAGTCGGCAAGAGCAAGTAACGATTCACAGACTTCACTTGAAGAGTTGGAGGGCCAGGATTTACGAGATGGGAAGCATTAAGTGAAATCTAACGGATAGAATCAGAAATAGGATTTACTGTGTGGCTGTCATTTACTTTTTGAAATACCGTGTCTTGTCATTTCAGAGCACTTAGCTTTTACAAAACTTTCACCGCTGTAAAAGAACTCTGGCGTTATAAGCCGAAGCAGGATGGAAATGAGAGGAAGAATCGATTCCCCAAAATTAGTCTTCTTAGAGTAAAGTAGAATAGTGTAGAACCCTATTTCTCTACGGTACTTCCTCGCGATTCTTCTGTATTTTCTTGTCTGATCTCAGTCGCCATGACTGGGATCTGACACCGGCACGACGGCGACGGACTCAAGGAATGGGGATTGGGGAGACGGCCTAAGGGTGTGGGGATTGGGAGAAGAAACCAAGGGCAGTGAGAGGACAAAGCTGGCTAAGACGGAGGGGCAGGATGATGGATGAGGATCGATCGAACGCGCTAGGGAGAGCGGAACCCTGTAGTTTCTGCAATCCAAAGAGGACACGCGGCGTGAGAAGCGGTAAGGATTCCGTACATCACCAAGATTAATAGCTACTAGATGCTCTCCTGGCCAGCGCGTTGCCACGGGCGAAGGAATCGTTGACACAGTAAGAGATTCCGATTGAGAAAGAAAATCTTTTTTTTCTCTGGTAGTTAAGGCATACTCTCAGGACCATTCTAAATTTTTTTTAAAGAATTTACAAACTTAGCAGCTCAATTAAACTAGTGAAACCACTTAAAGTGCGGCATCACCGGTCTTTAAAACAAACAAAAAAAACTTGATCATGATTTGAAATTTATACAGTAGCGTAGGTATGTTTTTAGGACATTATTTTTTTTTCAAGAACTCACAAATTTAGCAGTATAACCAAATCAACAAAACTACTTCACATGTATTAGTAGCATTGCTGGTATTTTTAAAAATCACACAAATTTGATCATGATCCTTTTATTTAGGCAGGTTTGTGTGTTGTTGCGGGCATAAAGAATCGCTGACACAGGTAGAGATTCTAACAGAGAAAGAAAATATTTTTCAGAAACACACAAGAAAGAAGCCGAATTGTCGTAGTGTTTAAAAATCGCAAAAGATTGATCACGATCTGATTTTTTTTTGTTAGTTCAGGCATGCTTTTAGCATCCTTGTAACAAATTTTAAAGAATCTACAAATTTAGTAGCTCAACCAAATCAGCGAATTTGTTTTAAGTGCGTCGGTGGCATGTAAGAATTTTTAAAAATCGCAAAAGCTCGATTATAATCTGATATTTTGGAATGCCCTGTTAAAAAAAACTGTGGCACAACAGTGTAGAACAGTAATCGTGAAGCTACAGTACCATGCGTCTCGTGGATTTGACCTTGGGACCTGAGCCGCGGCCGGGAAGAGCTCAACGACCCGAGCTAAGGACGCTTCGTGAAATTTGATGCAAACATTTTTTTGAGCCTACTTTGAAAGTACTGTAGCATAGGAACACGTGTCGGGAGAGGACGGCTGGCCTCCGTACCTCCCAAGAACTATAGTATTTATATGATATATAGATTCGCTGTTAAAAAAAATGTTTTGGAGCTATGCACTGACGTGTGACTTGTTATGTGTTTCTTTCTACAATTTTTTTTGTATTTTTAAGTGGGCCGTTCGCAAGGATTAAAATTTCGTCAAAATTTCGTGACATCTTGTTTACGGTCATGGACAAGTTTTGAAATGCCAGCCGGAGTTAAAAAATTTAAATTGCTACAGTATCTCGCAAATCTCGGTTTTTTTAACCCTTAGAAAGTCATCTCCTATGAAAATTTGTTGAAAGTCTGAATTTTTTAGATATTTTTTAAAAACTGCAGAAACACTATCGGATTTTTATAAAATTGTACATGCTGTATTATGTTGTGAAAAATTTATTGTACCATCCTAAGAAGTGTAGGATCATATATAAAATTTTAAAAATAATTTAGCTTATTTTTTATCTTTAAAAAATCTAAAACCGAATGAACATAATTGGGACAGTAATCTTGTCAGAATTTTATAAAGTTTCTCGAGTGTGATCATGATCCAAAATTTTTATAAGAGATTAAAAATTGCCTCGGTACCATTCTCTAAAATTTCAAAAAATTTAACTTTTTTTTGCACAATAAAATATATGTATGCATTGAACTTCATTTGTTATATTTAAAAAATCAAAAACATAAAGAACATAAATGGTATAGTGCACTTGTAAGAATTTTATAAATTCATTGGAGCGTGATTATCATTCAAATTTCTATGAGATCTTAAGCATTTCCTTAGAACCCTTATGCAAAATTTTCAAAAATTTTAAACCTTTTTTTATTATTAAAGCAGATCTATGTATTGATCATCAGGCTTTTATCAGGACATAGCACTGTGAGAATTTTTGAAACTTTTTGAAGCTTGATCATCATTTGAAATTTTTATATAAATATTAATTATACAGCAATAACAGCTAAAATTTTTTAAAAATTTTCTAACGTGGTATGTATTATTTTACATTTAGTTGAAGTTTGCGGGTATGGCTTTTATGAGGACAGTAGCACTGTACAAAAATTTTAAAAATTCATGAAGCTTGATCACCGTCTGAAAATTTTATGAGAATATTAGTGATGCATCATAATCATGAAAATAAAATTTAAAAAGTTTTTAACATGTTTTGTTTTATTTTTCATACGGTTCAAACTTGTCGGTCAGTGTTTTATCAGGACAGTAGCAATTTTTGAATTTTTAAAAATTCCTAAAATTTTATAATCATTTGAAATTTTATGGGAACATCACTGATATGTCAGGACCTACACAAAAAAGTTCAAAATTTTTCGACGTAGTTTGAGCCATTTTTTGCTCGGTGCAATTTTGCCAAGATCCCGGCAAAACCGATCAAAATTTCGGTTTTCTCAGTAGAAAAAACTCCAGATTTAAATTTTTGTTTTTGTATTTGGTTTAGAATTTATCCAAAATTTCTAAATCTCGTTGAGATTTTATTCTCCGGCTACGGATAAGATTTAGAGCGAAAACGAGATTTCAATCTCGGCTGTTCGTATGTTTCTTGGTTGGCTTGGACCCGACACGCATGCAGTCTTGTGGACTTGGATGACACATGGGCCGAAAGGGTGAGCGGCAGGTGGCTCAGTGCCGCTCGAGCGGCATGTGGACGCTCCCTAGATCTCCAACGGGCAACGGACATGCAGCCAAACAGGTCCTTATTTTCGCCCTAGCACATCAAACAAGATAGTCTAATGGGTGACATTTTTGCCGTTCAGCCAAGCCTATATACATTGAGCATTAACTGGGCCTATCACCAACTATGAACTATGAACTCCGAAAATAACACGAGATGATGATGGGCTCAAAAGGGCTAAACTGCACAGGGTCACGAGAAGAGAATTTTTATATATAGCCCTTGATTTGTTAAGAGTAATCTGAACTATTAGGTCAAAAAGAACAATTGATCCAAATTTAGCGCACACTGAAAGAGCTTGCAGAGAAACGTACCCGCCTGGCTCCTTATATCACCAGCGAGAAGCGACCATAGCAGATCTCGTCCAGAGAGGGCCATCATTTCCAAGAAACTGGCATGGAAAGCAAAACTTGCAGGCGGCAGCCTATGTATGAGTCGTAACTTGGTGCTTGGGCTACATGGACCGATGAACTTCCAGTCCCCAATAGTAATGGACTAGGCCGAATGGCCAGCATATCTGTTTTTATTGAGCACATCAGGTGCCTCTTGATCGTGGGCCATCTTTTGATCCAATCGGTTTAAAATCGTGAATTTTTATTTTAAATAATACAATTTTTTATTCAAATTGCAAAAATATACGTCCATCTCAAAAAATTACAAAAATATATTTTTATCGCCAGAATGGGCGATCGCCCGCATCTACAGAGCGATCGGTGCGACTTTCAACGCCGATATTTCACGTGTCTTGATCGGTTCTAAATAAAATCATAACTTTTTCATATGATGTTGGATGGAGATAAACTTTATATGAAAATTGTAGCTCTCGACGGGATCTACAACTTTTGTATACAAATTTTTTTCATTTGAATCCATTTAGATAGCAAAAAATAAGATAGAAGTTTCAGATCTAAAAACAGATCTGTTTTTAGATCTGAACATTCTATCCCATTTTTGACCATCTAAATGGATTCAGATTGAAAAGGTTTATATACAAAAGTTGTAGATCCCGTCGAGAGCTACAATTTTCATATAAAGTTCATCTCCATCCGACATCATATGAAAAAGCTATGATTTTTTTTAGGAACTCACCGCAGACAGAGAAAATATTGCGCGTTCAGAGCGGCACCGATCACCCGTATATGGGGCGATCGCCCTATATATGGGCGACAAAAGTATATTTTTGTAATTTTTTGAGATGAACGTATATTTTTGCAATTTGAATAGAAAATTATATTATTTAAAATAAAATTTCTTAAAATCGTGACCTTATAAACACACACCTTCAAAATACGTAACAAGACGAAATTCTCCTTCCTCTGAAAAGAAAGTGTTTACACCAGAATTTGATAAATGTAGGATCAAGGATAACCGACTAGAGGGGGTCAATATGAGGTTTTTAAAATTCTTCGGCTCTAATTGCAATAAATAGAATTATACTCTAGAATTACAATTTTTGAAAATTAAGGTCTAAATGTTATAAATCTCACTAAGTGCACCGACAAACTAATTTAATCAATAATACAAACCTAAGCACAAGATCAAAACACTAAATAGCTAGGAATGTAAATGTCGTCACGCAAAAATGAGAAAATCAACCACAAGAGAGAAAGTGACGTAAGAATTTATCCCATATTCTCGGAGACTTGCCGGTCTCCCCTAATCCATGTTGAGGAAGTTTGATCACTTCAAGCCGGCTCTAATCACATGAGCCTCCCTCGATCACTTGGTAGTTTTCCCCTACTCCAGGTAGGCGAACTTCGGCCTTAAAAATTAACCGGGCTTTCTCACAAGCTCTTCGAGAAAGTCACCGGTTCTTTCGCCTCTAAGACGTCTAGGAGGTGGAAGCCTCCAAGAGTAATAAATTTTGATAATCGCTTGAGGCGTATCAAGTGTCTAAATTGCTCAATTTAATACTCACACTTGATTTCTCTCTTAACTACTCACAAAATGTGACTTGAATGCACTAGAGTAGAGGAGAAGCAAACAAGAGCTCAAAAATATGCTATAGTGTCCAAGGGTAGCTCTATGCTGCATATGAAGGTGTATTTATAGCCCTCATCAAATGCACTAGTCGTTGCTACCAAACCCCTGAAAAATTCATGGTGACCGGCACTACCGCTCATATGGAGCAGTACTATCGGCTATAGTCTCAACGGTCGACTGTTTCATTAAATGCACTGTCTGACTAGCTGTTACTATAGTGGGTCGACAGTACCGCCCATTTAGGGCTGGTACTGTCGGCTAAGCGGCCGTACCGCCCATCTGGGGTCATTACTGTCGGTCGAACAATCAACAAAAACATACCTCTTTGGAATATAACTAACGGCCCTAGGGCCGGTACTGCCGACCAAGCGGCAGTACCGTCTTACCATGAGCGGTAGTGCCGTCCATAGCAGAGGTGATTTAGTTTTTCAATTTTCTTTTGATCACAAGTGAAAATAATCATTTTATGAGCATTGATTGAGCCATTTTCACTAAAATCACATCAAGCTACTAATTAAAAGTCTCTCTTAATAGTACGTCACCTATTCTAACAATCCGATCTTTCTCCAAAACTCTGAGATCGGTAAAAGCAATGAAAAGGTCCTTAATTATACCTTTGCTCTTTAGCTTGATACAATGATCTTTTTTTTCTTTATTTTTCAAGCTTCATCGTGTTCCAGTTTAGGACCAACCTATTTTCAATATTCTCAAATGAAAATATTAGACCTTTAATTTCGATTGTCATTAATTACCAAACCAACACAAATTTAGGGCCTTAGATGCTTTCAACAAATCATGGCCAAATTATCAGGCTAAGAATAACAGGGTATTTTGGCCTATATCGAATAAAGAAAGAAAAGTTAAGAATATTATGGCCGATATTGATCTAGACATGTGATCTGTCCGAGTGGAGGCTGATACGGATCATGGTGAACAACGTGTCGGAGATGGACACGATCGGCCAATTTAAAGATGGTCAAGAGAGTGCGAGGAAAACAATACAATCAAATCAATAAACTCGCATTACTTTTACTTTTCTGTCAATTAAGAGTAGTCTTGTAACTTAGATCCTTTTGTAATATGATTCCGATCAATAAAGTTGCGCATCGCTGATTATTGATATTTGTCGATTATGTCAATCAGGTTTGATTTTCTCCGATCTTGTTGCGCATCGACTTTTTTGAGAAGATCTACCTCTTATCATCTGATTAGCCCTAATCGGTTAATTAGACTTATCGTTACCCTTATCATTTGATTAACCCTAATCGGCTAACTAGAATTATCGTTACTTTAGATTTTATCGACTTTTCAACTGTTTAAATCTTTTGCCGATCGTAATTTCATATCGGCTTTAAGTATATCTTCTGTTCATCTTATCGATTGCAGAATTAAATCGGTTGGCACGCCTCGAACTACAGAACCCAGCGTTCGTCACTTATGTTGAAGCCGATAGACCCCTCATGTTTTTGGCTCCAACAGAAAGGAATGCCAAAGTTTTGAGTAAATCTATAGTTTAGCTAACGTCTTTGTTACGCTGGCTTAGTTTACCTGAGAATTAGTCCTCTACCGTCGAAGTACGTAGAACGAACATTGCCATCAGGGTACGGTCTTAGTGTAAAGCCGTTCAAAAGAATCGTTTACAAATGCTCCGCTCAGGTTTGGATATTCACCGTTCCGCGTCAAGCTTTCGCGCAGCTGCGTTGATCAAACCTTCAGCGAGGCGACTGAAAAGGCCAAGCAATTGAATCCAACGCAAAAGAAGCCATACAAGTCATAAGCATAGCGCCGCGAACCAGCCAGAGTTCTTGCCACCTCTGTCCCCAGCCTCTACCACGCAACTTGGATACTGCTTCTTTTTTCTTCTTTGGTCATTTTTACCTTCGTGGAGTCGTCGTTTCCGTCCCATCCCATCACTTGGATTCAGATCCCGTGACGTGCATCTACAGGTGTGTTTGATAGAGTTTCAGTTTCTAGTTTTATCCGAGATCTAAAACTTATAGACTAAAATAAAGTGAATTAAGTTTATATTTCTTTATATACTCACAACTTCAGCTCACGGATATGGTGGCGCTGGGTATTCTCAGTTTTACCAGATCCGTGAAACTGTGAGTACATCAAAAGTCCCAGCTTCATCAGATCTGTAGAGATGGAGTTGTGAGTACATTAAGAGTGTTTAGATGGATCATCTTGTTTATATTTTAGACAAAAATATAAACTTAATTTACTTCAGTTTAGCTTATAAGTTTTAAATCTCAGTTAAAACTATAATCTAGAACTCTACCGCATAAACCATACGTGTTCTCACGTCCCTTCCGGTCTGAACGTGGACTCGTCGTTTTCGTCGCATCCCAGCACTTGGATTCAGATCCCGTAATGTGTGCTCATTTCCCTTTCAGTCTGAACGTGGACTCGTCGTTGACCTGCAATGCCACGGAAGGATCCACTGCTACACAGTCTCTCACACACACACTCGTTTTGTCTTCCCGTAGAACTAGTTCTAAAGAGACCTTAGTTCTAAAGAGACCTTTTTCTAAAGACATGATCAGAAACTATGGACGCTAGCTCTGTCCGATCAACACATCATGCTCGTCAGTGATCGCAACACCGGGTGTCTTTAGTATGTGGGATAAGGTTCAATAAGATAGGGGTGATCATGTATATTTGGTTTCATTATTTTAGATGAATAGAATAGTTTAGTATATATAGAGAATATTTATCAAATTTGTATCCCACCAATAGGATAGTTCCATACAAACAACTAAACACATAAATGATTTTTTTTCTCAAACTATTCATACATGTACTACTTAATACAAACAAACACACACTAAAGCATCAATCACTACAAGTTCTCGCGTGCTTATTTATTACTTCAACAGATAGGGAGAAAAAAAAGGAAAAGGATCTTTCTTCTTGCTCGGCATACGCAGGGTGAAGGTACGTACACGCGCAAATGTTATCATTCATGTACTTTCTGTTTCTCATCGTGCTACTACTAGATCGACTCGTATTCAACTAGATATCACTTTTTTTTATTCTAAATTATATTTTTTATCTGATTCAAAATCAGATACAAATAATTGTTGAATAATTAGGCATATTAATAATGAATCTATTTCGAAAATAAGATATGACAATAATTGAAGCTAGAACAGATGAAACAAACAAACTAGACAGAAGCAACATAAAAATTGCAATGTCTATCTCATCCATATTATTGGATAAACAGAATATAGATGAGGTTCGTCTACGTTACCGAGATGACACGAAGACGTTACGGAACACGGTAGCAGATGTCGATGAAGATCAGAAGACGATGTAGGCGAAGCTGACCATCGGTGAAGAAACCAGCGAGCAGTTGCATGTAGACGCTTCCCAAAAACGTGATTCACCCTCTCGTGGTGCAAGATCTCAAGGGCGGACGTTTCGAGACCTGCTCTCCCAACAGTCGGTGCACGCCGGTGGAGGGATGGGGAAGACAGAAGCAACGCAGTACTTCGGGAAGGCAAAATGTTCGAGAGGTATTGATCTGATCTCTGTTCTGCGTATATATAACAGAGAGAGGATCGTGGAGCGCGTTACGAGTCGGTTACGGATACCGCGTTAAATCCGTTTCACGATTTGAGTCGGTTACGGATTCTGCATGCAGTTAATTTCGCACAACGTAAACGTGTTGACCACTTAGTCCCACGTTGCAAAAACTGCAAAAGAGAACTGCATCTGTGCAAGCCATCGGACTCGATTTCGCTGCACCATTCATACGCATGTCGCGTACGCGCGCCGCCTGGTGTGGCGAGGCGAGGCGAGGCGTGGCGTGGCATGGCGAGGCGAGGCGAGCACGCGCATGTTCTCTCTTTTCTCCTTCTCATGCTCAAACATGGTGGAAGAAACTTCCCTTATAAGGTGGTCTTCATCAACCTCCACTAGCAATATGAGACTATTGCATTTCCACTTCTCTTCCACCTAATGGGCTTTTGGGATTTTTCATGAATTATTTTGAATTATTTGGGTCTAGCCCATGTAATTCCAACAATCCCCCACCGGATCCCAGAGGTCCCATAGGTCTTTGCCTATTTCAAAGTACTGTTTTTTACACCAGCTTTCGGTGACAATGGATTATGCCTTGAATTGCATCTGGACTTCAAGCTACATTTGTCTACAACTTGAACAATGGACTATGCCTTGAATTCCAAGTTTTATGCGGACAAGTTTCACTTAAGGCCCTCATTGATACTGGGCTACCGACAGTCTACCCCTCGGGTGGAGCGTATAAGTCATACTCTTTGGCCTCTTCATGAGTTTCTTAGAGAGTACCCATGTCTCACGGACTGTGATCAACAGTCGGACTCATATAGGTGTGTTCTTTCAAGAATGCTCTGTGGGACAACATCTTTGTTTGTGTAAAAACCAACAGAACACATTAAGATCGTAGTCAACTTGCCACACAATTCTTAAGAGTACAACATCTTTTCACGGAGTGGGATATAGAATGCACTCTTCTTCAGTTAATCCAACAGCTTGTTATTACCCATATACTAATTCACGGGATCTCCGATCACATAGCTTGGGTTACCAATGTGATTAACTACTTGGTAGGTCTCATTCCCATCTCCCTCGATGAACTATCTACCACATTTTGTGATAGACCCTTTGTAAACGGATCTGCCAGATTCTTAGCGGTTTGGATGTAATCCAAAGCTATCACTCTGAGTTTCTCAATTTTTTGACAGATTTCAACCGCCTTTTTACGTGTCTTGAGGATTTCATGTTATCCTTCGCACTGTTTACTTTCACGATAACCATTTGATTGTCACAGTTCATAAGGATAGCCGGTATCGGTTTTTCAACTACCGGTAAGTCCATCAAGAGCTCACGAAGCCATTCTGCTTCAACTGTTGCTGTATCCAATGTTGTGAGTTCTGCTTCCATGGTTGACCTTGTCAATATAGTCTGT
Organism: Otatea glauca; assembly: GCA_036346275.1. NCBI lineage: Eukaryota > Viridiplantae > Streptophyta > Magnoliopsida > Poales > Poaceae > Otatea > Otatea glauca. The sequence goes on from CM070711.1 coordinate 74,597,300, forward strand.
TTACAAGACCTCCATAAGACAGCACCATCACCAAGAGTAAATACATATCCACTCGTGGCATTGAGCTCATCAGCATCAGATATCCAGTTAGAATCACTATATCTCTCAAGTACATCAGGATACCCAGTATAGTGAATTCCATAACTCATAGTACCTCTCAGATAACGCATTACTCTCTCAAGAGCACGCCAATGATCATCACCCGGATTGGACACAAACCGGCTCAATTTGCTTACAACAAAAGAGATATCAGGCCTTATAGCGCTAGCTAAATACATTAGTGAACCAATAATCTGAGAGTATCTCAGTTGATCTCTAGTAATTCTTCGGTTCTTTCGAAGTATTAGACTAGCATCATAAGGTGTTGGAGAAGGCTTACTGTCCATATAGCCAAAACGGCTTAAGACCTTTTCCACATAATAGGATTGCACAAGTGTAATCCTATCCCTACCTTTGATCAACTTGATGTTCAGAATTACATCAGCTTCTCCCAGATCCTTCATATCAAAGCTTTGGGACAAAAACATCTTGACCTCGTTAATCACATCAAGATTTGTTCCAAATATTAGAATATCATCCATATACAAGCATAGAATAACTCCCTCACCCCCACTATAGCGGTAGTATACACATCTATCAGTTTCGTTTACAGCAAAGCCTTCAGATGTTAAAGTTCTATCGAACTTCTCATGCCATTGTTTGGGTGCTTGCTTAAGGCCATACAAAGATTTCAGCAACTTACACACTTTGTTCTCTTGACCATTTACTACAAATTCATCGGGTTGTTCAATATAAATTTTCTCATCTAACTCTCCATTAAGAAAAGCTATCTTAAGATCCATTTGATGAGCGAGAAGACCATTAGAGGCAGCCAAGGACAGTAGTACACGTATTGTGGTCAATCTAGCAACGGGTGAATAAGTATCAAAGAAATCCTCGCCTTCTTTTTGGGTGTAACCCTTTACCACAAGTCGGGCCTTGTATTTTTCAATAGTACCATCAGGCTTAAGTTTCTTTTTGAACACCCATTTGCATCCAACTGGTTTACAACCATAAGGACGATCTGTGATTTCCCAAGTTCCGTTAGCGAGAATGGAATCCATTTCACTACGGACTGCATCCTTCCAGTAGTCTGCATCACGAGATGCATATGCTTCTGAAATGGTCTTGCGAACGTCATCCACAAGGTACACAGTGAAATCATCACCAAAGGATTCTGCGGTCCTTTGTCTCTTGCTCCTTCTAGGAGCATCACTATCATCCTCCTCAGGAGTTTGTTCATGTGTTTGTTCAAAAAGCTCAACTAGTATGGCAGGTTTAGGAGTTGTATCACAAGTCTGACTCGGAATGCTATGCATATCGTTCATAGAAAATATATTCTCAAAAAATGTTGCATCTCGAGACTCCATTATCATACCAACGTGCATGTCGGATACCTCAGATTTAACTACCAGAAACCTATAGGCAATGCTGCAATGAGCATATCCCAAAAAGACACAATCAACAATTTTAGGTCCAAATTTGCACTTCTTTATTATCGACACAATGACTTTCGCCAAGCACCCCCAAGTGCGCAAGTAGGATAGTGATGGTTTTCTTCCTTCCCATCCCTCATATGGAGTTACCTCACTATTCTTAGTGGGAACTCTATTTAGGACATGACTCGAGGTCAACAAGGCCCTCCACCATGCCTTAGATAATCCCGCAGTGTCCAACATGGCATTAACCAAGTCAGTCAGGGTGCGGTTCTTCCTTTCGGCAACCCCGTTGGATTGGGACGAATAGGGAGGCGTCCTCTCATGGATGATACCATGCTTTGCACAGTATTGGGAGAAATCATTGGAGAAATATTTTTCACCACGATCCGACCTAACTCTTTTGATTTTTCTTTCCCGTTGATTCTCAACTTCTGCCTTATAGATTGTGAAGTAGTCCAAAGCCTCATTTTTTGTTTTTAAGAGATACACATAGCAAAATCTAGTCACATCATCAATTAAAGTCATGAAGTATCTTTTTCCACCCTTCGTTAACACACCATTCATCTCACAAAGATCTGAATTTATGAGTTCTAATGGGGCCAAGTTTCTTTTCTCGGCTGCCTTGTGAGGCTTGTGAGGTTGCTTAGACTGCACACAACTTTAGCACTTAGAACCTTTGACAATGGAAAATTTCGGAATTAATTTCATACTGGAAAGCCGAGACATAGAACCAAAATTAAGATGACATAGTCGTGAGTGCCAAACACTTGCCTCACTACCAATAACATTGTCACAAAGATGATTCACAAATTTATTACAGACGTTCTCAAGGGAAAAGCGAAAAATCCTCCGCTGTCATAGCCTTTACCAATAAATAGTCCATACTTTGATATGACTACTTTATTCGACTCAAACACCAACTTATACCCTTCTCTGCAAAGAAGGGAACCACTAACGAGATTCTTGTTGATTGAAGGGACATGCTGCACGTTCTTTAATCGCACGATCTTTCTCAAAGTAAGCTTCAGATCTACCGTACCAACACCAAGAACAAAAGTATGTGACCCATTCTCCATCAACACGGAGGAACCCCGAGCAACCTGGTAAGAAGAAAACAATGATACATCAGCACATACATAAATATTAGCCACAGTATCAATCCACCAATCGGTAGATTGAATAGCCAAAAGAATAGTGAGTAAATTACCATACCCAGATGTCTCCTTCTCGGCATTGCCAATAGTCACATTGACAGATTTGGAGTTCTGTCCCTAATGATCTTTTCCTCGTTTGCGGCTTGGACATTCCTTTGCTCAATGTCCAATCTCACCACATACGAAGCAAGGCTTATCATTCTGTTGTTTCTTCTTCTTAAAGTTGGTAGTCTGAACAGCCTTTTCCTTTGACTTGAACTTATCAGAACCAGAACGCTGTACAAAATTAGTGCTGGTTTGTCCCTCAAACACCTTTGGGTGCACATCCTTCGTCCGAGATTTCTCCTCAACATCAAGGGACACAATCAGACTCTCAATAGAGATTTCTTGCCTGTTGTGTTTTAGAGATGTGGCAAAATTCCTCCACGAATGAGGTAATTTGGCAATGATGCCACCAGCCACAAACTTGTCGGGTAACGTGCACTTGAAGTGATCAAGTTCCCTCGCAATGAACTGTATCTCGTGAGCCTGTTCAACTACAGAACGGCCATCAACCATTTTGTAGTTATGATATTGCTCCATAACATACAGTTCACTGCCAGCATCAGAGGCACTGAATTTATTTTCAAGTGCCTCCCACAGCTCCTTTGCATCTGACATATGCATATACACGTCGCAAAGACAGTCTGATAGAACGCTAAGAACACATCCTACAAAAATTGTGGTGGCATCCTTGAACTCCTTTTCCTGCTCAACAGTAAGGGTTCCTTTAGGTTTGCCAGCCGCAACCCAGTAGATGTTCATAGCTGTGAGCCATAGAGTAGCTCACGTCTGCCATCTCTTAAAGTGAACACCGGTAAATCTATCCGGTTTCATTGCCTCAGCAAAACCATCTACTTTAATCATATTCACCATGAAAATCCTATCACGTTTTTGGAGTGTTGAATAATTAGGCATATTAATGATGAATCTATTTCGAAAATAAGATATGACAATAATTGAAGCTAGAACAGATGAAACAAACAAACTAGACAGAAGCAACATGCCAATTGTAATGTCCATCCCATCCATATTATTGGATAAACAGAATATAGATGAGGTTCGTCTACGTTGTCGAGATGACACGAAGACGTGGCGGAACACGGTAGCAGATGTCGATGAAGATCAGAAGGCAATGTAGGCGAAGCTGACCGTCGGTGAAGAAACCAGCGAGCAGTCGCGTGAAGACGCTTCCCAAAAACGTGATTCGCCCTTTCCCGGTGCAAGATCTCAAGGGCGGACGTTCCGAGACTTGCTCTCCCAACAATCGGTGCACGCCAGTGGAGGGATGGGGAAGACGGAAGCAGCACAGTACTTCGGGAAGGCAAAAGGTTCGAGAGGTATTGATCTAATCTCTGTTCTGCGTATATATAACAGAGAGAGAATCGTGGAGCGCGTTACGAGTCGGTTACGGATACCGCGTTAAATCCTTTTCACAATTTGAGTCGGTTACGGATTCTGAATGCAGTTAATTTCGCACAACGTAAATGTGTTGACCACTTAGTCCCACGCTGCAAAAACTGTAAAAGAGAATTGCGCCTGTGCAAGCCATCGGACTCGATTTCGCTGCACCATTCACGCGCATGTCGCGTACGCGCGCCGCCTGGCCTGGCGTGGCGGCGAGGCGTGGCGAGCGAGCACGCGTGTGTTCTCTCTTTTCTCCTTCTCATTCTCAAGCATGGTGGAAGAAGCTTCCTTTATAAGGTGGTCTTCATCCACCTCCACTAGCAATATGGTACTATTGCATTTTCACTTCTCTTCCACCTAATGGGCCTTTGGGATTTTCCATAAATTATTTCTGAATTATTTGAGCCTAGCCCATGTAATTCCAACAATAATGTTAGATACAATTATGGCGCGGATAATATCAGTTATGAATTAGAAGTAAATACGGAGTGGAATCGATATGGTATCGAATATTTTTATCGAAAAACAGATACCGTATATAGCACACATATAGCAATTATTAATTAACCGTATGAGTTCAACACACAACATAATTATCGTAATTTAAAAAGTTATTTTATTAGGTAGTCTAACAAAGTTGTAAAAGTATCAAATATTACTTTATATTTTGTAAAAAAAAATAACAGGTATACACATAGGTAAGTGAAAGCATATTCTTACATGTCAAGCTTCAATGATGGCCGGTACCGATAGTGGGATAACGAATCGGGCGGCGTCAGAAGGGTGGAGCCATGGAGGGAGGGTTTGGTTTGGGCTATCTAGCTGGGCCCAATTAAAGTTGATAGAATATATGTTGTAAATATATAATAGGGTTTTTTCCGAAATTATCCGAGAATATAATCAAAATATCTCGATCCGATAGGTAGTGATCTTTTGAATCCGATGCCAAATCCAAAACCTATAACGAATCCAACAACTATCCGATATGACTAACCGAATTCGAGATTAATAGATTCGATCAATCGGCATCAATATGATGTGATTGCCCCATGGGCCCTGGCTACTACTATTTTATCTTCGAGTGTGAAGGCCAGATTAACGGACTTGTGAGTAGACCTTTTCAGTGGCTGTCATCAACTCATCATGTGGTTGCGGGATTGCCGAAATTGTTTTGTTCCAGATAAACCCCAAATGTCGATGCACTGAAATATCTAGGTAGCTAGCTACATTTTGTTGGTTTGTGCATCCACTAACTTGCTTCTCTGTAACTCTTATTAGTCGACTCATTCAACTTTTATACGAGAAAGTGGTTTAACCACGTAAAGCCTCAATTTACTCGTTTACAATCGAAACAGTAGCAAGACGATGAATTCAAACCATCCATTCGATCAGTCTTGGTTTACATCTACGGAACACAGACTGAACATCGGTCCAACACTTATGAAGACTACACACCATACATGCTACATTGAAAAATATATATTAAATAATAGAATATTATATCTCTCTATCTTTAGATCGTAAGATGTACACAACCATATGCTATATCGAAATTACAACGCCAAGAATTCAGTCAGGAGGTAGTTGGTTGCCCGCATCAGCTGAGCGGAGCACCAGAGTCGAAGCTAAAACCGGGAGTAAAAACCGCAGCCGTGTCTATTCCTTTTCTGTCAAAATTTGTCTGGCCCACTGACAGGCCCAATCGCGTCAATGACCCGGCGGGGTGGAGCCCACGCGGTGTCGGGTTTGAGTGTGAGAACGGGTTGTACGACCGGTCGAGTCAGGCGACTCAGGCGCCATCAGCCATGCAATGCTCGTCAAATCCTTTACTTTTCTAGCCGTTCACAAAATCTAGTTCGAGAGGTGCTTCAATATTTTTCTTTTTTACAGTTGTATAAATATTAAAGTATGATTGAATGGTAGATGATGATTACTTACACTTTCGCTTGCTTCGAGATTTGTGTAACTTATATTAGAAGGAAAATATTGAAGCACTGCTCAACCTTTTTTAGTATAGCTTTCTTTCAAATAAATATGTAAAAATAACTGGAGGTTGGTAATTTTTTCGGGTCCACAATAGACACGTCGATCATGAGACAGCAGTGCTGGTTCGCACTCAAACCAGCTCGGAAGGAGCTAGCACGTCGGTCTCGCGCCCAACAAGTCTTCTACCGAGCTTCCAATACTCTGTAGTAGTTGGATCTAGTTTTCTATGCTCTGTAGCTACATAAAAGCTACAGTGCTTTTAAAACAAATTATTAAGAAATGATCCAAATTTTAAAAAAAATTATGAGAGGGTTGAAAAAGACAAGGCCACCGAGTATGGGAATTGGGAGGTAGCAGCAGCTTCTCCGTTCTCATCAGTCTTTTATTCTGTGCCTGCACGCAATGGCTTTAGTACAAAAGTCGGGTCAAACCGAGAAAATATCTACAGACGGTCAAGTGTGGATCCGAGGAAATTTTTGCTGCTTGAGATGTGACACTTGTCCCAACTTCCACCAGTCTTATCGATCCTTTTCTGTCCCAACTTCCACCAGTCTATCTTTAATTTCCTGAAATCCACTGTCTACTGTTTGTACCTAGTTTAATTGGATGGACTGGAAAATGGATACAAATACGAATGTCACAAAAGAATATATAGATTGTGTGCACCGATCCTAACTCCTAGTTTGGGGACGTCATCATTGCCAGCTTACCCAGAGGTACCATTAGCAAACTTTGAAGCCACCTCTAAACTTTGTTTTTAATTAATTTAGTTTTCTTTCGTTCAATTTCGTGAAACTAGCGTCTTTGGTAAGTTCGGAAGGCACGATAAAAACATGATTAACTTGTCGCACCGTGGGAGCTTGACAGCTTCCACGACAGACATGTTCCTAGCTAGGATTGAGCGGAAGGAATCGATGGAACTTTCGCATTTATGGCCTGTTTGTTTTAGATTTGGATTCTAAAAGTTGATTCTGGATTGTGATCGTAGAGAAGTTGATTCTCCAAAAGCTGGAATCCAAAAGTACATATGAAGTGAATTGTGAATTCTAGTGTATATGGGTTTTGCCTGCAATGGAGTTTTTTTAGACCAAGCGATCCTGTCCCTGCATGCGAAATGATCAATTTTCTAATCCTATTACCTCGCTTTTTTTTCTTCAAATCTAGCATTTTCTAAACGAAATTGCAAATCTAACCCCCTCCTCATATCTCTTGCGCTCGCCGACCTTGGTAGGCCATCTACCACGCTCGCCGGCCGCTCTCGCGCCCTCCGTGCGCCATGCTTGCCCGCTCGCGCACTCATAGGACACGACAGGCGATAGGTGTCGTCTGCTGCGCCTTCGCAGTGAAAGAGATGACTAGATTTGAAAAAAAAAAAATAAAAAGAGTTAAAAAAGTGATCACTTTCGAGCATAGCTCGGAATGGAAAGAGTTCTCTCCGCGTTGTAGTAAGAGGCAAGTTTTTTTCCTTCCTTTTTTCGCATCATGGCCTTTTGGAACGGAGGGTTTTGATATCGAACGAATTGAAACAGTCAACACGGACATGTACTCAGGCCAGGCCAATTGTATATCTAAAAAGTCTTGCAAGAACAAAATGAATGGACTGAAACAACCCGAGACTCTGATATATTCTGAAATTTTCCATTTCTAGAAATGAGACATGTTCGAGTTGAAATTTCAATAGCAAGATCGAGGTGTTAGCGACAGCGTGTAATGAAGCGGGGACGACACTGTAGACGACATTGAAGTAATCTCGATCCCATCCAATCTCATAGCCCCATCAGGTTGTATTGTTTTCTTTTTTTTCTTTTTCTTTTTTTTTGCGAGGAGTATTGTTATCAACTTGACTCTAATGGCTAAAGAAACGGTGGACTGCGGCCCAGATAAACAAACACACGGAGTCTAACAGGCTCTTAATTGCCGGCATTAATCACTCTCATATTACTACTACATCCTATCTTGTTTAGTTACTCCCTCCGATCACAAATAATTATCGGTTTAGGATACGTGTAGTCAAATTTTTAAAATTTAGCTATTGATATCTTTTTAAATATTTAGATTGAATGCATGAAAATCATATGTGTAGATTCGTCTCGAAATGTACTTTCATAATATTATAATTTTAATGGATCTTCTAAATACATTATAATAGAAATTAGTGGTCAAAGTTGAGTTTTGAGGTCCGTGAGGATGTCCAAAACGACAATTATTTGCGACCGAAGAGAGTATCATTTTAAACATTAATATAGTCATTACTTTTTCTAATTACTCCCTCTAGTCACAAAAGTTGTTTTGGACAGTCCCAAATACAACCTTGATTATTGATTTCTATTATAATATATTTATAAAATATAATAAAATTATAATATTTCGAAAATACTTTTCAATATAAATCTACATATAATTTTCATGTATCCAATCTAAACATTTTAAACAAAATCAATATGCAAAGCTCAGAAAGTCTGACAATGTGTATCCCAAAATGACATTCTTTTGTGATTAGAGGGAGTATATGTTTTCAAAGATATTAAATATAGGATGATATGAAAGTATTTTAGATAACAAATCTAAAAATATCGTTTGTACACGATAAATCCGAATTTTTATATTAGATGTTAAAATTTCAAAAGATTGACCGTACATATTGTAAAATAACGTCTAAAAAGAACCTAGGAGTACTTACTACTTGGCGATTTTGACGCACTTATCTTGTCATCAAGCTTTGCACTGTGCATGAGTGTATAAAAAATTCCGGTTTCAACGAAAATGAAGCTGGATAGTAAATCACATCGTGGGTCATCGAGTTGTTAGGATGGTTTATTTATATCACTGCTCTCCTAAATTGCATATATGGGTCACTGAACTCTTTTAAGTGAGTAAGTGCAGTCACCACTAGTGCCAACGAGGAACTCACGTGTAACGTGGAGGCTAACGTGGCGAAAGCCTCATGTGATAGCCTGTCCATCCATTTGCAGAAAAATCCTTAAGTTTACATTTGTATGTGACTACAAAATTAATCCACATCCCATTATGTAACTCTCGCGTTCGACAATCTTGAAGCCCAAGATAGCGCACACAGCTCACGGCGGCATTCGCTCGGGAGAACCAGCGGCAAAGGAGGAGCAATCGAGAAGGGGGAGCACGAGCAAGTGGAGGAGACGGACTAGCTAGCTTAAAATGTTTTAAGATTTACTTTAAATTTAAACTAAATCCCAAAATCTTATAAAAAAATCATTTAAACAGGACCTTAGCTTAATTCTCGAATCCAATGGCTTAAGCAATTCGATCTCTCCATAACCTGGGACCAAGCCAATCCAAGCCAGCAAAGCCGATTCTCGCATAAAATAACACGAGAGTGCCCCACCCCGGAATAAACCAACCCGGCACACCGAAACAAAACGCTGCAACGCAACAGACGATCCTTCGCCCGGTAAGCGCGCGCCTACCGTTCGGGCTGAGCATTCCCACCCACCAGTCGACCGTGTCCTCACGCTGCGGCTTCTGCTTACGAGCCCAATTCTTTTCTAGTCCTCTCCTATCTTTTTCTTTACAAATTTAGTCTATACATCAACGTAATTGCAAAAATAATTTTCTTACTTACCACAGAAATATTGACAGGTAATATGAATCACCTGTCACGCTCGTGTACCGCAGTAAGTGCTATCGAGCTAGGGTAGGATAGCAAAAACTTACTACGCTTGGGCACAGCGGTAGGTCTTGCTGTCACGCCTAAGCTGCCCTGCCATGACAACAGCTCCTACCGAGCCACCCTACCGCGGTACCCCTGCTGCCACGCTAGTGGTGCTCGGCACCTTGTTGCAACTCCGTGCCATTACTGTAGTACACAAGCGCAACAGGTGATACACGTTATCTGCCGATGTTTTCTCGGTAGGGTAGAGATTATTTTACATTTTCATTTAGAGATAGATTTGTAAAAAAGAGAGGGTGCGAGGCCTAAAAAATGCATTGGCTTTTCTACTTACTTATCGCGCCATCTCCATCTCCATCTCCATCGCCATCTCCTTCGATCTATCCCTATAAGCTATAGCTATAGCTATATCTCACGGAAGAGCTAGCAGTGCCAGTACTATATAAGAGAGTCTGTGACCATACCAACCCAATAACAAAACCTGCCTGTACCCGCAACCGCGTCGACGAGCTGGTACGGCCAGAGAGACACGGACGCCGGCCATTAACGAGAGAGAGGAGATCGAAGCAAGCTCGCGAATCATCCCATGCCCAGCTGCCCGGTCTTACAAAGCTCTGAGAAAAGCGAAGCTACCCTCCACGGTCGCAAGAAACCGAGAAGCTGCTGAGTGTAAGGACGTGAAGAAGGCCGAGGGGATTGGATAGGTGTAGGGTGGAGAGGTTGTAACAAGGATATCGATCAATGGTTATGCACAAGGCGTGGCTGCCCGTCGATCTCCGGCTGCCGGCCGGGCCGCAGGCGGCGTTGGGGATTCTCGCGTTCGAGGCGGCGGCGGCCATGTCGAAGCTGCTGTCGCTGCACAGGTCGCTGTCGGAGCAGGAGGTCGCCAGGCTGCGCTCCGACGCCATGCGGTCGCCGGGCGTGGCGTACCTCAACTCCACCGACCAGGCGTTCCTCCTCAGGCTGGCCTGCGCCGAGCTCGTCGTGTCGCTAGACGCCGCGGTCGCTGCTGTCGCGCGGCTCGGCCTGCGGTGCGGCCTCGACATCGGCGGGGTGTACACTAGCCTCAAGGCCGGCGCGCCCGACGCGCGGCTGGACCCACTCGTGGCCAAGGGCCTCAAGGTGAAGGCCAAGAAGATGGAGCGCCTCGTCGCCGCCACGGCCAAACTGTGCTCCGAGATGGAGGCGCTCGACGAGCTGGAGGCCGCCGAGCGGAAGGTCAACTTCCGCGGGTGGGGCCGCCTCAGCGGGCCGATCCCGGAGCAACCGCTGGCCCCGCAGCCTTCCGGCGAGTCGCCCGGCGCCGACTCGCTCCGTCAGGAGCTCAAGACGCAGCGGCTCAAGGTGCGGCGGCTCAGGGAGGAGTCCCTCTGGAACCTGAGCTACGAGAAGGCAGTCGGCCTCATGGCGCGCGCCGCCTGCGCCTTGTTCGGCCGCATCTGCACTATCTTTGCGCCATTCGTGCCCGGCCTCCCGCCGCCGCTGCCATCGAGCGCCACGGACAGCCTCCAGACCCGACTGTCCAAGCTGCTGAACCCGCGGTCGGCGAAGGCGAAGGCATCGTCCGGGCCAATCACGCGCCGGGACGGGCCGTCCCGTGTCCACCCGCCGATGATGAGCAACTCTTGCCCGATCATCGGCGTGAGGCCGTCCGGCAAGAAGCCCACCACCGACTGGCGCAAGCTCCTGGACGCGCCGCCCAGCACCGTCGGCGGCGCCGGCCTGGACCAGCAGTACGCGAACGTGATCGTCTCGGCGGAGCAGCTGCTGCAGATGGAGGCCGAGGGGCGGCAGGAGGAAGCGAACGCGGAGCGAGCGGAGATGTACGAGATGCTACCGGCGAAGCTCCGCGCGGCGGTGCGGTCGAAGCTGCGCGACTGGTGGCGCGATCCGGGCCCGCTGGACGCCGGGCTGGCGCAGGGGTGGAAGGACGCGGTGGACCGGATCATGGCGTGGCTGGGCCCGATGGCGCGCGATACGGTGCAGTGGCAGGCGGAGCGCAACATGGACCGGACGAGGCGTTTCGACGGCGGGCCGTGCGCGTACGCGCTGCAGACGCTGCGTTGGGCGGACAAGGACAAGGCCGAGGCAGCCATTGTCGAGGTGCTCGTCGCGCTCAGCTGCGTCTGCTGGTACGAGGAGCGGCGGCGCAGCTCCGTCCGCCTCTGATTCATCGAACCGTTCGAAGATTCAATTCAAACATGGGAAACGTACTCTTGTCCAAAGCCTTCTTCGCCTCGTTTGTCAAAGCTTTGATTTGAAGAGTTGATTTTTTTGGGGGTTGTTAGATCAGGTTAGAACGGCTGTAGCCTGTACTGTTCAACATGTTAGTAACACGACCGTAGCAGCGGTAATAGTTTGAAAGTTGGAGGGAGAAAAGGTTGGTTGGTTGGCGTGTGGTGACTGTCAGTGATCTGAGGCTGACATTCCGGACCCACATGTCGGCCTCACATTTGTGACAGCGTCCGGTGTATAAGATGTCACACGAAAAAGATTGTATAATACACGATTGATTCTTTGAAATTTGTCCGCTCAAGCAGGAATTTTTTTACCGTCCTTTGTTTGCATTGTACGTAACAACGGCCACGGTTCTTTTTGCATTGCACGGTGCTAGCGAAGTCTTACGCCTATTTAGTTTGTGTTCCTGTGATTACCAATGCTTTATCAAATTTTCGTAGCTTAAACATTGGTAATCAATTTGCCGACTAAATTTAGTAAAGTACCATGGGACAAATTTATGATCAAACCAAACACCCCAGCTACCAGTGTTGAACAGCTTGAAGTCTTTTATCTCCGAAGTCCAAACGAAGGAGGGTGCTCTGCCCAATAATGGACGACTGATGAAAGTTCAATTCCTCGCATTGTCGAATAGTCCGGGGTTCCCAATGATCTGAAGTGGAGAACAGAAGAGAGAGAGACACGTGTTTAGGGAGAGCAGCGGAAATTCTTTATTGCTAATGAATTACGTGTACATGGGGACCCACTCCTCCTTTATAGGCTCTCTAGGGTTTGGCTAAGGTCCACATGGGCCTTCAATGGGCTTTAGGGTTTCTCAACACTCCCCCTTGGGCCCTTTGCCGCGAGATGCATATGCCTCATTAAAACTCCGAGAAAAACCCGATGGGAAAAATACTTGGAGAAAAGTACATAGCATACGCTACTATGTTGCACGAATTGCCTCGTTAAAAACCTTATGCAAGAAAACTTCATGAAAAACTTGCTAAAGAAAAAGAGTACAATTCTCCCAACTTCAATTGCTAATCTTGAGATTTATGTTGGGTATTCATAATTCATGCTCGGGATTCATGTGGGAGTATGTGACATATCTCCCCGAAATCGCACTTCTCTAAGTCTCATCATCCCAATTCCTTTCACGCACCTTTCAAAGATAGATCTTTGGGGAGTGATTTAGTGAACAAATCTGCAAGATTTTCACATGACTTAGTATGCAATATCTTGATCTCGTTCATCTTATGCAATTCATGAGCATAGAAGAACTTGGGGTTGATATGCCGTGAGATTGCTCTTCACATAACCCATGTGCTTGGGCAACACAAGCTGCATTATCTTCATAAATTATCGTGGGAGTTTGCTCAATGTTCAAACCACATGACTTACGGATGTGGTGAACCATTCTTCCGAGCCATGCACATTCACGAGATGCTTCATAAAGCGATGATTTCCGAGTGGTTTGTCGGCGTTGAGACAAGAACCGTTGTTTCATTTCTCTTAGAACAAAGACCCATTTGTGACCCTCTCAAGGTTTATATGGGGAGGTGTGCGGCATCACAGACAAACACCTCTCTCTTGTTGGAGAGACTAACTCTGCCGTGATTGCCTTTTCCATGCTTCCCAATCTAGCCTTTTCTTGCACTCTGCGAAGATGCGAGGCTCGGGATCATGATCAACGATCGAGGCAATCTTCTTTCTTGAAGTAAGCATCAACGTTGGTACATTGCTCTATTCAGGATTCTCCTGTTATTACAAAGTTTATGGCCATTTCTTCATGGGTGCTTCATGCACTTCTACTTACTCTTATTTGCTTTTCCCTACTCTCGAGGAGCAAGTTCACTTAGCTTTCATCGCCTATGTGTGCGCACACATTATTCCCGGCGACTTCTGCGATGGAAGATTCAAATGCAGAATTGCCTTTCTGTTAGCTTCTTTCCAGTGCAGTCTCAGCCCAGCTCCCCTTCTAGCCTTGGGGCATTTTAGTGATTGGTTGTGGTAAGTCCTCCTGCTTGATTTCTCGGGCGTCTCAGGTACTTTGGGTTTGAGAGCAGTTACTGCTCTTTTTCTTTGGGGCCTCTTGAATAGGTTGAGGATACCTTCTATTTTCTTTGGTATTTCCACCCTCTGGGTGCATTTCTTGCGGGTACATGCGACTTATACGCGCATGAGATCACAAAATGATGAGGGATTCATTGCTAAATTCGCAAATCAATTATCTTCGGACTTCTTGATTTGCTTCATTAGTGCGGGGTCGTAATGCGGGATCGGTGGAATGCCATATGATTTCGGCATTTTCATCAAGGTTGATTTCCTCCCCTAATGCCGAAAGCGATCCTCGTCAAAGATGCAATGACGGCTTAGTATATGCAAATCTCGATCATAGTTCCAAATACGATTATGGATGCACTTTCATAACCAGCGTATATCCGGACTTGCGGAGAGACCCATTGCGATCCGTGAGGGTGGTATGATACATATACCATACACCCAAATTTTCTAAGATGGGAGATCTTCGTAGGAGAATGGATGTTGTAGGCCGACGGTCTAAAATTGATAAGCTGCTGCGTGCGGGCAGTGCGTGTCCCCAACAAGTGTTGGGCAAGTTACAACTCTGCAAAAGTGGTGCGGCAATGAACTTAATCCTCTTTATTAGTGCTTACGCTAGTCCATTCTGCGTATGGACGTGCGATGCAGAGTGCTCAATCTTGCTATCCTGTTCTTTGTGCAATAATCATCAAATGCCTTTGAAGTAAATTCTCGGCATTGTCCATTCTAATGGACTTCACGCGATGATCGGGAAAGCATTCTTAATTCTTATGATCTGCGAGATCGGCTTTGCAAAAGCATGGTTTCTTGTTTACAACAAGCATACATGCGACCATTTAGAAGCATCGATGAGCACCATAAAGTATCGAACGGCCACGGCGGGGTGAATCGGACCGCAAATATCCCCACGAATGCAGGATTTCACTTTGCACTTTCATGACAGAGGTCTAGTTATTAATTTCCGTCTTCATGATTCGGAAATTCTTAACACATATTTCTCATCATTCTAAGACGATGACCTAATCTACCATGCCATAAAGAAAATAATTGAGCTTCTAAAGCAGTCTTCAAGGAAGTATACACTTGGTGCATGAATATTCGTGTAGATTTTCTTCATTGGTTTCTACGTGAAAACCATTGGCGCGGATGTCTTTAAAGCTTAAGAGAGTGCGTGTTGATTCGTGGTACAAAGGGCTTCTTCAATTACCAAAGTTGTACCCATAGGCAATATAATTGTGGCTCTTCTGAGCCGATTACGTAGTAATCTTTCCAGCGCTTCGTGATCGATGGAAATACTTAGACTCTCTTAAGATGGTATTTGTTGTGCCACTATCAACAATGCATATCTCTTCCATTTGGATTTCTAGATAAAAGAAATATAATTCTAATCAAATAGAGGCAAAACAATCCAAATATTACTTGCAAAATTGAAGAATCTTTGGAATAAAGAATAAATTGCTGAAAGAAGTATGCTCTTCTAGAGCTTACAATCCTTTATTCAAAGAAAATGCTAACAACCATAATCTAAAAGAAAATGCATTAAATGTAATCAGAAAATATGCATTAATTTCGCTTCTATATCATCTGTGAAGTTTTCTCTTCATTTGCCATAATCATGGCTGCGACATCGATGTCCGGGCTATTCGTCATCTTCACCGATGTTGGCGAAGTGCGCCTCTGCGAGCGTTTTCCTTTGCCTTCTTCTTAGCACGATATCGTTGATCGCTTCCTTGGATTCTCGACATATCTTGACCAATGTCCCCAAGTGCCACACTTGAAGCACGTGCAGTTCTGCTGTCCATACGGCTTGGCGTCGTCTTTTCTTTGTCATCCCTCTTCACGGGGGCTTTGGACTTTCCTTTGGCATGAGTCCTCTCTTTTCCAATTAATGGGCTTTCTAATCTTGTAGCTATTGGCATTGACTTACGTGCGATTTTTGCGTATTCCGCAACTTGCATTACATCAATCGATTCGCTATACCGGATAGCATTAGGGTGGAAGGTAGAGAGTTTTCTCAATCTTCTCTTCATCGGTGATCTTCTTGCCACATAGAGAGATTGGTACAAATTGCAAGGCGTAATTTGTTGGTGTACTTGAGCTTTTCAACCGCATTCCTCGACCATATATTCATTCTTTAGTACGTAACGTCCCGCGAGACCCTAGACCAATCGCCGAACGGAGCTTCTTGCCCCAAGAACAATCTTTACGTCCGATGCCCAAGTTAGTTTCGCAAACTCACGATTCACAATGCACATCCGCATGATTTCAAAGTTACGCTATGAAAATGGTTGCAAAAAGCATAAATTGCGAAAAAATAAATTCATATGCATTGCAATATATTAAATAAAGCAATGGATTCAAATTCATAAAGAAAAATTCATAAAGCAGAGAAAAGAAGCAAAAAAATTAAAAACGAGCCAAATAAATCTTCTCGATTAGATTCAATCGCCGATTCTCACCTCTTCTCACCTTTTCAATTCGATCTCCGTAGAGCAATTTCGTGCCGATAACGTGTTGAGGAACCTCGCTATCGAATAGTCCGGGTTCCCGAACAGATCTGAAGTGGAGAATGCAGAAGAGAGAGAGACACGTGTTTAGGGAGAGCGAAGCGGAAATTCTTTATTGCTAATGAATTACGTATGTACATGGGGACCCTCCTCCTTTTATAAGCGCTCTCTAGGTTTTGCTAAGGGTCCACATGGGCCTTCAATGGGCTTTAGGGTTTCTCAACACAATTCTCGTCTAGAACACGAGAACTTGGTAGCAATTTGTAGGCCCTGTTTGGAAGGTGGGATTTTTTTTTTCGATTCCTACATTAATTGAACTATTTCAATCCTGTAAAATCCCACATTCCAAACGGGTATTATTGTATTCCATAAAATTTCTACTTCCTAAACAGATAGTATAAAATTAGAAATTTATACTGCAAGAAAAAGCAAAGCAGTGGATAATTTAGACACTATTTAGGGATAGATCGTAGTACCTTTTTTTATCCTCTCGAACAAATCGAAACGATTGAAGTTTTTCTATTTGGAATCATCTTAGGCCTAATTTCTATTACTTTAGAGGGATTATTCGTGACTGTGTATTTGCAACACAAGCATGGGGATCAGTTGGATCTTTAAATAAGTAATATTTCTTTTTTGATTGACCTCCTCCGGACCAGTGAGAAGTTAAATTGGAGTTGTAATTCGACTTTGTTTTGTTAAGTTATTTTACTCTGCTTCGACAAAAGATAGAAGGAATCAAGCTCTGTAGATTTGAACCTATGACAACGGAATTTGGAGATCCACGTTCAATCGAACTGAATTAAGAGCGCTTTCATTCAAAAAGAAAACCTTTTTTTTACTCCGAACGTTTCTCAAATCCATCTGTATGAATTTTTGCACGGATTGAGCAAGAGCGTCAGATTCAGAATCCCTTTGCCAAAGCGACCGATTCATTTACAGTCGTACGTTCGTAATGGCATGACAGCGAACACTCCAAATTCACACGCCGCTTATCTTAATCGCCGCAATTCGGTAGTTAAGAGGCCATAAACAAAAGGGCGCAGTTCAACGATTAGGAAAGGCTAAGCACTTATAAAGTTATCTTAAAAGAACCTACACTAAAAACAAATGAACCTACTCAGAGGAATCGTGCAATTCACATGGTTCGAAACTAGTTTATAATTTCCCCAAGTTTAATGCACAAGCCACACCTCAGAAAAGTTGCTAGTCGAATCAGCAACAGCCTACCAGTTTATGAGGTCAGGCAAGAACATGATTTATATATCCTAATGGGCTACTAATCCTGTGGGTGTGAAAATACCAAATTACATTTAAAATCCGTAGCCTTGTGCTGTGCAGCAAGCCATCATCAGCTCAGTCTGGTCAATACGCCCTACCTGTCTGTTTGCCCCGGCCTTAGAATAAGCGCTCGTCAAAACGCACGTCGCTCCCCGCGTTTCGTGGTCATCAGAGCCGTATTGCACTCTTCTTCAGGCTGTTCAGCCAACATGCAGTTGACGAGCTGAATGCTGAATAGATAGATACTAGTAGAAGGCTCGGAAGCAAACGCGCAGATGCAGATATGCGCATACAACTCACTCGTACCAATCATTCCGCTTGCACAATTAGTTGACTGCTGAATTTTTCTTCTTCTTCTTTTCAGTGCCCTGTGAAGCATTTCTGTGGGATCTGCGTGTATAATGTATTGCAGATAAGAGGAGAGTCGGCACCGAATTCCGGTGGAGCATTGAATTCAGAAGGAATATGTAAATCATACTGATAACAGTACATGGAGATGGAGATCATATACTTATGTTAGTATATCTTACATTCCAGGTGCATATCTCTTGCATCGTTTTGACTTATTGCTCGTCGGAGTTCAATGGTGGAGTATAATTTCGGTGAGCTGCTCCATGCACTGCAGTAAAAACCAGCTAAAGCTCTGCCCACAGCTTATCCCAGCATCTACAAGCAAATACAGAATAAGACTAACGAAGGAATGGAGAAAAGATACAACTGATAGAGCAAGAATGGGATTGGAATCAAGGTACTTCCCCCATTGATGAATCAAGTGATTTCTTTGTTTAAGAAACGCACATACCAAGTCAACTCAACAAGCATCTGACTCAAATGGGATGACATCTCTCAATTTTTAAATCAAGTAGTTAAATATCGAAACTCCAGAAAGTTTACCTCTAAAAATTGGGGTACAACTCTATGGCCTACGTGTGTAAAGACTGTCGCCAAAGAGCTAGTTTTTTTGTAAAAAAAAAAATGGACAAAAGCTCCGGCATTCACTATAGAAAAAAACAACCGCTGAGGTACAAACATATACATACACTTCACACACACGCGCCCCCCTACGCTTGCACTCGGCACGCATGCGTCGAGCTGCGCTTAAACGAGGGCGGGCGAGGCACACAACGCGCGACTCACCAGCTGAGCTAGGCTCGGCTCACAAAGAGCTAGTTTTATAAGCACAATTTCTTTTCGGCAATGGGTACTCTACATATGGCATGAAGTTTGCACATCACCAGCATGACAATATTTTTGGTATTATATCTCACCAATGGTTAGAAGTTCAACAGAAGAAAAATACCATACTCCGTTCTAAAATAAATAATATTTTAGCTATTGAAAAGCGTTCTTTTTAAGTGACGTTTTAGGGCTCCAAGGTGATATTTACACATTTCTTCTCAAACTATCTATGATTCTCTTTGACGTGGGCAAACACCAATAAGACAATTAAATAAGGTAAGATAAAAAATTCAGACCAGCCCTTAATTCTTGTACCGATTGCTAACATGTCACTTATTTTAGAACAGAGGGAGTAATCTAGAAAGTTCTCTTCTCTATACATTTTTTTTAACTTCTCTCTATACATAATTCAACACAGCTACAGCCACCTCACCTACGAGTAATCTGAAGTCACGTGAACAGAAAGTCATGATTAGGTAACACATGATTTTGGCCTAAAGTTCAATTGCTGCTCACATTCATTTGGCGCCTGATGGCTAGCTTGGTCTAACTAGAGCTTAGACTTAATGTTGCTTGTAATATTAGTCTGGACAGCTGGTTTAGTTGTAGATTCTCTCTTCCACACCTAGCTCCATCTTAGAGAGCTTATAGCTTCTTCGAAAAGCTGCTTCTCAAAGAAATATGTGGATTGGAGCTAGCTTTACCTATCACTTAATACTAGTAAGTACAAGCTACAAACAGCTAAATCTTCTACTGAAAGACGTGCATTAGAGTCTAGTTTGTAACTTCCAATAACCAGATTTTGAACACCTGGTTTCTTGAAGGAAAAAAAAACGGGACCATTTTCAGGACTGGAAACCGTACAGTATCCGAGTGAAAAGTGAAAACCAAACCGATCAATTTCCAGTTTCCAAGCCAAAATGGTCTCTGGAATCCTGCTTGCCACTTGGGTAGAGTTAGCGTAAACTTATGGTGACTTTAAGCTGAAGTTGAAGCTCACTAAACAGGGATAAGGCTCTTGAAGATAGCAGTTCAGCGACCAGCGGCTAACGGAGTGCTTGGCGCGCGGAAGCCAGAATTCAGTGGCTCCGCCGTCTGTGCGCGCGGGGGCAGCACCGCAGCATAGCCTTCCGCAAAAGCTGATTCTACCGTGTCCAGGACTCCAGGGCACCAGGCAGCTACCCATGCTTGACCATGACGGCCGCGGGGGCGCGGTGGAGGAATCCGCGAAACGAGGGCTATCTCGGAACCCACACGGCCACACGTAGGGATCTAACGTACGGCGTTTGAAGGATGGAGTCAGAAAGTTTACATGAGCGGGACCTGTCTAACAAAAAGCCATTATGTTTTATTTGGATTAAAGTCAGAGTTCTAAACACTTAATGTAATAATACATTGTTTTACATTCATTTACCTAATGATTGTGGGATCCGCATAATTAACTCAAGATAATGACAGTAACATTGTCTTTAATCTTGAGTTAATTACACTGATCTGAGTATATTAGTTAACAAGACATCGAGTGGGCTTGATGTTTGATCAGTTAATACACCGAATTTAGAGTATTGCAACAGAACATTAATTAAGACTTAAAAGAAACTTATTACATTTCCAATCATGTAGTGTACCATCTTACCGTTCTTCACATGTCTTATCATAATATTTAAAACAAAAGCTTAATATAACATTTACTCTATATTATATCCTAGAGAATGAGGGCCTCTGCTGTAGGGGCCGCTACTCCACCCAGTCCTCTAGGTATTTTTCTGCCTCCTCGTCACCCTGGTCCTGCGGGTGACTAGTCAACCACTCCTCCTCAGTGCATCCATAGCACTCAGAGTATAAGAAAAGAGAGATTTATACAAGAGTGAGTACAAAGGTGTAATCAGCAAGCGTTAATAACAAAATGCTATTTATGGGTTTTATAATCCGGAGCCATCACCGGTTCTATTCCACAAATCCTTTCCTCAATACCTTTTTACTGAAAATAGGTTTTATTAAGAAAATTTTGTGTTTCAATTTTTATTTTGTGAAATTGCTACTAGCACTCGTATATGAGGTAGATTTAACTTCCGTAGCCTCTAATACATGAGACAGGCATGGATTCATAATTTTAACCGTGCGCAGGTTTGTATCATTTTACCCATAGCGAACCCGATCTCAATCAGGAACCCAGAATGTTTATCACTATTCCGGTATTTAGATCTCCAACCCTAACTATCTACCAGTTCTACTCTATACCGATTCGATGGTACTATTACATGGGATGGCGAGTTGTACCCCTTTCTCGAAATCGGTGGTACTTATATACCCTAACCACCTACGAGTTGTACTACACACGAATCGGTGGTACTAAGATATGGGGTGGCCAATTAAACTCCTTCTCGAAATCGGAGATACTCATCTCATGGCTTTAAATATAGCGTCAAATAACCATCGCTGATTATTTTTCGTGTCCTTCATTGGGCCTCCGGCGTATCCCAACTTCACACCTCTTAATTACCCAATGTGAAGATCAAACGCCATCGTAGGACAACCTTTTCTAGTCGTTTCCACACACTATGGTTGATATGATTTAATACGGCTCATTGCCCGAGTATAGTGGTGTTATCCTTATATCATAAACCCTATAGAGAGCACCTCCGGCAATACTCACACATGGCACCCTCTACCCAACACATATTTACCTCACCCCGACTTCACTTGTCGGGTGAGCCAAACAACATTTCCAAAATTCACAACTGCCTCGGCAGTTTACCAACATCCAATCAACCAATTTAGGCTTTTGTTAAAACAATATTTTACCATGCACCAGTGATACCACGTATATTCCAAATAATTTGTTGATATTAAATTAAACATGGTTATGGGTGCTTGCTTGGATTTTGATCAAAATATGCATCTTCACCCGATTGCAGTTCCGTGGTCCAATTAAATTTAATTCCTGAAATTACATAAATGCCATATCTTAGTGGCTGATATGTTTTTACATGTTTTGAGATGTCCAACCTGTATTTCTTAATATTTTAAGATATATAAATTTTATGTTGCAGTTTTTATAACTTTATTTGATTTTATATCGCCGCACTTTATTTATTGGTTCGACCAACTGAGATTAACGTTTTTAATAGTTTTCAACTGATTTAAAATATTTTAAATCTTGCACCGATACAGATAGTTATCTTTTTAGATGATTTATCAAAATTTTAATTTTTCTTGTTTTCTCTTTCTTTTCTCTTATTTTATTTTTCTAATCATTTATTGCTTGCAGTTATTTTGCTCGATTGGTAGCGTAAAAATTATGTTGCGATTATCCTCTGCAGCTAACTAGTCAATTTTACGCGTTTCAAAAAATTTACCATGTTTCCTATTTTTCTCTTTCTTTTTCTTCTTTTTCTTTTTTCTTCTTCCTTTTCTTTCTTTTGTCCCTCCTTTTCTTTTCTTTCTCCACCGGCTGAAGCCTTATCCTTTTGGCCCGGTCTCCTCTTCTCTGGTTCTCTTCCCCTTTTCCTCATTCTCGCTCTTCTCCCGATTTCTCTGGTTTCTTCCCCCCGACCGGCCGGCTCTACGGCACCGACGTCGGCCGTTGGCCACATCTCTAGCTGGCCTCCTCCCTCTCTCCTCTTAGCTGTGTTCGGGCTCCCAAGAGCTTGGTCTCCCTTCCTACGCGCCCAAGTAGTCGCCCGGCCCTTGCTCCGGCTTGGGCCAGTTTCGGCTTGCCCCGCTGGCCTCCGGCCACTTGGCCTGACCTCGGCCGGCCGTGGCTCGTCCTTGCGCTTGCCATGACTACTGGTTGCTTCCTTTGCCTCCCTTTAAGCCAAGGGTTTGGTATACCCGAGTACTATTGTGATTTTGCATTGATTTTATCTTTTTATTGTGTTCTATGCTACAATTGAAATGGTAAGGTTAGTTGGACTATGATAATTATTTTAGTCAATGCATGGGTAGGATGGCATCGCGACGATACCCTTAATCTGTCGTGCGCCAGGGAGTATGTGTGGATTATTGGGGACGCACGACACAACCCCTGCGATATTGACTAGCTGAGACCACTGTCTCTACTGTCATTTTCATTTTCTACCTATTTTGGCTATTGCTATGGCTATGCTACTCTATTGGTATGGTGGAAATAGATGGTTACCTGGGTTCGGGAAATGAAAATGCAGGCTGGTTGTGAGAATTGGAATGGGTTGGTGAAGAGGATGCAGAGTGGTTGCTGGCTCTTCTTGATGCTCCTGGCTTGATTCTGTCTTGAGCTTGGGCTTCTGACTCCTGGGGCTTGCTCACTGGTGGTCTCCTAGTTTCCTTTTTGCTTGCTGGTATGTGGCTTGGTTGGCTTGCTTTGTGGTCTGGAAGGCTTGTGCTTGAACTCTTTACTGGAGGCTGGCTTATATGGCTTGGCTTGTTGCCTTAAGGAGGAAGCCTCTGTACTGGGCTAGGGGCTGTGAACCGAATGCGTTGTCCCTCATGCACAGTGATTTATATTTATCCCTTTTGCAAATTTTTACTATTTCACTGAGGGCACTATTCTTTCTCTACCGCGCGATATTTTCAATATACATGTGTCTACGGATTAAACATGTTTGTATAATTACCGGATGATGTTAATTAAATTGCAAGAGGTGCCGATTTGGCTCCGGACGAATCTGGTACCTTAGTGAGCGATACCAATTCATACAGGACTGACGGCAATTCTAACTTTATTTATTTTTTTAATTCCTTTATGCTATATTAATTCATTGCTTTTACTAATAAATACAATTTTTTTATTAATGTGCAGGCCATCGAAAAAATTGACACGAGAAGATTTTAGAAGCTTGCAAATTTTTTATTTTTCTGCATTGTAATTAATCATTCATGTAATTGTATTTAAACTTGTAATTAAAATTCTATGTACTGCAATACAATCAGTTTTACACAGCAGTAATAGTTTAATATAAGCGGTTAACCTTTGTTGCTTAATTTTATTTAATGATTGACAATTTAATTTAACGACGCTATTTAGGTTAATAGAATTCAGGGTTGTTTCAATGATCTACCAAAATAAGCTCTATATTACTATGATGTCAAGCGGTTGCATGAGTGAGATGCACAAAATACTAGTAAAAAAGATAAGAGATTACATTGCACAAAAATTATGACAACCCAGGGGCGGATATAGGGTGTGCCAGGTATGCTCCGGCACCCCTAAATATTTGAGAAATGCTACAAATTCACCTCTTTAATATGATAAATTTGTTGATTGAATTGGTTTCGATCTTGGTGGTTTGGGATTTTTTTAGACCTTTTAACTATTTTTATTATATTTTTAGCAAATTTCAAATATATGTGTTGAATTTATGATGTTACAAAATTATTGTGTAAGACTATATAGTTGTATGTGTGAAGTGTGCACCCCATCAAGATTTTTCTAGTTTCACCACTGTCACAACCCACTTTTCAAACTTCAATTTATCGTTGGTTTGGATAGTTTTTGCGAGAATAAATGACAAAAAAAAAGGGAGAGAGAATAAGAGGGAGTTGTTCTGCCTTCAAGTAGGGTTGAAAATGGTTCGTATAGTTTCCAATAGATCCGAACAATTTTCGAATACATATTTTATCAGCTCGGATATATGCCGGATAGTATTAGATCAGAAATGAATATAGATTTTTTCATGTCGGATACGAATATGGATTTAGTAGCTCACTATCCGTCGAATACGAATGCGGATCCGGATATTCATAGGCTGGATTATCCAAATATTCAGGCGTGTGGGCTGGCCCAAGACTACTCTTTTGGCCTAAAAAGTTTTTTGAATTTTAAAATTGTTTTCTAATTTAATTAATCTAGAAATCAAGTTTCAATTATTAAAATTGGCAAACCAACTCCAAAAATTACAATTTTTTGGGATGTTCCTGATATGGTCTATCATTTTAAAAAAATATTTTAAAGATTTACCAGCTATTAAAATTTCTCAAAAATTCAAACATTGCTCTCCTTAATAGGAAATTATTTTAAATAAGTAGAAAAAATGCATAAAACTCATAAATACATAATTTATTATTTAAACATAATTCAACAAAGAATTCAAATCATGGATCATTACATGTTTTTCATGAATGTTTGGATCAAATAAACTAGTTACATTTTTTTCTTCATTTTATGTATACAATTTAAAGGGTTTTCATGTTTCGATAAATATTCATGACCGTATTTGTTTTGATTCATATTCGCTCCATATCTGTACTCAATATTATTCGTATTCGTATCCGTATCCGAGAAAAAATAAAAATAAATATAGTAGAACCATTATCTGTTCGTATTCGGTCCATTTTCATCCCTACCTTCAGGATTGCAAGAGATGAGCAAAAGTAAAAAAACAAAAGCTACTGTTACTAGATACTTTTTGAGAATATAAATGAGAAGATGGACCGATCATTTGTGTATATGTATATCTAATTTGATTACGTAACTGACATTTAGCCTATACAATTTTAGAGGTGCGACAACAAAACTGTTCTGGTTCCTCCCCGGAGGGAGAAAAAAAAACTGTTCTGGTCCTAATTATCCAGTGAGTTTCTGACCTTCGGCACCTAACGTCAACACCGCGCCAGCTTGGCGAGCTCAGCCCATCGCAGGCTGACCGCGAGCTGGCTTCCTCATCTAGCTTGATTAAAGCAACAGCTAGAGTCATCTAGCTGCAACAGCGAGTAAACTAAGAACCAAGAAAAAAGTCTGGAGAAGAAGCATGAACAGACAATCAAAAGGCTTCCGCCACAACAATAGCTTCGCAAGAGAGTACGGAAGCAAGGTTGAGCCATGATAATTAGCCGCGTACCTGTGTGTGTGTGGGGGCACATACGTGACACGAAATGCTTAAGGTGCTCGCAAAAAAAGGGTTAAGCTGGTGTCAGGATAGATCAGAGTTTATTTGGTTTCGAGCTCCTACGATTAAGATTGGACAAATTGACTCTTGAGTGATCTTGAGGCTGAGGAAGAGGTAATTGGACATTTTGGCGCAGCTTGAGGAAGAAGGTCGACGTGGGGCCTGAGAACTGAGAAGAGTATCGCCTTTGCTATTGTCGCATGGCTGCCGAACAAAATTACAAATTTACCTCAATTTACCCCTATTTTCATTCCATACGATATCACGCTCTCTACCACACAAGATTGCCAGCACCTCCCATTTAACATAGCATGTCCAGAGGACCTACCGCGGTACCATAGCTCAGCAGGACAGGGTACCGTAGTATCCGAGCACGGCTGAAAGGTGGGCCCACCACCTGCCGCACTTGTCGGAGAGCTACCTCTGTGGACGGAGCCACTACGGTACCGACGACCTACCGCAGCAAGTGAACACGGTAAGTGACACATGTCATCTACCAATGCTTTCATGGTTCAGAAGAATGTTAGATTTGCAATTTCATTTAGAAAAGGGCCAAAGATGAGGGGGTAAAACCTGTTCTAAGTTCTGGACAAGCCACACTCATTTACACAAGGGAAGTTAGCAACAAATTACCAACATGGAATAGCACCTTATACATGATGGAGAAAATGCTGTAACATCTGGGTAGTATGCAACCCAACAAGCTGCATGAATCTTCACTCGAAGAATTTACAATCCCTTTGTCACAGCATCGTACTTGTGAGCTTCAGAGAACACTTTTTAACACACAAAACTTTGCGTCTTTCGGAAGGCACTCCAAATGATTCTTGGATATGGGCAGCATTGTCATATTTATTTGCTGTGTTTCACTACGAATTAGGCAAGCCTCTTTCTTGAGAAACCATCCATGAAAGGCACTTCAAGTGATCCTAGGGAGAGTTTGAAGAACAGAAAAAGATTTATTTTCATGAAAAAGCTGCATCCTTTTCCTTAGCTCTTAGACACAGGGTTCCATGGTTTACTGCTGGTGCATTTCCTTCCTGTAGCTTGGAGCTAAGCAATTGCAATAAAAACCAAGGCAAAAAAAATTCAGTTACTGAAATTCTGATGAACGAACATAATAATAAAAAGTTTTGCTCCATAAATGTGGTAGATATTACTAGATTCAGACTAGTCAGAACACCCAAAGCACCGAATCGACAGAGCACCAACATTTAAGCATGTTAATTTGTACAGATCATGTAAAGAGCAGACAATTCTTCAGCAAGGATTGATCGATACACAAAGCATCAATCCCTCATTGAAATTGCCCATTCATTTCAAGATCAAGTTGGTACCAAGGTGTCAAGTACTTCTACCAATCATACATCAAAACCCTCTACTTCAGCAAAGCAAAATCTGGAAAACTCTAACAACCAATCACAACTGGTTACTATATAAAGGCAGCAGAACTTCCCTTAATGAACTGAAATTCTCTAAGAGAAGATAGTATGGTCGTACGAACATAAAATTGCTTCCGATATCTGCCCACTGCATTACTGAAAATAGGTAGTACTACTAAATTTTGCCATGTACTGATAAACTTTCGATTTCAACAACAACGAATCATGTACGGGAAACATAAAAAGTTCGCTTTTTAATAAACCAAGAAAGAAGACATGTAAAAGTTTAGTAGCCTTTTAACGTTATCTAGTAAAAAAAAACCAATAGAAATGCACTACTAGAAGTGTTAAGTAATCAGAAAATTCTCCATACAGATCATGTGCAGGAAAAATGGAGCTAAACTACTAATGCTCGAAAGAATAAGACACTATTTCCAAGCAATCAGGATTCAGGACAAGCAAACAAGAACTGAAGACAATTCGGTAATGGAACACCTATCCATGGTTTGACAAATTCAGAGAGGAGCAACATGTAGTAAGTGGGGTTTGTACCTGTATTTGAAATGTCTCCTTACAGGTGTCATTTGACGGTACATGTAATGAAATTTTCATTTTTAACATGACAGAGTGAGCTCAAAACCTTTAATTTCTTCCATTGGTTTTCACTTTTCGAAACAAAATTCAATACTACTTCCAATGGGAGCTTACTGCTTCGTCGCGTAGAGCTTCTCGCAGGAAACAAATGGTCAGTAACCGCTCCGGTTCGCGGTGTCGAGAAAGGCGGTTGGGCTCCTAAGCGGGAAAAGTACGGCGGAGGTGGAGGAGGCGGAGCCGTGAATGCGGCGGCGGCGGTGCGCTTGAGGTAGAGGCGGTACTTCTGGAGGTGGCTGGCGACGTTCTCGCGCGTGAGGCCCTCGACGTTCATGAGCCGCACGATGGCCTTGGGCACGGCGCCCTTCTCGCCGAGGTGCGCCACCGCCTCGACGAACCGATGGTGCAGCTCCGGCGTCCACACCATCCTCGCCTTCTTCCCGCTCCTCACGCCTCGCCCTCCCCCGCCTCCGGTTGTAGCGTCCTCGGTCTCCCCCTCCCCCTCCTCGTCCTCGTCCTCCTCGTCATCTCCGTCGAAGCAGGAGGAGAGGTGGGAGGTAGGGGAGTCGTACGCGAGGCGGGCGTCGATGGAGGGGCCCGCGAGGTCGATACGGAAGGCGGCGGCGAGCGCGGGCGGGATGAGCGGGTGCGAGACCGGAGTCAGCTCGCCGGCCGTGGGGAGGCCGATCTCCCAGTCGAGCACGCGGCCGCACGCGTCTCCGGCGGCCGCGCCGGCTTGGGCGTCCGCCATGTGGGGTGGTGACGAGGACGAGGACGACGAGGAGGGGGCGGGGGCTGTGGAGCCGGTCGCCGAGAGGGGATAACATAAACAGCAGTGCATCAATGATTTTCTCTCGATACAAGTTATATCAAGGTGTATAAATCTTAAAATAAATAAAAAAATAAATAATTATTATATACTATTTATTTATATTTTAATATTTATGTAAATGCTAAAAAGAAAAGCATAGATACTCTACAGTAAAGCCACGTTTCTGCGGCCCAGTAATTTACTTATACAAGAGAGGTTTGGATTTCTTTTTCTTTCTTTCTTGAGAGTTGAGACAAAAGGTTTGGATTTCTGACGGCGTGACGTGAGTGATGCTGCTGATCCGTGGGCGCAAGCGCGCGGGGAGGGTGGCTGCTCGGTTACTCCGCTCCGTGCGTGGAGCGAGTCAGTCGGAGCGTTCATGGCTAATAAATGACAAGTGCATGTTTTCGGAGGCTTTTGGCGGTCGATTCGGTGTCGGAGAAACGCGTGCGCCGTACGGCGTTTTTAAGCCTCGAAACGGCGGGGATCGACGGGCGCGCGCGGGGTTCGGGCGCGGCTCGTCCGTCCGGCGTCTCGGGCTAGTCGGTTCGGTGCTCACCGCCTCACCGGTAGGATCTGGTGCTAAGTGGCGGTTTGCTCACGAATCACCGGTTGTAGTAGGGTTCCAAGAACCGCGATAAACCACTCAAAAACCGCTGTTTTCGAGCGAATTGTGCCGGTTCGAGAAGAGTTAACGGTCGATTTATCGGTGGAGTTCAAATTTAAATTCAAAAATTTCGGAAAATTTAGAAAAGAATTATCCAAAAAAATCCCTAAAATTAGTATTGATTGATTTATGACCTCTCGTGTGATTTTTTTTTTCAAAAAATGAAGTTTGGAAACGTTTTTGAGCCATTCAAAA
Organism: Otatea glauca; assembly: GCA_036346275.1. Classification (NCBI taxonomy): domain Eukaryota; kingdom Viridiplantae; phylum Streptophyta; class Magnoliopsida; order Poales; family Poaceae; genus Otatea; species Otatea glauca. The sequence continues at coordinate 74,626,767 of CM070711.1, forward strand.
TTTAGAAAATAGAAAAAGAAAAAAGAAAAAGAAAAAGGCAGGCCAAGCCGCAAGTGGGCTGGCTAGCCCACCCCGGCCGGCCCACCCGAGAGGCATAACGTTCAGACCAGCCGACGACGCTCGCAGCAGCAAACCAATCATTTTCCAACTTTCCAACGTGAGATTATTTGTTCACATATTATTGCTAAATGCCTACTTTATAACTTTAGATTGTCTAAAATATAGTAAAGATCATGCTAAAATTTTGTTTCATTCGTATGTTCCATTTCATTGCAACTAAATTTTTTACTAACATCCATTTATATAGGTTGAACATGGAATTTGTGTAACAATGGAAGAACGACGAAGTTACGCCTACTTTACAACTTGAAATGAAAGGTATTAAAATGTAAATGGTGTTGATATTAGGGATGAAAACGGGTCGGATATCTCCCGCCCGACCCGGGATCGGATCCGGGACCGGATTTTACTATCCGGTCGGATCCGGGACCGGATCTGGATACTTGAATCCGGATTCGGGATCGGATCCGGAGCATCCAATATCCGGTAAATACGGGACGAAATCCGGATATTCGGATTTTTTCTATTCGGATATCCGGATTTTTCCTATTCGGATATCAGATCGGATATTCGGATTTTTCTATTCGGATATCAGCAAGGCCCAACCCATTTTCATCATTTTTTTCCATTTCAGCCCATTTATATTAACAATTAGTTGGTTCTATTGATCCTCAAATAGCATATTCTTTCTACGATGTTTGTTGAATTTAATTGATATATAATTTGTTGCTATAGTCATGTACTCGTATGGTTTTAATTCAATATATATTACTCTATATATGCGTGCATTATCCGTATATCTTTATCCGTTTTCGACCCGAATCCGTCACATATCCGTTCCGTATCCGTATCCCGAATAACCTGAATCTGTATCCATATCTGGTTAGCCCGTATCCGGTTCCGAATCCGGGAAAAAAATATGGGTTAGGATACGGGAAAAGCAATATCCGCCCGTATCCGACTCGTTTTCACCCCTAGTTGATATGTGAATGGTAGTGAAATTGTGAATGGTATTGGTATGTGATTATGTGAATGGCTATTTTTGCACTTGTTGGATTGATATGTGAGTAGTTTTTAAATGAAAGATTATGTGTTGACATATTATTGCTAAATACTTAATTTACAACTTGCAATTGTCTAAAATATAGCAAAGGTTATGTCGAAATGTTTTCATATTTAGGAGAGATCATACCGGATTTTTTTCATATTTTTACGTATTTTTTACATATTTCCTTTTTTTTTGCCTTTTATGGATTTTTTTTACAAAATTTACAATATTTTTTTTGTAATTTTCCCAATTTTTTACAATTTGTCCTATTTTTTCAAATGTCTTCAATTTTTTTACCGTTTTCGTGCATTTTCGAGCCGTTTTCGTTCATTTACCACGAAATTCGCTCACCGGTTTGATCAGATTTCAAAATGGTTTGAATTTTCATACCGTTCAATTTTCAACGGTTTTCAAGTGGTTTTTCGCTACCGTTGGGTGTTGAAATTTGAGTTTGATACTATTTTGTTAACCCTGGTCGTAGTTGTAAATGGTTGCAACTTGCAACCGACCGAGAGGGCATGTGAACGGCAAGGGCTTTTGCTCTGAGGTAGCACGGACGAGGCTATGTTTTATTTTAACTGATAAAAAGGAGTTTATCCTTACTCTACGAGATGATGGTGTCATCCCTTCCTCTTATATTTGCACGTACTGGCGAGTGGGACTGGGCACGCGCTTTGACCGGACCCATCGCCTCAGCTGGTAGCCTGGCATTTAGGGGTGGAAACGAGCTGAGCCTGCTCGACCCAAGCTCCGAGAAGCTCGTTGGAAATACGGCTCGGCTCGGCTCGGCTTGTTTTGGGAACGAGCGAGAAGTCATGCCCGGCTCAGCTTGTTTCTAGGCAAGGATGGCGGTGTGGGCGCGAATGGTAAGGATGGCGACAGTCGGCTAGCACTGCGGCGCACTGGGGAGGGCGATGGACACAGGATGCGGAGGCGGCGAACTCGATGAGGGGGTTGGAATGATGCAGTTTAGGGAGTGGGGGCCAGATTTTGACGACAGAGTAGAAGGAGACGTCAAAGAAGGCCGGGAGGGAGTACTGGGGTAGAGAGGGCGTGGTGAAGGGCGGCAAGGGTGGAGGAGGATGTAGGAGGGAGGGATGCGGAGCAGAGGGTGGCCGCGTGGGGGGAGGGAGAATCCGATAGATCAAATACTGGCCCCCAAATCAGCGCACGCACGCTGCAGACACAGTACACTAATGCTTACACACACAAGCATCCGAAAGCAGCGAGACGAAACAACAACAGGTAAGTTCAATCCACAAGCACGCATGGAGATTGGTACGAAGATCAAGCTGCTCAAATTGCACGCCCAGAAATGAGGAGAGGCAAGGGTATTCGGGATTTACCGAGGCAGACGAAGAGCATGGTGAAGGGCTTCGTGCCGACCCGCCACCGTCGTGGCGCTCGCCTCCGCAGCCAGCTCCTTCGCTCCCACCGCCATTGAGAATTGCAGGCGAGGGTTAAGAAACGGATTGGGAGAGTGAGCCTGGTGGAGACTAGTGAGTAAAGGTGCAGTGGGAACAGTGAGGTCATTTTTTTCAATGGGCTAACCGACTGCCTGATTGGAAAAGAGAGCTTGGCTTGGCCTGTTTACGCTACAAGCCCGAGCCAAACCAACTCGAGCCGGATTCGAGCCGAGCTGGCCTGTGCACTGTCCAGCTACATCTTATTCTTCCAGTTCCTCCTCTGCCCTCTCCATCCACCAATTCGCCCAACCCATGCTGCGGCTAGGGTTTGGGTGAGGAGCAGACCCGTAGGCCGTCGCCTCCAGGGACGACTTCACATCCACCCGTCCATCTTTCCCGTATTGCCGGGATCTCCCGTGCGCCTAGGCCCTTCTCTCCGGTGCTAATTATGCCTGATTGTGCTGTGTATTCTATGCTTTTTCTTGCTTGGCTTACGGGGTCATAGCTTTTGCTCTGCCGGATCGACAATTGTGTGTGCGGTCATTGCGAGGGTTCTTTTGTGGATTGTGTTGTGTATGTGTTACTCATGTTGGGCGTATTTCGGCATGTAGTTTACGTTGTCCATTGCCCATGGCGGCTGTTATGTCCTCATTGTTGATTGACCATTGGCGCACCCTTCTGACCTTGCAGGTTTTTTCTTTTGTTTCTGTATTCAGTTATACAGTTTGGTATTCCAAATTTTATCTCTTTGATAACGCCCTTTCAGTTTATGCCTGACAAGAAGAAATAGATTTTGCAAAGATTGCAGTATTTCGTGTGAAGGCAACTTGCCAGCTACCACAAACTTCAGCGGCATTTATCACAGTGAAGATGCTCAGGTCTGCTGTGACATCTGAGAAGAATATGTGAAATAAGATTTCAATTTTTAAAATGCCAGCTGCCACTATGGCCTGATTTTTAGGTTTGCCAGATTCATAGAAGTGCTATCACTATGCCGACGGGCGGGCGGAAATGAAGGTGGGTTGTGTCAACACCGGCCAGTGGGTGGTGCCGTCTCCTTGCTCCTCCTAGCGGTTAGTAAAGACAACATCTTACCTTACAGTATCCGTTCAATGTTTATATGTAATTTTGGCCAAAGCTTCATATTTCCACCCTAGGCTGCTCCGTTTGTCTGTTTAATTAGTAAATATCATCCCTTCTGTTTTTGTGTAGTTAACAGTCGCAGCATGTAATATTTCAGTTTTTATCATCCTTTAAGAAAAAAATTGGCAAGCCTCAATTTAAGAAGGAATGTTTGTTGCAATTCGCAAGCTTCATATGTACCATACCCAAAACTTGGCATGTCTCTATCTCTGAGTTTTTTTAACCGATCTGGAGGGTAATGATACTTCAGTCTATGAGTAATTAGTTTCAGTGGGTGATGGCCATATGCGATGTTTCAAGCCGTTGCCCACCAAATCAAACATATTTCTTAGCTATCAATTTGTTGTCCATACATTATTTGTTTACCTATGATGTCTCCTTTGATGCAATTTAGTTTGCTTCCTTTCTACTTCTTTACAGTCTCCAAATAGATGGAGAGGCATCGAAACACCATGTGTGCAGGACGAGTCAACCGTTATCACGTAGGAATTTGCAGAGCGCACTTTGGCACAACAGTTATTGCTTCACTGCATCAGTTGATAGGGCAAGAAACATTAAGAGTAGAAAAGCTAAAGAGATCGTCCAACTTCAATTTCGCATGCATGATTTTATCAACGTTATAAAAGACAAGGTACTATGTAAGGACTTATTTTTTAGAATTGCTATTGAGTACTAATTTGAGAACAAAATAAGTGATAGTAGTACAGATTGAGTATTGACACATGCTTAATTAGACACTAATATGTTGAGATAATGAGATTTGTGATGTTTAGCTTGAGCTATGCCAGGTCAAGCTCTGCGTCTCTTAAGAAGAGTAGTGTAGACTGTGTAGTGCATGCTGAATGTTTTGGCAAAAAAGTTCTTTGTCAGAAACTTTGAGGCTTTTCTTCCAAATCAGTTAATTATTGTTGAATTTTTCATGATCAAGTGGAATTCCTTCTTGTCGTTTCTTAGGATGATTTGTGTCTGTTAGATGACAGAAAGGGCATGCCTTTGCTCCAAATTGCACTTTGATGGCTTGTGTCTCTACTAGGGCTCAATGAATAGAAGCGGCGTTTTAAATAGCTAGCTATAGCTTTTTTGGACCCCAAATGCGAAGCTACAGGCCAATGTTTCACTACATTAGCTACAAGCGATATAGCTAGCAATAACTCCACTATTTGATATAGCTTGTAACTAGCAATATCTCCTCTATCATACAAAGATAACCATGGGCCAAAACATTAGGCTCATTTTGAAATCCAATATTACTAAAAATACTCAAATGCATCTCTTATAAGTCTGAACTATGAGAAAACCTAGCAAAAGACCTCATCTCGTCCTTTTTCAATAATCCAACATTCATATATATTTCTTAGTGATTAAGTATTTGTTGTTAAGAATATTATGATGTAGTAATCATTTATGGTCTTTTAGACATGTATTAACATGTTTGTTGATTCTAGACTTAACTCCTATTCTTATTATAAAAATGTTAGTTCCTTCTAAAATACAATGTTTTTATGATTTGCTTGTAATTGACTTATATTATATACTTATTTTTTAACTTTTTAATATTGAAAGCACGATGAATGATAGCTTCCGTGATAGCTTCTATAGCTTTTTTGGGATCTTACCGCGAAGCTGCAAAAATGCTATTTAAAACCTTCAGTAGAAGTTATGACATGATATATATAAAAGTAGGAAACAGTGATGATTTTGAGTCAATTGTTCATCCTTTTACATGGATAATATGTTCGATTTTCACTCGTTCAATTGTAGCCACCTGTAACCTCGTGAATTCCCTCTTCTATAAATGAAATGCAGTGTTTCCTTTTTGAAGGAAAATGGCATTTATCACAATGGTATCAGTTTCTGACTATAGTTAGTGATATTTGCATAAATTTAAGTAAAATTATCAATTTTAGATCTTTTTAAAACTGATAAATGCCTGGATGTCAACTATCTATGGTGCATATGATGCCAATAAACTAGATTGAATAGTAAGAGTGGATATGTTTTCTCTCTCTGTTTGGTAGCGCTAGAGTGAAGAATGACAAAGGTAGGAATAGGATGCCAATAAACTAGATTGAATAATAAGAGTCGATGTGTTTTCTCTCTTTCTATTTGGTAGTGCTAGAGTAAAGAAGGATAAAAGTAGGTTAAAAAAGAAACGTTAGAAGCAACCTTACATGTTTTCAAATTCCAATGATATAACGTTGGGTGTTAATATAATTTGTCTTAACATTAACACAATTTACCACTTGTTACATTGTTTGCATGAGATGTGCACGAATGCTTTACTAGTATACTATCTCTTATGCCCCAAGGAAATTGCGCGAGGACAAGGCCTTCACGTCATTTTTTTGCAAAACGCCCCCAAATCCCAAATCGCATAGAAGTCCTCCTGCCGGTTTTTTTATGCAAAAGGGACTTATGGTTCCACAAAATTGTAGACGGACCCTTCACCTTTTTTTTTTGCAAAAAAGACCATACGGTTCTGCAAAATTCACTAATGGCTCCTATCAGTCCATTTTGAAAAAAACCCTCGAGAAAACCAAAATTACGTTGAGATCCTCCCACCAATTTTTTTGTAAAAAGAACACCTAGACCAAAATTCACATGGCGCAGTGTAGCGTGTGACTCTGCCTAGTATTTACAAAATGTACATAAGATGAGACATTGACAAAAAGCTCACAAACAACACACGCAAAACCCCCCACACCTCACATGCAGACATATGTGTGAGTGTTCGCTACACATGCTAAGGAAATTTTTCGAACGGATGCCTCAACGTGTTATCCCACTGAATCCGTACATATATTATATGTACCCACTTTTATTTTTTTCTATCTGAGATATTAGCTCGGACAGAAATCGAGCACAGTTGTGAACATGTGAGGGCCGTTCGCTTAGCTGCCGCACGTACCAATCGAGCTACGCTGGGTTCTCTGTATTTACTCAGTCTTTTTTTAGTGGTACAAGGACATGCACACACCCACTCTCCACAAATTTTGACCTACGGCTGTTCCACTAAATACTCATGCGTATTTTTTTTCGTCCAAAACTTCAACCCAGACAGAAAATCAAGCAGCCGCGTCTGAGCAGAGAGTCGAACGCAAACGGGCCACGCGCTCACCTAGCAAGCGAACCACCCGAGCTATGTCGGTCTCTGCATTTACTCTGTCTTTGATATCAGCAAAGAAGGGACGATCTAGACATCGGAGTCTGTCACAAGAAAGAAAGCGCCCTTGCTAAGTACAATAGCAAACCCGGCTAATAGTAAATTAAAAGTTAGCTTGTATAATAACTGTTTCTAAATGTTGTCTCTAGATGTTGTGCAATAACTATCTTTTCTCTCTTGTACATAAATGATTTATCTATGCTTCTGTGCAAAGCTGGCTACTAAATAAGAGCCAGCTCTCTTCTCTTTCCTCTTTTCTCACTCCTCCACATAGACCAAAACTGATGTGTACAGGCTAAGAGCCAGCTGACATGGCCTTATTGTACATGCCCTTAGTTCACCGAAGACCGGCAAGCGTAGCCTACGACAAGGTTTGAAATCTCATTTTGGGATGACATCTCGAAGATGGCCGACATCCGAAATCTCGAAATCTTGAACAAATTTTGGACGAAATAATAAAAAATCAAATCTAGTTTTTTTTTTCACCGAGAAAACCAAAATCTGGCTTGGAATTCCTGAAATCTCGGCAAGATTTGCTGAGATTTCGGTAAATTTGTACCGGGCGAAAAATGGCTCGATCGATGTTAAAAAAATTTGAAATTTTTTGTGGAGGTTCCTAACACAACAGTGATATTCTCATAAACATTTAAGATGATTATCAAGTCTGAGGAATTTTTAAAAATTCAAAAATTACTAATGTCATGATAAAACGCTGACCGGTAAGTTTGAACCAAATGAAAAATTGAACAAACCACGTTAGAAAATTTTGAATTTTTTTTCATGGTTATGATGCATCACTAATGTTTCCATAAAATTTTCAGATGATGATCAAGCTTCATAAATTTTTAAAAATTCAGAAAGTACTACTGTTCTGATAAAAATCCTTACTGGCAAACTTCAACCAAATGAAAAATTGTTCAAACCACATTATAAAATTTTGAAAAAAAAATTGTATGGTCCTGATGTATCATTAATGTTTCTATAAAAATTTTATATGATGATCAAGCTTAAAATATTTTTAAAAATTCTGACAATGCTACATCTTGATAAAAACCTGATGATCAATACATAAATTTGATTTAGCAATAAAAAAAGGTTTAGAATTTTTAAAAAATTTAAAGAAGGGTGCTGAGGAAATGCTTAAGATCTCATAAAATTTTTGAATCGTTATCACACTCCAGCGAATTTATAAAATTCTACAGGGTATTGTACCATTTATGTTCTTTCTGTTTTTGATTTTATAACAAATGAAGTCCAATGCATAGATTTGATTGAGCAAACAAAAAAATTGAATTTTTTTAAAAAAATTTAGAGAATGGTACTAAGCCAATTATTATGCTCTCATAAAAATTTGAATCATGATCACACTTGAGCAAATTTATAAAATTCTGACAATGTTACTGTCCCAATTATATTCATTCTGTTTTTTATTTTTCAAGGATAATAAAGGAAGTTCAATTATTTTGAAAATTGTTGTATATGACCCTACAATACTAAAGATAGTAACATAAATTTTTCAGATTATGATCAAGCTTGTACAATTTTATAAAAATGTAACAGTGTTTCTACCGAAATTTTAAAATATCTCAAAAATTCGGTTTTTCAACAAATTTTCATGAAAGATGACTTTGTTGATTATTAGACCAAATCTAGCTATAAAAAGTCAAAAACCGGTAAAAAAAAACCCAAAATTTCAGTAAGATTTAACAAAACCTCGCCAAAATTTTTAAGATTATTGTAGCAATTTAAAAAAAAATTATCCGACCAGGCCAAGATTTCCAAGATTTCGGTGTTTTTGTGAACCTTGGCCCACGATCGATGGACGGGTGTAGCACCAATGTACCATCATGGACTCGTGATGGGCTCGACCTCTCGAGACAAAATCAGGCATGTCACTGGTGACAAGTTTAAAAATAACCGAGCAGAGCAATCTAATACATCTAATACTTTCATAAACTAAATAAGGAGGGGGAAGAATAATGCAGAGTTGTAACTCTTAATCATGACACTTCATACAACTGCGCCTGCAAAACAACACCATGCTGATCCAACACAAGAAGCAGGCATCAAGGTTGAAAAAAAACAACCGACTTCAGGAGCTGGAAACTACATCAGTATTGCCAACATCCATTAGCGATAAACACGGGACAGCAATAAAATATTATCCTAAACAGCTAGTAGCTCTTTCAGGATCGCAGATTTGTACAGTCTCATCGCAAAATATAGACTTTCCTCCTCTTTTTACACCTAAACAAATTATACTGGACGCCTATCTTCTCTGCAAGCGGCATCAGGTAAAATAAACTGTCTGAGCCTCACCGTGACATGACTATAAGCTCAAACTACAAAATGTACAAACCTCTTAGTACATGTTTATTCTTTTTAACTTGGCTTGTAGCAGCCCAAAGCAGAAGCAGAAGGTAGATCTGGCTAGCCATGGTTAGCTGTACATGGTCATTCTATGCCATTATGAAGGATATTGCGACTGAGGTCCAATCCTCCTCTCTGAATTTGAATTATAAAGAAAACTATATTAAAAGGGTAAGGCATAATGGCAATAAATCAGTGGAAATAACAAAAACTAATTATTTCAATGATGAATCAGCAAAAGCTGGCCATTAAAGCATACCACCAGCAGCAACAAGTTTTTCTACTCGAGCAACAATGTGCTTCCCATATGTATATTTCTTCAGTGCATTTAAATGAACCTTTATTCGTGACAGGATCAATTCTCGCTGCTGATCATCACAAGTTTCCAGCACTTTCTGTACAACATAGTTACCAAATTGATCCTTCATCATGGCCTGCAAGCGATCAAGGAAGAGAGATCAGGAAGTTAAATAGCTCTTTACCAGAAGACAAATCTGTCATTTTAGGCAATAAGCTACCTGACTAGAAAACAGACAACTATCTAAGCTCGAAAGTCGGGAAACAAAATAAAACTAGACAAAATGCGCATGGTAGTCACATCTGCCGCAAGTTTAGCATGTAAAAGACTTGCTTGCTAACATGCCCATGCTGTTTGCTAAATCATTAGCATACAGAAAACAGAAATGACAATCTATAATCCTAAATATCAGTTCCATTTCCAACAGTTCTTCAATGTTCTACTTTAATAAGCTTCACATGTTGAAAACCAAATGGTTTAATATGGTTTTCTAGGAAAGGCTGGATTTTCATGATGACCACTAGGATAAAATCTGAAAAGTTGCTGGTATCAAAAAAATTCTCCCCATGTGGGACCAGGTGCCGGTTTCTATGCTAATCACATCATAGCACCAGAGCATGGCAGAATAGTTATCTGAAAACTCTGCTAAGTTAAAACTTCAACAACTTCACATGCACATTGAATTCCCCCATCGCTCTCATTTAAAGAAAGGTACGTAGAATCATATGAAACTCCAATCCATAATTCCATTGAACACTAATTGAACAAAAAGACCGTAAGGAGAAACCTGGAGAGGCTCATTTTCATCAGTAGTTCCAAGCATTTCATTTATGAGAACTTCCCGCTCTGTAGGTCCTCCAAATGTTAAACACTTCTCAACAACATTTGAGGCAAATTTATGTTGGCTCATCTGAATGATCTGTCCAGCTAGTTTTTCAATAATGATAGATCGCTCATAAGGCTTCCCGTGCTCCAAAACATGCTGCACAAGAATAAATCAGACATCATCAATAAAGTATCATCTTTCAGCTTTAAAACATGCTGCACATGAAAATGAGACTCTCATGAAAATCAGACACTCAAATGAAATAATTGCCAAGGAAACACAAAATATAGGACCGGCCTAGTGTATCATAATGGAGATGACCCATCATAAACTTAGGTAAGCTCGTAGGCAGAAGGTGTGTTCTGAGTATAACAGGGATTAGTAATGTACTATATCTAGAGTATATCGCTTATATGGTAATTCCAGTGTATATCAGTTGATTGCTGGTGAAGACACATCATATTCCCACACTGTACCTAAGGAACACAGCCTATTCCCACACTTCATCTACTTGGTAGAATTTGCCATTTTAACTGAAGTTCTTACTTGGCTGTTGGCTCCAACACATATAAATGTCATATGTTTTCTTTTCTTACTGAAAACACTACATAAAGACAACATCAACAAAACCAATGCAAAAATTTGTTCTTCCAAAATTAACAAAACATCTTCCTATTTCAGTACAAAATGATGGATTTAATGCCATATCTACCTTTTGTTTTCCACACTAACATGACATCTTGAAAATCACCAGTTGTCCGAAGATACTAGATAGAAATGGTACATCACATAAATATAAACTTAATCACATCACTCATCATTCGTGTAAATAAAGAGACATGCTCAGGCATAATCAGTTATGGCTCATGTTAGATCCTACATGTACAAGTACAACATGATCAACAGCATACTTTGCAAGAATAGGTGGTACCCAGCGGCCAATTACCTGCTAACCAGTCAAAAATGGCCAGCACAGGCAAGGGCTAAACTATCCAGTTTTACTGGACTGAAAATTTATTTATTCTGGATTAGTTTGAATAGCTTAAACCAGGTGTAATTGATTTCTGAAGTCATCTTGGAAGGTTAGATGGAATTCATTTTAACAACTCAACTGCATTTCGTCATAAATTAGAGGAAAAAGGTTCGATATCGTTAACTTTGTTTTAACGATATCTGATGTTGAATTTAAGCCACATTTTGGTACCAAGTGATTTATTTATTTTTACATGTGATCTGAAGTCTGGTTCACGGCTAATTAACAGTGCTAAGTAGTTAGAACTTGGAAGCCAATACATGCCACCAGTAGAAATTAGTACAACACCGAGTTTGCAAGCTCTGCTCAAGATCTCCTATATATATATATATATGAATAGGAAAAAAAATAACAAGAATGCCAAGCAATGTGTAACTAAAAAGTTGCAAATTTACAGCACTTTCATGAAATGTCCAACCTAATATCTAAAAATATAAATAAATTATTTTTTCTTCAAAAATCTAAAACATTTTGCTTGATTTATTAGCATAAATAAAAATAATTTTGAATCTTACAATTTTTTAAAGTTGAATTCAATGTATATATTATTTTTTGAACACTAGAAAGTAATTCTTATTTCTTGAAATAGAATATAAAATGTAAAAGTATCTAAAATTTGAAGCTAGAATTCAAGCACCAAATATTTGAACTCAAATGATCCCAAGACCAAGTTATCTTTTGTAGATTTTCAAATGAAATTCTTTGGTTAAAGGCCGTATTGATTTTTTTTTTACTATTTTTGAACATATGAAATACCTTGTTTTCAATTTTTTGTGATAAAAACTAATTTTAGTTAGCTAAAAAAAAACTGTAAAATTAACATACCAAATAATTGTTCACAAGCCTAAATAATTACAAAACGAAGCATAGCGACCGCTATTTCCGTTAACCGCTATAGCGGTCATAGCTGTAATAGCGTACATCTGTGCTATAGCTTAGCATTCCAAGGGCGAAAACCGCTATAATGCCGCTATAGCCCACGATTTAAATCGCTGTATACACACACGTGCGTGTGTACATGCATAGGTGTATGCATACGTACGCGTGTATGTATGTGTGTCTGTATATATGTGTGTGTCTGTATATATATATAGGTCAATGAAGCTAAAATAAAGCTGCTGAAGAAATTAACATCAGAATGCCATAGCAAACCCAACTTTACAGTTAAATTCGTAAGGGGTGCCAAACCTGGACAACATAATTTCCATATTGGTCTTGTGCCAACATGCATACAGATTGCAATATTTCATCCATGACTACTTGCTGTGTTTTCGGATCAATGCAATGCTCCAGCACTCTCTGAGTAAAGAAATAAATTTCGTGAGTTTAACTAATATAAAATTAGGGATAGAAGAAATGCATGATCCAGCATTCAAAGGTGGACCTGTATGACCCTGCAGCCATAGGGGTGAGTGGACAATGGAACAACTTGACCATAGAATGTTGAGATAATAAATTGAATCAAATCTTCCGGTACACATTCAATACATTTCTGGATAACATGGTTTCCATTTTGATCACGCACACATCTCATTATATGACCATCAAGCTCAGTAACCATCTTTGTCTTCTGGTCCAGATCAACCACCTCTATTGCCTTCAATAATGCGCATGTGCATATGCTTGTGTGAGATAAGAACGATCCTTAGTCTATTGTTAGAAAAATAATAATCATGTAGTACCTTTTGGATAACCCGACACCCATACATCTGAAGGCTGAGAGTTAATACATGACCAAATAGTTGATCAGCCAACTCCATACGTTGCGCTACGCTCCCATGCTCAAAAGACTGGATAAAAAAAATGGGCAAGTCATGACCAAGGTTTGAAATCTCATTTTCGGATGATATCTCGGAGGTGGCCGAAATCCGAAATCTCGCCGAGATCTCAGAATTTCAGACAAATCCCGGACGAAATACAAAAACAAAAAAAAATTGCACCGAGCAAAAAATGGCTCAAACGACGTTGAAAATTTTTGAAATTTTTTGTGGAGGTTCCTGACACATCAATGATGTTCCCATAAAAACTTCTGTTGATTATCAAGTCTGAGGAATTTTTAAAAATTCGAACATTGCTACTGTCCTGATAAAACGCAGACCGGCAAGTTTGAACCGAATGAAAAATGGAACAACCCACGTCATAAAATTTTGAAATTTTTTTGTGCATGGTTACAATGCATCACTAATGTTCCCATAAAATTTTCAAATGATGATCAAGCTTAATGAATTTTTAAAAATTCGGACAATGCTACTATCCTAATAAAAGCATTAGTGGCAAGCTTCAACCAAATGAAAAATAGTTCAAACCACGTTAGAAAATTTTGAAACTTTTTGTGGATGGTCCTGATGTATCATTAATATTTCTATAAAATTTTCATATAATGATCAAGCTTCAAGAATTTTCAAAAATTCTGACAGTGCTATGTCCTGATAAAAGCCTAATGATTAATACATAGATTTGCTTTAGCAATCAAAAAGGTTTAGAATTTTTGAAAAATTTACAGAAAGGTGCTAAGGAGATGATTAAGATCTTATAAAAATTTGAATCATGATCACACTCCAGTGAATTTATAAAATTCTTACAAAGGCACTGTATCATTTATGTTCTTTCTGTTTTTTATTTTTGAAATATAACAAATGAAGTTCAATGCTTACATAGATTTGATCGAGCAAACAAAAAAAGTTTAAAATTTTTGAAAATTTTAGATAATGATGCTGAGGCAATTCTTAAGCTCTCATAAAAATTTTGGATCATGATCACACTCGAACAAATTTATAAAATTCTAACAATGTTATTGTCCCAATTATGTTTGTTCTGTTTTTGATTTTTTAAAGATAATAAATGAAGTTCAATTATTTTGAAATTTTTTATATATGATCCTACACTACTAAAGATGGTACCATAAATTTTTCAGATCATGATCAAGCTTGTACAATTTTATAAAAATCTGACAGTGTTTCTGCCAAAATTTTAAAACGTCTCAAAATTTTGGTTTTTCAACAAATTTTCATGGAAAATGACTTTCATAAGGGTTATTCGACCAAATCCGGTCAAATCCGGCCATAAAAAGTAAAAAAAAAACACGAGATTTCTGTAGCAATTTAATTTTTTTTCAGCGGCCGAGATTTCAGCGGTTTTTTGAACCTTGGTCATGACATCCTTAAGAAAGCATGTGTTCCCAGTCTGACAGTGAGAAGCATTGGTGTGTCAGAAAAGAGTACCTTCTGCACCACATAGTTTCCAAATACATCGGTCATCAATGAGAGTGCATGAGGCATGATCTCCTCAAAAACCATGTTCTTTTCCTCAATTGTTGCAGTTTCAAGTTTCTGCTGTATGAAACGGCTTCCGTATTGGTCAGCACTGCATAATCAAAGCAAACGTCACCTCAAGGAATTAGAATGCATCAATAACTAAGAAAATATTACTAAGCAAAGAATCACCAGTTATATGTGAAGCATCAGTGCACAAACAAGATGCTAGATGAATTGTAAGCTTGCATGACGAGTCCAATGCATAACAATTGAACAAAAAACCTCAGAAGAACAAAAGGCTATTCACGTTTACTTGTGGAGAGAATAAATGACAGAATGCTTTGACAGATCATATTTATGTGTTTGTTACGATTCAAGCTCACATGACTATTGAAAAGTATGAAACGACCAAGTATACCTGAACTCAACCACATGCCCAGCAATCTCAGCAAGCTCAAAACTTCTTGTTTTATTGCTTTTGAATTCATCCAAAAGTGAAGATGGAGAGTTCTCATTCATATAGCCGCTTGGATCAGAGTTCCAGCCACCAAAGCTTCTCAAGTTAGAATGAAACCTCAGATTCCGCTCACTGAGCCTAAGTGGACTGGCAGGACTAGATTGAGAAGCAACAGGACTGCCCAAAGGGCTATGGTATGCCATGCCCATGCCAAAAGCCAAATTTCCATAATAGCCATGATTTGAGGCTGTTGATTTACCAAGAAGTTGCATTCCATGTTGTCTCGGCTGCTGAAGGAATGCTTCAACATAAGCTTTCTGAACTGCAGTTAAATCAGCATATGAACTACCCATCAAACCTCTTTCCAAGGAAGGATCACTGCAGTTGGCTGCTCCCTGTGCTGTATATTGAGCTGCCTTCAAGTACTGGACATAAAACGGATCAGAAAGAGGCGATTGAAGACCTGTGGCAGTTTGATTACCGGTTCTACCAAGGTTATGCACATCAGATAGACTTAAGGTAGGCAATGATAAAAAATTGTAATCAAGGTTTCTTGAATCTGCCCCAAGTGAAGCTACAGCAGATGCAGCAGTAGCATTTTCAAACAAAGGAGGCATACTACCTGAGCCCATACAGTTCATCATCATAGAGTTCATGCCTGGATTGAGTGGATATCCACCAAGCCCATAGTTCAAAAGGGCTGAATTTATACCATCATGATTCTGATGTTGAGCAGGAGAACCACCTGGGCTTGCACTAGAAGATGATGGGGATTTCTGATATGTACGAGCAGTCAGAGTAGAAGACCTTTGCATTTCCCCGTGCCCATCTAACCGTGTGTTAGTAGAATTTCTTAAGTTTACTAGACCAGTGACATTCTTATTAATATCAGCAAAAGAAGAATCTGATGGTTGTGTCATTGATGATATACTCAAATATTCAGCATCAGCTTCCAACATCACAGAATGCTGCTTATTATTGACTTGAGTAGCTTGCGGGTCAAGAGAAAAATCTGGGTGATCACTTACCTCTCTCTGAAACTTTGACCGAGTAATGTTAGTATCGTTCAAATTACCACTTTTTGATAAGTTCATGCTTGATAGTGCAACCAAAACATCATCAGGCTCAAATGCTTTTGAGGATACGGTGTTGAATGATGATGATGAGCAATTCAGTTTCTTCTCGTTAGAACTAATCCTAACGCCAACAGGTGGAAGGCCAGGGCTAGGAACCCTAGGAACATAATGGGGATCTGGTGTAGCATTCCTCGAAACAGATGAACCCAGAACAGATGCAAAAGTTTGAGATGCAGATGCATTAATACTGGGAAGACCACTCATATTCTGCACATTTCCAACAGGACACTGTACATCCAAAGTATTATTATGTATAGAGTATTGGTTCTCGGCAGAATTCAGTGGTTCCTGATTGTCAAGAAAAGAATTGCGACTGGCTGCACGAGAGGGCTGCTCTAAAGTAGGTATTCTGTGCCCAAGGTTGTCCTGAAATAACCCAAAGTACACTAAATAAATTGTCCAGGTGATAAAACTGCAGAATGGCACAGGTAGCTATTAAAAGATGGAAATTCTTGCTCATGTTACAAGGATAACTTGATAAATTATACATGAAGCGCATGTATGCTGTTATTTAATGCATGATGTAGTCCTCTTCTCAAAGACAATTGAAAAGAGTGAAGAATATTATAACCTGACAGATAAAAGCCAATTGATGGCTCCTTAAACATGCAATTTGTAAGTCCAAGAGAAGCAGAATACAGAACTAAATAACCCAATTCTCCTCGTAATACACTAGTGATACAGAAAATGAAGTCAATACCAGGTATAAAACCTTCTTGATAGTCGATTCGCGGAGAAAATACTCACCTTTACAAGTGCGCAAATCTCAAATATATGCTTTCTTGGGTGCAGAATTTCAAGAGACAATGTGTTAACACAAACTAGAACAACAACAACCAAGCCTTTTGCCCCAACAAGTTGGGGTAAGCTAGAAATGAAACCCGATCAAAGTCAAAACACCCATAAATCTTCAATCTTAGGTCAACGTTCCGGTCCGTGAATAGCTAACTTCCATAAACTCCTATCTAACGCCAACTCTTTAGTTACATTCCAATCCCTTAAGTCCCTTTTAACTGCTTCTTCCCACGTCAGTCTTGATCGACCTCTGCCTCATGTTTTCGAGACGGCATAAAATTCCACTACGCACCAGTGCTCAGGAGACCTCCGTTGGAGATGTCCAGACCATCTCAAACGACAAACTTTTCTTCAATTGGTGCTATCCGAACCCTATCACCTATATCATCACTGCGGATTCAATCTCACTTTGTATGACAACAGATCTCTCCTTGTATGACCACAGATCCACCGCGTCATCCACATCTCTACTACACCCATCTCCTGTACATGTTGTCTTTTTGTCACCCAACATTCCGCTTCATACCATATCGCAGGTCTGATCACTGTCCTGTAGAACTTACCCTTAAATTTTTGAGGGACTTTTTTTATCACATAGGACACCAGATGCTTGGCGCCATTTCACCCACCCCGCTCATATCCGGTGGCTCACATCTTCATCAATCTCGTTCACTCTGTAGCATTGATCCTAAATATCGAAACGTTTCCTTCCTAGGCACTACTTTTTCATCCAGACTAACATCTCCATCATCTGTCATAGCAACGCTGAAAACACACCTCATATATTTAGTTTTAGTCCTACTAAGTCTAAAATCCTTCGATTCTAAACTCTTCCTCCACAGCTCTAGTTTCCTATCAACACCTACCCTACTCTCGTCAAGTAGCACCACATCACCAGCAAAAAAGCATACACCAAGGAATCTCTCCTTGTATGTCCCACATGACTTCGTCCATCACTAGGGTAAAAATGTAGAGGCTCAATGATGACCCTTGATATAGCCCTATTTTAACAGAAAAGTCACTGGTATAGATATCACATGCTTGATAGAAAAGTCACTGGTATAGCTATCACATGCTTTGACATTAGTCACAACATCGTCGTACATATCCTTAATTAGGGTACATACTTTGTTAGGGCTTTTTGTTAGCTATATAAGTCTTGTGCGTAGTTAGTTTCTTTTCTGTTTGCTATTCTTCAGTAAGTTAGTTTCTGATATGGTGTTAGTGCCGCAAGTTTAGGAGGCCACTTGGGCCATAACCTGTACATGGAGTCTGTCTTTAAATTTAGAAAGCAAGATCTGAAAACACGGCTATTTTTCGCAGCAACAAAACTCAGTGTGTTCGTACTCTCTGTTCAATTTCTAACACTTTTTCCTTTTCAAGCGTCCACCACATGACCTTTCTTGGCACATTATCATAAGCTTTCTCTAAGTCAATAAACACCATGTGTAGATCCTTCTTTTCCTCCTTATACCTCTCCATCAACTGTCATGTCAAGAAGATCGCCTCCGTAGTCGACCTCCCAGGTATAAAACCAAATTGGTTTTTTGTCACACTAGCAACTCTTCTTAAACGATGCTCAATCAGTCACTCTCAAAGCTTCATTGTGTGGCAAATCAGCTTAATTCCTCTGTAATTAGTACAACTTTGAATGTCTCCTTTATGCTTGAAAATTGGCACTAATGTGCTTCTCCGCCACTCATCAGGTATCTTGTTCAACCTAAAAATACTATTAAACAATTTATTTAACCAAACGATATTCAAAACTTCTTGCGAGACAACCGTGCACCCCTATTTATCACTGCTTTTATCCAGACCATCCAACTTCTAGATGGATAGAGTGCCGGGAACAGCACAGGCTTGCCTATCAAACCTACCCATCCCAGAAGTAACATACATTACCAAGCAACGTACTGCAAAAACTTGTCAATGGTAATCCAAAGTATATGTTCGTTGATTAAATTCCAGATCCCTAGGTAAGCCAGTAAAATGGAGATGCATATGAACACTACCACCAATACCATACAACAAATATAATTAGCTCAGAGTAGCTACATCCTGCAAAGAATAACACTGGTAGCAACCAATAAGCATCAATTAAGAAAAAATAATAATAATAGCAACCTTTGCAATGCCAATTGAGGCTAACCTGAAGGATATCAGCAAAGCTGCGCTGCCGCCCGAGTGACAAACCAATGAGCCCATCCCCTCCATCTACCCACTCTGCAGCACCACCCACATCCTTCCTTGCATCCTCCTCCCGATCAAAACTAGGATTCTGCAGAAACAGCGACCTCCCCACAGCCGTTCCCTGTCCAGGCTCCTCCTGTGACACCTTCCTCCGGTCCCCAATCCCCCCCACCACCCCCACCTTCAACCGCTGTGTTGACCGCCAGTCCTCCTTGGATAGCACGGGCGGTGGTAGCCTTGGGTTCAGATTGCCATGCGAGTAGTAGTAGGACAGATAGGCTGGGTTGGCCCGGAGCTCATCCTCTGAGACTAGTCCGCCATGCCCGTTCAACACCTCAGCATCGGGAACCGCGGCAGCAGTCAAGGCTGTCTCCCCACCGCCGCGGAGCAGCCCGCCAATGGCATTCAGCGAACCCTCTATGGTCGGCGGCGCCGACCCGCTCCGGAATATGCTGAGCTCCCGCTCCCTCTCGCCAGCGTCCTCCCCTGGCCGACGCCCGCAGCCACCACCGGCACCGAGCAGCGTGTCAAGCTCGTCCTCCAGCTCTTCCTCCCCTCCCCCGCCGCCAACGTCCCCACGCATCGCCACAGCGCTCGCGCTGATCATTCCACCAACCCTAGAACACAAGCTAGCAAAATCACACAAAATGAACACACCAAAACCCCAAACGGAAAGCTCATACAAATGCCGCGGCCCCCAGTTACCTCGCGGCGAAAAGACGCAGCCCTCTCTGCACGGCCCAAGCCCACACCAAGCAGCAATAGCAGCCGCAGCTCAGTCACAGAACCTGCAGCCCTCGCAACCCCCGGGCCAAAGTATTACCGAATCGCGCGTCGCGAACCCGATCGGGACAGTGGCCGCCATTTCAGCTCAGATTTTTGGGGGGATTTTGAGAGATCGGGCCAGTAAGGCGCGATTTCGGAGCCTCTAGGCTTAGATTGGGCTCCGATCGGCCGGCGATTTCGCCATTTTGGGCACCAAAAGCTTCCAGCTGCTTGGAGAAGGGGATGGGAAGGGGAGAGAGCACACAGTAAGCAGCAGCGAGGAAGGGAGCCCGTGGAAGGAGGAGTGATAAGCACGAGCTCTCGGGGCACCCTAGCCGTCAGATCTCGGCACCGACGGTGCACAGCTCCCCCGCCGCAAGAACCCTAGGGTTTTATAACTTTTATTGCGGGCGTTGGCGCAGGAGTTACACTCTCTGACCCGTGGGCCCGGAACATGTACCGGATTTACTCGTATTTAGTGAAGAGATTAAGGGCTAAGTACGCTATCGGGAGCCTGGGGTTTATAGTTGGTGGAGGAGTCCTTTGTCTTCTTTAATTGGGATTAGGCTCGGAGCGTGGGGCCCGCGTGGTAAAAGAAAGCGCCAGGTCAGGCAGGCACGTGCGTGCGCGCGACACGTGGCAGCCCCAGATTCGCTCGTGCGAACCGAACGGGGGCGGATTGCGCTGTCCGGCCTCAGCCCTGAGGCATCAGATGGGGACTCGGATGAATAAACTTTTAAAAAAATCGCGACGAGCTTCTATTATTGGGCCTTAATTCTGGATAAGTCCTTGAAGAGATCCTTTGTGATCTTCCTACAAAAGGAAGGTAAATGGTCCATGGCCAATCAACCCAATTTACATCCATGTGCTGTTTTACCTTTATTGATAGGGTCTGGATTAGATTAGATTAGATTAAGCATAGATCCTGGTAAATTTTGCACACTTACATGAGTTACATCATCGAAATGATCATAGGATTGCATTAGCTTCTCTCTTGAAAAAAAGAAAGATATTACATTAGTTTCCACTAGTTCTTTTTAGATAATGGAAGAATATATTAACCTTCCAACCTCTGCACTTGAGATGCACATAGCCAATCATTTATTACAAAGTTACAACCAACATGTTATCATCAAGAGACTCATAAAGAAAGACTTAGTAATCGACAATCAAATAAAGAAAAGAGTTTAAACAAGCCATAAAAAGACTAATAAAAACTACTCTCAATTCGCATATAATCTTGTTCTAAACCTCCATCCATGGCCGATGAAGAGTTCCCGAACCACGACCTGTAAAAAGGTGCATGCCACTAACACCATCTATTGAGCCTCCTGACGTTGCAGCACAAACCATGAGCACAACCAATTGATGCATAAATAGATAACCTGCAATGGATTAGACATCTGTTTCTTATCAAAGACAACATCATTTCGACATAGCCAAATAGCCCAACATAAAACGACAACCCCAACTAAACATTAAGCCTTTATTTCCTTTCTCAGCCCCAATAGCCAAGATCCAAACATATGTGATACTAGTTATGTGCCCGTGCATTGCAACGGAAACTCAATTTGCGACAAATGGATTTATGTGCAATGCACACTAACCATGTCCAAATAATATTGTTCACTCTAAATGTGCAATGTCCAAATAATACTTTATAAATTTTAGACGCACAGAAGTACTGCTCATATACAAACACAAAGAATAGTAAACAAGGTTATATAATAAAATCCCATTTGAAATGCAGGAATTTCATAGGAAACAATGTAATTCCCAAAGGAATTTTACAAAATTCATTGTCCCAAATGGGCCTAACATGGCATTGCTTGCTAGATAATAAGAGATTTTGATTACAAAGCATTATTATCGGTTCTGGTAGTTAATACATCTGAACAGCCTAGCAACTTTAATACAAAGATCTTACGAACAACTTAGAAACAAATATCACAAGCACACAACTGAAGAATAAATCGCTGATGAATTTCTCTTGAAATGTTAAGTCCTTGGTAACACTAATAAATTCCACTTGGATTGTTCAATTGTGGGTGGTTACTTCTACGAGTTTATTCCCAACTATGGTCAAGTTGACAATTATGGCTCAAAAATATACACCGTTAAAGCGGATGTGCTGGATGGTCTTTAAAGATGTGAGTGTTGAAAATTTGAAAGAGATGGTATGCTTTGTTGCCATGTACTGAAGGTTATCACACATGTGTGTGTTCATAGGATCTCTAATAACTACATCATGCAAAGGTGGACCTAGGATCAATCTGCTATCCTAGTTGACCCTGGTGCTCAGAACCCTCAAGAAGCACAATTGATGCCAGAAGAATCATAAAAAACTTTAAGATACACAACCTTGTGAAGTGCTTTTACTAAGATTGCTAAGGGCCTGTTTGTTTTAGCTTTTGATTCCAGATTCTGGCCCTAAAAGCAAAATAAAAAACAAAGAGTTTGATTCTAAAATCCGATTCTCACGATTCAGCCCACTTATATACACTAGAATCCACAATCCACTTCATATGTACTTTTAGATTCCAACTTTTAGAGAATCAGCTTCTTTACAACCATAGTCTAGAATTAGCTTTTAGAGAATCCAAAGCTGAAACAAACAAGCTCTAAGGAAGCATTTATTTCAGAAGAAGCACTCAAGCACACCACATAGCGATTTCACACATGAAGACTATGTAGTCTGAGCTTGCTTCTCTCAAAAGAAAAGAGAAAAAAGGGCTAAAACAAAAAAAAATGTGAATACCAGTTTCAGCATTGATGCTAGTCAACCATCTAGTGCTATTCAAGTAAGAGATCACCTAAGTTCTACAACTAAAGGGAGAGTCAAAGAGAAGAGAATACATGCAACAATTGGAATTGGAACATCATACAAAAAAAGTGTTGCAGCTGTGTGGTGGGAGTGTGGGACGGACCATGATGCTCGCACTTGCCGAAAGAGGCTTACTGCTGAGGGGCAAGGAACCATGCTTCAGAAGAGAAGTGTGCTGCTGAGGGGCAGTGATCTTGAGCCGCTTTCGAGCTGCTTCTCCAGATCCAGTAGCAGCTGGTAGATGATTAACATGAATCAACTTTTGATGCTGCGATGGTTTATAGTCTAGACTCCAAAATCTACCAATGGGGCTGGTAATTTGGAAATTCCTTTTAGTTTGTGTACTGCATACCTTGTGATTTGGTAGACTTCTTCCTTAGCAAGAATTGGCGTTCGCATCCAAACATGACCGATCCTATCTCTGGGGTAGGTCCATAGAGTGGCTCATCATCAGCATGCCATGAAACATAGTCTGAACCGGTCTTGTATCTGTTTTAGGAGCAAGCTGTTAAAATAGCTCCCATTCAGGGCTTCATGAACCTAATGAACATACACAAACCAGCAAATCACTGGAAAGGCTGAATGTGGATATTCTCCACTTCAAATGCAAATTACTGAATACTTTTCAAATACTCCTAATGCAAGCTGTTTTCATGATTAACATATAGCAATGTAAAGAATCACTTTGGCACAACTCTTACTGCATTCAAGATATCCTTGATCATAGAGAATTAGTAAGGAGCAGATACTTGGGCTAGAAGATAACCCTTGTGAAAGCTTCTAGCCCAAGTATCTGATCCTTGTGTAACCTACCTACCTACGATAATTTCTCTACCCCTTCCATTCATTATTTCTCAATTTGCGATAATGGATTGGAATGCTAAGGTATCGAAAGGGTAAACTTCCTAATTCACATCCAAATAGATTAGTGTATTGGAGTTCAAATTCCTTAGTAGCACTAAAACAAAAAAATTCACTTTTGTGAAAATTTATTTTCAGGCCCGAAAGTTGTGCAAATGCACAGAGCAAAAGCTTCATATTTTTGGCTTGTTGAATATCATGTTCCATAAAAATAATGGTGTCATCTGCATACTGAAGGATGGACAACCCATTATGAACCAAATGAGGTATTATTCCATTTATTTGTCCATCCTCTTTGGCACGCTCTAAAAGGACAGCCAGCATATCCACAACAATGTTAAATAAGATAGGAGATAAGGGATCTCCTTGCCGGAGTCCTTTTCTAGTCTGAAAGTACGGTCCAATGTTATCATTGACCTTAATGCCAACACTCCTCCAGCCACAAAATTGTCAATCCACTTACACCATTGTGGTGATAAACATTTCATTCTAAGAGTATGTTGAAGAAAGGGCCATATAACCTTATCATAGGCCTTTTCGAAATCCACTTTAAAAATAACCTCATCCAACTTTTTCTTATGCATCTCGTGAATTGTTTCATGAAGAATTATCACACCGTCCATTATGTTTCGACCGGGCAAAAAAGCGGTCTGTGTCGGTAGTACAACATGTTCAGCGACACTAGATATCCTGTTCATGCCAACTTTAATGAAGATTTTGCAGCTGACATTAAGAAGACAGATCGGTCGATAATGTTGTATTTGTGTTGCATCTTTATTTTTTGGCAAAAGTGTGATAATACCAAAATTTAGCCTAAACAAAGGGAGGACACCCTTATACAAATCATGAAACATTGCCATTAAGTCATCTTTAATGACCTCCCAGAACACCTAGTAAAATTCAGCTGGAAACCCGTCCGGTCCAGGTGCCTTATTATGTTCCATTTGAAATATTGTCGCCCTCACCTCTTTCTCAGTGAACACTTCTGTGAGAACATCATTCTCCCAATTAGAAACTTGAGGGATATCATCTAGATAAGATTCAATCATAGAAAAATGATTGCTATCTGGCGGTCTAAAAAGGACTTTATAATATTTGGTTATGTACCTCTTAAGCTGCACATCACCACATATTATTCCATCATCTTGGTCGAGTTGAAAAATTCTTTGTTTCTGATGCTTACCATTTGCAACCAAATGGAAATATTTAGTGTTGTTATCCCCCTCAAGTATATATTTAACTTTTGCCCGTTGGTACCATTTAATTTCCTCCTCACGTAGCAATTGGGCGAGCCTCTCATTATAGCACTGCTTTAGATAAATACCCTCATTGGATAATCCAGTGTTCTCTAATTTTTTGTCAAGTTCTTTGATAATACAGAGTAATTCTCTCTTTTCTTTTCTATAAGTTTCACTTGTACTCTTGGTCCAACCCCTCGGTTGTTGTCTAAGACTCCTGATTTTAAATTGCCATCGAGTTATGGAAGAGTTTCCCCTATACTCATTGTGCCAACAATTTGACACCATATCAAAAATCCATCCCTAGATAGCCGCCCAAGTTCAAATTTGAACAATGACTGATTTCCTAAATGGAATGTTGCTCCAGTATTGAGCAAGAAAGGAGTATGAGTATGATAGAGAGAAACCTTTCAAGAGGATTGACAGTGATCAAAGGGAACTTCTGCTCCCAGTCTGTGCTCATTAGCACCCTGTCAAGCTTCTCAAAAGTAGGATTTTCCAAAGTATTAGACCAGGTAAACCTTCGATCAGATAATTCAATTTTTCTCGGATCTAAATTATCAATGATAGCATTGAATAAAAAGGGCCATCGTGCATCAAAATTATCATTATTCTTCTCATCACTTCACCGGATAATATTAAAATCACCACCTATCAAAATAGGTAATGATTCTTTGCTACATGTATGGACTAGCTCAATCAAGAACTTATCCTTTAACTGATTTTGAGTTGCACCATATATAGCCACCAAAATCCATTGAAAACCATCATCCTTATTTCTCAAGTGAAACTTCTATTCATAAATGGAACTAATATTGAAGGATGCCAAGTTGACCCCCAAAACTGTACTCCCGGGTCGCCCATAGGGGGACATGCAGTGCCACATAAAGTCCTGCCCACCACAAAGGTGTTTTAGACTAGATGTAGAAAACTCACTTTTACCCGTTTCAAGAAGTGCAACAAAATCAAGATGTTGCTCCTTAGTTAAATTTGAAATATATTTGTATTTAGCCAGGTCTCCAATACCTCTACTATTCCAAAAAAACACCTTTCATTTTAACTTAATTTTTCTTTGATGGTTTCCCCCACCAAACCTTTTTTCTTAGCAAAGTTGGATTTCTTCTTGCATGAGACTGCATCATTACATAAATGAGCATCCTCATGATCCAACACTTCATTAATTAAATCACTACATAAGTGATTGATGGTAGCAACATCAAGAAAGTCTTGATCCGTATCCTCTGTAACATGATGAGATTTATTAACTTTTATCATCGAGACCTTCAAATGATATTTTTCTACATTCTTCATCATCTTAATCAACATCGCAACCTCATCAAAATTTTGACCCAAAGAAATTCCAACATTATGCAGCTTAGAAGAAATATATGCATCTGAAAAAGAGATAAAGGAATTGCTAAAGGTACCTTCTTGAATTTCCAGGTTAAGAATAGAAGCATGATACTTTGCTTTTTCCATAATATCAACTTCAGCTTTCGGTACCCCTCCTAAATCAGCGAGATTGTTCAATCTCTCACTCCTGCGTGGGCCCACCGAAAGAACTTCTTGGATGACAGAAACATCAACAGGTCCCTGCACCTCACATTCCATCGGGTAGTTGACAGACCCGACATGCACATTAACCACTTCATGCACCACTAAAACCCTGTCCAAGCTTCTGTCTCAATCTTTCTTGTCATGAGAATCCAACCTGATGCCTCTTCCCTGTCATCCTGTTCAACTCTCACCTCGTAACTTTGATATCTAACATTAGACACAGCAACACCATGGTCTACCATCCTCAATGCAGACTCCCTATTTTCAACTGGAGTGGAAGTTGCAAAGTTGGCCAAATGAGTCGTGATGTCAAAGTGGTCATCAGCCCCGACAGAACTATCCAAACCGGCTACCTCTTCCTGAACTTTTGTCGCTGAAATATCAGCCCTCACCTCAACATTCTAGACAGTAAGAGGAGAAACAACAAAACCCTGAACTAAATTAACACCTTGGACTAACACACCTATGTCGGCTGCCCTAACTACATCATCACTGTCATCCAAAATTGGCGGCTTCAAAGACTGACCACCGTGAGCAGCAACCATACCAATAGCAACCTTCAATTCCATCTCCCCTAGTGCAACATTGTCCGTTCCCTTGAAAGCATCAAAGGTTGTTGCCGCAGCATCTATGCTTACCATCTTATTTTCGGCTTCCATGTCCTTGGTTGAAGCAGCAAGAACAAGGTTGTCCGAACTAGCCAAAGGAACCTTATCCTCAACCTTATAATCAAAAAAAAATCAGATTAGTTACCCCTTCTTTGCTGATTGCATAGGAACATCCGATGATGCAAGATGTGCACCAGATGATTCCTCGAAGATGGTTCAGGCCGCTTGATATCCCTATCCTGCATTTCTTCATCGTCATCCACCTGTTTCTTATCCTTCCCTTTCCCCTCAGTATCACTATCCAAAGAATCAGTACCTATTTGATCCTTATTTTGAACCACAAAAAAGATCTCATAAAGGGCATCCCCCACACAAATATCAATACTACCAGGAACCAACCGAGCATCAGTCACCGCAACATGCAGACGCAGAATTCCAGTTTTCCTCATACTGACCATATCAACAAACTGCATTGCCCCGATGATAGAACCGACATCACACAAAGACAAATAGTCACGAATCTCATGAGGAACACCGAAAACCTGCACCCAAATCTTTTCAAGTTGTAACTTGGCATCTGCCTTCGGGTTCCACTCCTAAAAAAACATAACCACCCCTTCCTGATTTTTCACTTTAACTTCACCAATGCTTGTCATCCGCAATAGTTCCATCTTGGACGGAAACGAAACAAAGAAAGAGTGATGACTATGGTCCTCGACCTCCCACTGCCACTTAATGAGAATCACCCTATGTAACTCACGCAATCTCTCAGCAGTCCAAATACTGTCATCAATACGCACCAAGGCTATCTTGTTGAAATCACTACGAGGCTTCTTAGGACTTGAGAAAGGAATTTGATAAAATCCAAGACCATCTGCCGCATATCCACACAGAGTTAGCAGTCGGCTTTGGCAATTTCAGCAGAGGGCATTTACTGGCAATGTGTTGATAATCTTCACAAATATCGCAAAACACCATGGCTTCGCATTCTAAATTAAAGTGCCCTCTTTTCTGACAACGAGAACAAGCAATATTGGATTTGTTTACGATGTCAATGACCTTTGGTGCCGGGGCTGTTGAAGATGACTGAGCCACCACACCACTCACCGGAGCCTACCCATCTTCGCTGCCCACTGCAGCTTGTGTTTTAGCCAAATCCACAGTCATTGTATCCCTATCCGAGACGCCTCAGCCTCGGCCGCGGCCCCCGACGTTAAGTCCTATGCTAAAACGCCCGCAGCCACGGCCGGAGAAACGAGGTTGCCATTGGGCACGGCCACGATAATGCCCACCCGCATGGCTTCCGATCACTTGGTCATTAACACCGGCACCGATGCCGATAGAACCTCCCTGTCCAACAAAAGTTGCCGAGTTTCCACCATCGCGTGATCCTCCACGAGATCCTTGTCCGATCAATCTTCCCATCCCGCTGCCACTACCAGGACCAGCACCTTGACCACCACCACCGTCCATCTGGTGACGAAGTACCGAAGCAAATAACGAGCGGCACTCGCCGATCCGAGGTTTCCAGGTGCGCGAGAACAGATTTGGCAATCCACTCTTGGGCCTATTACGGTTATGAGTGGGCCTGAGATGATCCTCGATATCAGGTCCCGATCCAGAAGAAGATCGGAGCAACATCTGATATTTTGAATTTTGAACACTCGGAACTGGCGCCTGTATTTTCGGCCTGAAAGATGGACATGATCTGTTGCCTGTTGTAGATCGACAAGCCTTCGCCAAAGCATCTCCAAAGGTCACCGGAGGTGACAGCCTTGGTGCCGGCAAAGGGCCCTTCCATGGCCGCAGCTTGAACGACAGCCTACTTTCTGCTTCCTACATGCAGGCCGGAGCAAGTTTGTGTGCGATAACTTCCAGTTCCGGCACCGAGTAGCAAGCGTCCAGGACATCTCGAAACAGTTGCTAAGGTGTTGGTGAATGAAGAACAGCATCATCATCTGAATTGGCCTCGGAAGATAAAACCAAAAAACAGGATCCACTCCTTGACCTGTCGCTAAAAGATTGGCTAGGGTTGTAATTCTGATTATTCAGCATTATAGATAACGGAATGACTTGCAATTTCCCTACTGCCTTATTATATTTCGTAAAAGAAAAAATCCAGTCGCCTACCATGACTTTTCGATGACTCGGAATTTAGTCACATGCGCCTATAGATTCTAATTAACTACGATGGTCCCATATACTTACTCTAATGAATTTAGTCACCAGTGCGAATACTTTATGTCTGCGACCGTGCATGCTTGACGAACGCATACAATCTTTTAAGAGAGGTGCTTCAATGTTTTTATTTTTTTACAGTTGCACAAATATTAAAGTATTAATAAAGGGTAGATGGAGATTACTTATCCCTTCGTTTGCTTCAAGATTTGTGCAACTTGTATTAGAAGGGAAAGCATTGAAGCACTGCTCATCTTTTAATCAGAACAGCGTGCCGGGTGTCCTACGCAGTGCTAAGGTGGAGTACCTTTTATCTATACCCCTTTATAATGCACCTAAGCATTCTTTTCTACGTCTACCCCAAATGATGCACCCTACTAGAGATAGCTCAACCTTCATGCACCCAGCGAAACGTCCCCAGAAACTTGCCTCCATCAAAATTAACCTCTCAGATCTTTCCTCAGCTTTACTCACCCACATCCGATGGTCATTGTTTAATGTGTCTAACTCATCCCTGTGGCCCACAATAGATCTCCCCCACCTCCAGCATCATCTCAAGGAAAAGGAAACAAATATCCTGGAATTAAGAAAAAGGAAACAAACGTTCTAGAAAAGGAAAAAAACATATATTACGTGCTGGGAAAAGAAAACCGGAAAACAGGGCACTATACTAGTATTGTGCTAATTAGCTAATTAAGCATGCATTAGGCAATGGACTTGATCACGTTTGGTGGTTAAACTACATTGCCGCCGTCGGTAATGCCGCCGTTCTGACTTTCTGACGTCGGCAAAGTTTGAAGGCTAGAAGCTTCTCCTCCTTTTTTTCCCAGTAAACTCTTCTGAAATCAACTTAATTGGTTCTGTCTAAAAAAATAAAAAAAACGCTGCGACATTGCTCTCTCGTGGAGATATCAGCCTTTCGCTCTTCACTCTTTCTGGAGCTCACAGCTGTTCATATTTCGTGGGCAGTAAAGCTTTCAACGCGCACGTAATCGCATGCATGATTCTCCGTGCAAGATTAAGCGTGTAGACTAAGTTATGACCGACCAGGCGACCACAGCTACTCGACAAGTTTGTATCATTGCTTGGATAGACATGAACCTCTCAAAGTAGCTAGCAGCCTAGCACTGCACTACTTTGCTGGAGAGATCACGTGCAGAATTCCTAAACTAAATTGTGTGTCCGTTAATCTGTCAAATGTGATGTCGGAATCTAGAAACATTTTTCCACCTCTTTGTAGACTGTACTTAAGTTTGGCGTATACGGTCCTCCATTGCGCAATGGGCTAAGATACCGTCTCTATCGATGGAAACCATCTGGAGACCTCGAGCAATAGAATCTCCAACTTGTAGCCGGCTGGTCTGCCATCTGCAAAGGTGTTAAATCTCTCATAATCCTCACATGCTGGTATTGGTGGAAAGAGCGCAACAACAGAATCTTTCAAAGGAATTGGGCAACTCACGAACAGATCCTTCAATCGATCAAAGATGAGGCTGCCAACTAGGTTACTGCAGGAGCAACCCACTTCGGCACAATTCTACATCGACATCCCTAAGACCCTCCCTTTCTTTTTTCTCCTGTCCCGGGGTGCAGTCTTCGCACCCTTTTATCTTGTACTCTGTTTATTTCTTCTAATTTAATCACGGCTGACCGTTTTTTTAAAAAGTTTCACAAGATGGATGGAGGTGCCGGGCTACTCGAGTCGAGATGTCGATCGGTTAACCGGAAAAACAGAGGTAGACAAATAGATTCGTCCATGCTCATACATGCACGATGCCTGCCGCTGGCGCTTATCATGACTACTAGATGCGTGGGCTGCCCCCGCTGGTACGCGTGCGCTGCCTTGCCTGCCCGTCCGGTCGCGTGGCCGCGTTTCCCCGCGAGCCGTCCGCTTTCACCGAGCGCACGCGAGAGCGCGTCGAGCGAGTAGGAGCGCGGGTCATGTGGACGCGGCTGCTTGGCAGGAAACCCCATCTTAAATATAGGACGTACGAGGATGTGTTTGGTTGCTTATATATATATATATATATATATATTATTTATGTGTTTGGTTGATTGAATTGAATCATCCCATCCTGGATTATGGATACAAATTTGAGGAATATTCTCTATAGATGCTAAACCATTTCATTCACCTAAAATAATAGAATCAAATGGCACAAGATCATCCCATTTAATCTTATCCTACCAATCAAACACACCTAGAATGAATGAAACTAAAAAAGGAAATGGAAGCCGAGTTCGGCGTGGTTTGGATGATATTGGGGGGTTAACAATTCCGAACTTAGGCCGAGCATTACTGGGCTCAGCTGGAATTGTCTGCTTGGTTGTCGCGTCAGGCCCAAAGGGGGGGTGGGTGCACTCTTCGCGTATGACTCTGTTAGCTGTGGCTAGTTTGATCCAGTTCGCGACAAGTTGGGCCATCATAGTTAACACCAAGGAATTGCATTGCGAATTTTTTTTTGTTTAATATTTTTTTTATTCTTTTTTTCAAAACTATGCGTCCGAAAAAAAAATTTACAGAAATGCCCTCCGTCGCCCGTGTATGAGGCGATCGCCCCATACACGGGCGATAGCTCCGCCTCCCGTTAGTAGCCGTTAACGCTAAGCGTGTGGGCCCCTATCGCCTCAGGGACGATCGCCCTACAGAGCGACAGACCATATATACCGCACCGTTCGATCGGTAGCAGAGAAAAAGAAGGGGCCCGAAGCGCAGCAGGGGAGGAAAAGACAGGGAGAAGAGAGGGAGAAGAGGAAGAGAAGGAGCCGAGAAATTTAGGTAAATTTTTTAATTTTATTGTAGAGTTAGTTTAGCAATTTTTGTAGAGGTAAATGTAGGAATTTTTGTTAGGTTATGCAAGATTTAAAATTTAATGTATCATTTAATATTTAGGAATTTGTTGTAGTATTTAGAAATTTTAGGATTATGTATTGTTTAGAAATTTAATATAGCAGTTAATATTGAAATTTAATGTAGTATGTAGTATTTACAAATTTAATTTAGTATTGTCAAGATGTGCAAATTTAATGTAGTATTCAGTATGTAGAAATTTAATCTGAGAGAAATATTAGACAATATTTGAATTTAATTTAGTAGGGTTGTGTATTAGTAATTTTGTTATGCAAATAATGTATTAGGCAATATATATACAAATGTAATGTGGTATGAATTTAATTTAGTGGGTTAGTGTATTACTAATTTTATTATGTAAGTAATGTATTAGGCAATATATACAAATGTAATGTAGTAGAAATTTAATATTAGTCCGTATAGTAGGCTAGTCGAATCACTTATTCATAGTCGTATTTTGCGATCACGATCAATGTACGTTTTGTAGATTGTATTTTAGAGTAATATTTTTCCGTCGGACGTTGCGGATGTCGGAGAAATTGTATTTCCAAATATTTTATGGAGATGGGGAGATAGCACGAGGCGGATGGGGTGGATCTATCATCATTTTCAAGAGTCGTCGAGGCATATGCGAGACCGAGCGATAGGACATCTGGGTTTGTTGGAGTGGATGTCTCGGATGTTCGGTTTGGATGCCCAGATCGTTGGTTCTTGGTCGAGCGAGTGAGCCGAGCGCAAGACCGTTTTACGGAGAGTTGATTCCTATTAACTCGGCGTCAACATGGAGGAGTTATGTTGGTTTTGCTGTAGAGCGGGGTTGGCGCTCATGTTGTTGGTCTGATGCTACCCAGTAGCTCCATCGGTGTCGCAAGTTCGTGATGTCGGGTGGACATTACGGCGGAGGGACATCAAATGTAGAAGGATGCGAAGAGGAAGGCGGCGAGAACCCGAGACGAGGAGCACGAGACCTAGCGCGGCGAAGGGACCGGGGCGGAGGAGACAACGGTGGAGGCGCGAGGGTGGCCGACGAGGTGGAGGAGGTGGAGGACATTGTTGACTGATGGAAGAGGAGGACCGTGCGGATGAGGAAGTCCCTGATGGTGAGCACTCCGACGAGGAGGACAACGCCCCTGAGGTGCCTATCCCTGGTGCGTGGACCAATTACAATTTCGAAGACCTAACGATGAATGAAGAGAACATTGATGCATGGGAGTATCGTGAGAACGAGGTGACGCAGGGGGCCATATATAAAGACAAGGAGGCTGTGATGGATGCGGTGAAGTACTGGGCAATGTCTCTCCGCGGCAATTCGGGGTTGTGAAGTCCAAGAAGAAGGACTACGACGTGAAGTGCGTAGTTGATTCGTGCCCATGGCGGGTGCATGCATACCAGGGGAAGTGGACGGACTACTGGAAATGCTCCATAGTGATGGAGCATAACTGCGAGCTGGAAGAGCGGAGCAGGGACACCGCAATCTGTCGTCCACTTGGGTGGCAAATGTGTTTTATGGTCAGATCGTGGACAATCCCTATCTGCAGCCTCGATCTATTATCACAGTAGTGGAGGAGAGGTTTGATACAAGATTAGCTACGCAAAGGCATGGAGAGCAAAAGGACACTCGGAAATACGGTTCGGGGCGTCACGAGGCTTCAGACGAGAATATTCCCACTTGCTCGGGCAATCGCACAAAGGAACCCCAGTACATCCATCGACCTTGCGGAGTTCCTGCGGGTGGTGCGTGCAGGAAGTGGGTATTGCGGCGTGCATTTTTCGCCTGGCGCATGCATAAATGCGTTAAAGATCGCCGCCTGGTCCTTTGCATGGACGGCACATTCCTCATGGGGAAGTACAAGGGCGATTCTAATCTGCGATCGCGGTGGATGCCAACAACCGTGTTCTACCGGTTACGTTGGCATTCGTGGAGGGGAAAACACGAGAGTGATGTATCGGTTCCTTGAAAGAGTGAAGTGGCGGTTGTTCTCGACAGCTTCGATGTTTGTGTCATCCATGACCGACATGCGAGGTGCTAAGGCGATCGTGGATATGCAACAAGGGTCCGCCGTCGTGGGAGCGACAAAGTGGCGGATCGAGGAGCGGTGGTGCATGAGGCACATGGGTGCCAATTTTTCCGTCGATTCAGAACAAGGAGCTTATGAACATGTTCAAGCGCTGTGCAAACAGAACCAACGGAGGAAGTTCGACGCGCTTTGGAAGGCGTTGGGCGAACTAACGAAGAAGCAATCAATGGATCCGAGAGGTACCGCTAGTTCATCAAGGAACCCGATGGTGTACCATGAGCAAGGAGAGGACCCCACCTTTATGTGCGCTGAAGCGGACCCCCAAACATCCGGCGTGGCCGTACCAAAGATAAAGAGTTTCACCGATTGGATACGACATGAGCCTTTGGATAAATGGTCCTTACGCACGACGAGGGCGGCTCGCGTTATGGGATCATGACAACGAACT
The DNA here is from genome assembly GCA_036346275.1 of Otatea glauca. Lineage (NCBI taxonomy): Eukaryota > Viridiplantae > Streptophyta > Magnoliopsida > Poales > Poaceae > Otatea > Otatea glauca. The sequence continues at coordinate 74,661,294 of CM070711.1, forward strand.
GGCGGAGATTTACAAGCCCAGGTAATGAAAGGCACGGATGCCTTCCATCGGTGGGTATAGTTGAGGTGTCTTATTAGAGACACAGAGATATTTCATTGAGCGATACAAGACCTCCACAAGCATGTATGTCGGACAATCGATTGTCGTACTCAATCTGTTGTGTCTACCTACATGTCCAAGAAAACAAGAAAGGCGCAGACACATCGGGTTACACCGAGAGTGGCGTGGAGCGGAGATACCACGTGCACTGCGGTGGCCGAGGTCGCGAGGGTGCCACCGGAGAGGACTTCCCATCTGTGCATACTCGGCGGTGATTGCGAGTGCTCTGCTAGAAACCACGCTGCTACACTTGCCGTGCTCGCACGTCATTGCCGCACCGCCGAGACGCATCAATCACGCCGTCCGTTCATCTCCCGTACTACTACAAGCGAGCGTTCTCAACACGTGGCATCATGAGGTGTACGGTGCCGAGTGGATGGATCGTTCACAACCCCCCTCTCGGACCATCGATGGGTACCGACATCCGAATGTTGAAGATGAAGGTCGGGCGTCGAAGGACAAGGCGATTCGAACGATATGGGCGAGTGCGAGGCGTCGCAACCGCGGATAATGTAACTTTCCATGTTGTTCCCATCTTGTATTTTTCAATGGATCGGTAAGTTGTAATGTACGTTGTAATGTTCGATGTAATTTTCAATGTACTAGTAAGTTGTTGTTCGCATCATGTAATTCTCCGATGTTCGATTAGTAGCTATGAGGATAATGTAATTCTCGGCGTTGTGTGCCTCGTCGAACATGTCGTTGTCTTTCGTATGTTTGTAATATGAGTTTGTTTTGGCTCTCTGCACTTCGGTTGTATTGTTTGATGAGTATGGTACAATTAGTTATTTCGCATTTTATTTTGTGTTCACATGTAATTACTGACAAATTTGTTGTATTTGCTTTCTAACGAGCCACGATGGCGCGACCTTGCCACTGAGTGGGGACGTGACCGTCGATCGACCCACCGGTCTAGGTACTCCGCAGAGGAGAACCGAGAGCTAGGGACACTCGACCTCGGGTGCCCAACGAGCCGCCGCGATCGACCCACGCTGGGTTCCACGATGGTCGCCAACGCTTGCACTCTTTTACGTACATGTACTTACCTGTGAATGCAATTCTAACGACGCATTGCACTACATGCAGGTTGCGAGCGGCTGGCTTACTTCCTCTTTGTAGGATGGTGGAGCAGGTGACTGCCCCGTTAGCGGGCAAGGAGGTCCCGCGTTCGGTACGACCGGTCCTCGCTGGCGCACTCGTGGACCGGTGGAGACCGGAGACGCACACGTTCCACCTTCCGTGCGGAGAGATGGCTCCGACGCTGCAGGACGTGTCGTACCTCTTAGGCCTCCCCTGTGCGGGTCCAGCAGTCGTGCCGCACGACGCCTCCGTCACGTGGCACGCCGAGTTATTCGCGCGTTCGCCGAGTGCGGCGGCACCCCGGCAGCCCTACCACCCTTTAGGGAGGCCGGCGCCACGGAACGAAGGCGTGGTTGCCGATTCACGGTGAGTACCTCTTTCTTTGAGAATTAAAATAGAAGCGTCAAGTTGCTGATAATGTTTGTTGCGAACGCTGCAGGCTCAGCTTCTCCACCCGCACGCGGAGGAGGCGGGCGTGGCCGCCACTTGGAGGCATACCTCCTTGTTGTTCGGTTGGGTGATGTTCCGTCCTCCCACGGGAACACGGTGGACCGTCACTGATCGAGTACGCCCGACATCGCCGACACCCGGTGGATGAGGTAACACACTCGGTTCCAATCTCGTCTCGGTGAGCACGTCTAACTCCCCTTGTAAGCGGTGATGCACGGTGGTCGTGGGCCTCGGTGTGCTTGCGGCGACGTCTGAGGTCTCATGCGGCGCCGTCTCTCAGCGAGAACGACGCGACGATGTCGAGTTGCGTCCTACTCCTCCGATTGTGGTCTTGGGAGCGCTTCTCCGTCGGCGGGCTGTTGTTGACACGACACACGTACCGAGGAGCTTTACGGAGACGACCGGTGGGTCGCCCACCATGGGCCACTCTGGGGTCCGACGACGGTATGCTCCTCGTATCTTTTCCCACTAATGCACTTGAATAACCTTCGCCATTTCTTATTTCCTCGCGGCGGAGGTTCGCGCACCGGCAGTGAGGAGGTCCTATCAGAGTTCGTTCGGAGTTCGACCGCCTCCACGACGAGGACGCGCGGTGGGCGCCATACACGCGTCACGCGTCACGCCGAGCACCTCACGGGGTCTCCGTGCTTTGCACGCGAGATGAGGCCTTTGGCTCACCGTAAGGTGCTCGTCTTTGACCTTTGTGTCGAGGAGTACTCCCGCGCCGAGTCTTTGCGGCGGCTCGGCTGTTCGATCCTTTCCTTTGCCGCCTCGTCACGTTGTCGCGCGTGGCGCTCACAGTACTTGCCTGATCCTACTACTCCGCATCTTTGCGAAATTAATGTGGTGTGTACTTACTATTTTTGCATTGCGGATGACCGGATGGGTCTGCGGTGGGCTCTCGATTCGCGCCGTATGCGCAGCCATGGGCCTGCGATGGGGCGCCAGACTCGGCGAGAGGGTCACCGAGACCGGCCGTCGACCATGACATGTACGATCGGTACATGGAGTGGTTCGCCCACAAGACTCGCCTCGGGGTGGGGTACACACCAAAGCCGTGTCGTCGACGTCATGCATCGATAGCGGACACGTACCCTTCACGGATGTCCCGGAGGGACAACGCCTCGGTAAGTGTCGCAATCGAACCTACATGGGCACGTCTTTTCATCTAACTTACGTAATACCAATCGGCGTTACATGCGGACTCGGCTCTTGGCGGAGATTGAGGTGGAGGTCAGTGTCCATGTTGACGCGCCTAGAGGGGGCATCTGGTGACCACCGCCGAAGTGCGAGACGATTTGGGGTCGGGTCCTCGCTACTGTGAGGCGGTTGGCTCGCAGCCACTGCCGAGGGCGCGAGACGCGTCGGCGGACGCAGACACCACGTCCGCCGCCCAAAGACCGCCCCTACCCCGGTGCCCGTCACGCCCCCACACAGTGCGGGGGACAGGTGGGCACGAGGCTCCTTCGCGTCTCGCCCTACCCGTCGGTTCCTCGCTACGCTCCCACGCAGCGGCGATGGGGGCGGTGGGCTGGGAGGCTTCTTCTGCGTCTCGCCCTACCACCTGCCGGTTCCTCGCTACGCTCCCACGCAGCGGAGTGGGGCGGGCAGTCTGCGGAGGCTCCTCGTCGTCCGCGCCCAGCGAGACCCGTGGTGGTTTCGACGAGCCTTCGGCGACGAGTTCGACACGGAGGAGTACCTTTCGACCGACTACCTCGACCCTCTCGGCTCTCGGTGCGCGCGCCACAGACTTGGCCTCGCCGCGCCTACTCTACTCTACGCTGCGCGCCGCAGGTCGGCCTAGGAGGGACGTCCGTCGCCGTCGCCACTCACCTACCCCACGGGCCGATTAGGAAGCGTGGCGTGATTGACTTGTTGTGCGGATGTATTTTTGTAATGGCTTTACGTTCAAGAAGACATTGTATAACTCCCGAGTTAGTAACATGACAGCGTTATCACTATAAATTGTTCAAATCATTTATGCATTGCTTGCCTATGCCACACGACGTGACAACACACCAACGTTTGGTACACCTATCGCCTATAGTAGGCGATCGCGAATGTGAGCGATCGCCCTTACATGGGCGATCGCCCAAATATGAGCGATCGCTCCATACCCGGCGATATCGCCCTTTATAACATTCGTTCTCACAAGCGGTCTCGCAAAGAATAGCGGGGTGAGCATCAATCGAAAATCCGAGGCGTGCAAGTGCAAAGGGTAAGGGAAGGCAAAGGAAGAAGCAAGTGCATGCCGCGAATTTAGCGTACCAAGATCTCTTCCTACCTCGTGGAGTAGCACCCATGTGTATGTGCGGAGATCTTTGCGAGCTTGTTCGCTCTTGGGAAATTTCAACTTGGAAGAGGAGGTATTGGAAGTGCGCAACCACGCCTTCGATCCGCGGAGAAGAGCACGAAGGATCGTCGCATGGTAACAATCGTGCACGGGTTACATAACATTTGTGAATGAAACTTTGCTAACTTACGTTTCATGCGATCACCTCCGCCATCTTGTGTGAATTTGAGCGATGGTTTGATACGAGATCAACCCCGAGGACCAGCGGCTTCTTGACCAAGCCAACCGACAGATGAGTTCACGCGGCGGTTTCAAGAACAACGCGATGCCGCACGCGAGGAGGCATGTAGGAAGGAAGCGGAGGAGAAGGAGGCCGAGAGAGAGAGAAACGAGAGAGGCGCGACGTGCGGAGAAGCCCACGGAGGCATGGGCGAATGGGAAGTGGCCTCGAAGCACTCAATAGGCGTCTGGTGTTAACTTTGGTTTTCTCTGTTCGTGGTACTCCTTTTAGTTTTAAGTCGTAATAAGCAGTCGGCCCAACCTAAGAGTATGCTCCTTTGTCCGGAGGGCTCGTATATGTCCTCTTGCTCGGTTGTCCCAAATGATGTTATTTTTCTCCATCGAGATAGGTTATAGCATTTTGATTCGTCGATTTGATTTCATCGAGTTTTACCATCGTTTGCGAAGATACGCAATTTTCATGTTTCTGGGTGCATGTTCGGACAACAATAAAATAGTGCGACCTAAAGTGACATCTAAATATTTTTACATAATTGTAACCTATGCAAGCCCAAGAATGCAACAAAAGCTGGTTCATCAAGTTTTGAGGTCATTCGACATTACTCTAATCTTTCGAACAATGAATGTTATAAAGGGTTTAAACTAGCCATCTTTTATTCAAAATGCAATCATATTTAGATATTTTTGCAAAAATGAAGTGCATAAGGTTGTAGTAACTTATTCTATTTATTTCATGAATTATGGATCAACACACATTATAATTCCTTCACAATCCACGATTAGAGCCTAGCATTGAACTCAAATAAAAAAATTTCTGCAAACAACACATGGATTTTTATTTTACACTCTAATTCTTCATTCCAAAATTTAAATTTAGAAACAAGTTTCATTTAATTTGGACACTCTAGCAAAAGTTACTGGGGTTTATATTAAAAGCATATAGTAATTACAAAACAAAACTAAAAAAAAAAAGCTGGGCCGGTCGCCTGTCTCGAGGCGACAGGGGCCCACCAACACCGTCGGCCGACGGCAGAGGGACCGATCGCCGTGTATGGGCGATCGCCCATACATGAGCGACGGGGGTATTTTGTCATTTTTTTCGGACGCATAGTTTTGAAAAAAAGAATAAAAATAAATATTAAAGAAAAAAAAATTCATTGCATTGCACCATCTGCTCAACGGATTTTGTGATTTTAGCGTCAGGTCAGCCCCGTTACCCCGTAACATGTGCTCCGAACTCCAAACACACAAACGCATGTGCCTTATCGTGGATCCACACCGGAAAAGGAATCGGATTCCTATTCCTACCTGAACAATACTACGTACTCTTTAGCACTAGTACTTAACTTTTCAATCTTGCACAGGGCCTCGCCCGCCGTATATCCACACTTAGCTGCACGCATGCCGAGAGACCACGCAGCTGCGTCGATGGCCAGAACCCCCAGCGACACGGAGATGGACGCGTCTTTCTGGTGCCTCGCGTGCAGCCGCCTCCATAGAACCCGCGCAAGCGAAGCCGTCGCGGCCTGCCCGAGATGCGGCGCCACCGGCACCGCGCTCGAGGGCATCGTCGAGGTCTTGGACGCCGACGCGCTCCTCTACGGATGCCACCCGGCCGAGAACGGTGCCGCCGCTCCCGTGGCCGCCGTCACGGTCCGCGACGCGGGGCGCACCTGCGCGGTGTGCCTGGACGAGCTCGAGCCCGGGGCGAGCGCGCTGGTGACGCCGTGCGAGCACGTGTACCACCCGCTCTGCATCACGCCGTGGCTCGAGGTCAACGGCACCTGCCCGCTCTGCCGCAGGAGGTCCACGCCCCAGGACGACGCCCCGGACGGCCTCGTCCTCTGCGACCTGCGGGACGGTCGGTTCGGCCTCGGCCGGCGTATTGCTGGGCGCGTCTTCGCTGTCAGGATCCTCAACAAGGACGGCAAGCTCGTACGGCACATGGCCGTGCTGCGCTGGTTCACGGGGGTGTGCCGCCGTGTCAGGGCGGCTGCGGGCGCCTTGTTGAGCCCCGAGAGCGTGGACTTGCTAGAAGCTAGCTAGTGCAATGTAACTCGTGTTTAATTTGAGCGGCGAAGTGTAGAGAGTTCGGCAGTGTAATCAACTTGAAAATGCAGGTAGACTGGTAGTGCACACCGTACAGTAGTAGAAATATTCTCTCTCTTTTTTTATATAGAAAGTAATAGTAGAAGTATGGCCTGTTACCCTTGACTAAATATCAAGAGCTCCAAATATACCTGTCCAGCTGTGCGACAATTAGTGCAGTGCATGAAAGTAGTATAAGGCTTCGTTCTACACTTCGTTTTGTTGAGGAACCTCGCTATCGAATAGTCCGGGGTTCCCGAACAGATCTGAAGTGGAGAACAGAAAGAGAGACACACGTGTTTAGGGAGAGCGAAAGCGGAAATTCTTTATTGCTAATGAATTACGTGTACATGGGGACCCCTCCTCCTTTATAAGCGCTCTCTAGGGTTTGGCATTAGGGACCACATGGGCCTTCTGGGGCTTTAGGGTTTCTCAACACTCCCCTTGGGCCCTTTGCATGAGATGCATATGCCTCATTAAAACTCGGAAAAACCCGATGGGAAAAATACTTGGAGAAAGAGTACATAGCATCGCTTACTATGTTGCACGAATTGCCTCGTTAAAACCTTACGCAAGAAAACTTCATGAAAAACTTGCTAAGGAAAAAGAGTACAATTCTCCCAACTTCAATTGCTAATCTTGAGATTCATGTTGGGTATTCATAATTCATGCTCGGGATTCATGTGGGAGTATGTGACATATCTCCCACAAATCTGCACTTCTCTAAGTCTCATCATCCCAATTCCTTTCACGCACCTTTCAAAGGTAGATCTTTGGGAGTGATTTAGTGAACAAATCTGCAAGATTTTCACATGACTTAGTATGCAATATCTTGATCTCGTTCATCTTATGCAATTCATGAGCATAGAAGAACTTGGGGTTGATATGCTTCGTGAGATTGCTCTTCACATAACCCATTTGTGCTTGGGCAACACAAGTGCATTATCTTCATAAATTATTGTAGGAGTTTGCTCAATGTTCAAACCACATGACTTACGGATGTGGTGAACCATTCTTCCGAGCCATGCACATTCACGAGATGCTTCATACAAGCGATGATTTCCGAGTGGTTTGTCGACGTCGAGACAAGAGTCCGCTAGACGACTTCAAGAAATTCTTGTTCCTCCACATAGGAAAACATAGCGGTTTGGGACTTGCCGGTATGTGGGTCGATAGGTACCCGACATCGGCGTAGCCAACCAAATTCAATTCATTGTTTCTTCTCAAAAAAGCAGACGAGGTCTTTGCTTCCTTGGAGGTAACGGAAGATGTCCTTGATCCCTTTCCAATGCCTTTTGGTGGGTTACGCCTTTGTCGAGCTAGCAAATTCACAGTGACGCAATGTCCGGCCTAGTGCTATTTGCAAGGTACATGAGCGCTCAATTGCACTCGGATATGGGAATTCTGCTCCCGGGACTTCCTCCTCTTCTCTAGGTGCTGTATGGGTCTAGGTGCGCTTGGAGTGACCTTGAGCCATTGGAGTCTTTGCGAGGATATGCCTTTTCAAATCCAAACCTTTCCAACACTTTCTGCGTGTAGGTTGATTGATGTACCAAGATTCCTCCTTGGACATGTTCAAGCCGCAAGCCTAAACAAAACTTGGTTTTACCCAAATCTTTCATTTCAAACTCGGACTTCAAGTATGAGCATGCCTCTTCAATTTCTTCATCCGTCCCAATGATGTTCAAGTCATCTACATAGACGAGATTATCTGAGAATCCATTCGGGATCATTGTATAAACACACATGGACAATCTTCATTGTTTGTGTAGCTTTTCTTGCAGAGAAAGTCACTCAGCGATTGTACCACATTCTTCTGTCGCTTCAAATTATCAGTGATTTCTCCAATTTCACACTGCATGTGTTTCTATTTGCTCCATCTTGGTTCGGGATAGGAATTCCTTAGGTACTTTCATGTATATCTCGAATCCAAGTTTCCATCTGGTATCTTGTGACAACATCCATTAGCTTCATTCTCAACTTCAAGTTGACGCCATTGAGATCAAATATCTAAAGGTAATTCCTCCCATGACCAGGAGAATAGGTTTCTTCATAATCAACTCCGGGCGTTGAGTAAAACCTTGAGCTACAAGCCTTGCTTTGTACCTTACAACCGTTGTTTTCATTTCTCTTAGAACAAAGACCCATTTGTGACCTACGGGGTTTACATGGGGAGGTGTGCGGCATCTGAGCAAACACCTCTCTCTTGTTCGGAGAGACTAACTCTGCGATGATTGCCTTTTCCATTCTTCCCAATCTAGCCTTTTCTTGCACTCTGCGAGAGATGCGGCTCGGGATCATGATCAATGATCGAGGCAATCTTCTTTGCGAAGTATGCATCAACGTTGGTCGTTGCTCTATTCAGTGATTCTCCGTTATTACAAAGTTTATGGCCATTTCTTCATGGGGTGCTTCATGCACTTCTACTTGCTCTTCTCTGCTTTTCCCTATCGCAGAGCAAGTTCCTTTAGCTTTCATCGCCTATGTGTGCGCACACATTATTTCCGTGGCTTCTGCGTGGAAGATTCAAGTCCGGAATTGCCTTTCTGTTGGCTTCTTTCCAGTGCAGTCTCAACTGCTCCCTTCTTTCCTTGGGGCATTTTCGTGATTGGTTGTGGTAAGTCCTCTTGCCCGCTTTTCTCGAGACGTCTCCGGGTACTTTGGGTTTGAGGAGCAGTTGCTGCTCTTTTCCTTTGAGGCCTCTGAGCAGGTTGAGGATACCTTCTATTTTCTTTGGTATTTCCACCTCTCTGGTGCATTCCTTGCGGGTACATGCGACTTAACCACGCCCTTGAGATCACAAAAATGATCAGGCGGTTCATTTGCTAAATTCGCAAATCAATTATCTTCGGACTTCTTGATTTGCTTCATTAGTGCGAGGTCATGTGCGGGATCGGTGGAATGCCATATGATTTTCCGGCATTTTTCATCCAAAGGTTGATTTCCTCCCCTAATGACGGAAGCGATCCTCGTCAAAGATGCAATCAATGACCGGTCAGTATGCAAATCTCGATCATGGGTTCCAAATACGATTATGGATGCACTTTCATAACCAGCGTATATCCCGGACTTGCGGAGAGGGCCCATTGCGATCCACGAGGGGGTGGTATAGGTACATATACCATACACCCAAATTTTCTAAGATGGGAGATCTTGGGATGATCCGTGCACAAGCCGCATAGGAGAATGGATGTTGTAGGCCGACGGTCTAAAATTGATAAGAGCTGCTGCGTGCGAGGCTGCGTGTCCCCAACAAGTGTTGGGCAAGTTACAACTCTGCAAAAGTGGTGCGGCAATGAACTTAATCCTCTTTATTAGTGCTTCGCTAGTCCATTCTGCGTATGGACGTGCGGTCTGAGTGCTCAACTACTATCCTGTTCTTTGTGCAATAATCATCAAATGCCTTTGAAGTAAATTCTCGGCATTGTCCATTCTAATGGACTTCACGCGATGGTCGGGAAAGCATTCTTAATTCTTATGATCTGCGAGATCGGCTTTGCAAAAGCATGGTTTCTTGTTGACAACAAGCATACATGCGACCATTTCGAGGAAGCATCGATGAGCACCATAAAGTATCGAAACGCCCCGACAGGGCTGAATCGGACCGCAAATATCCCCTGGATGCGTTCGGGAATGCAGGATTTCACTTTGCACTTTCATGACAGAGGGTCTAGTTATTAATTTCCGGTGGCACATGCAGGCACACAAAATCTTCATGATTCGGAAATTCTTAACGTTAATGCCATGACCTTGTGAGTTGTTCACTATATTTCTCATCATTCTAAGACCAGGATGACCTAATCTACCATGCCATAAAGAAAATAATTGAGCTTCTAAAAGCAGTCTTCAAGGAAGTATACACTTGGTGCATGAATATTCGTGTAGTACAACCCGATTCATATGAGGGACATTTTTCTAATACCATTTTCCACATGCCGCGTGCTTCACAATGCACAAGTATTCTTTGCCATTTTCTTCATTGGTTTCTACGTGAAAACCATTGGCGCGGATGTCTTTAAAGCTTAAGAGAGTGCGTGTTGATTCGAGGTACAAAGGGCTTCTTCAATTACCAAAGTTGTACCCATAGGCAATATAATAGTGGCTCTTCCCGAGCCGATTACATATGAGTCGCTTCTGCGATCGTAGTAATCTTTCAGCGTTCTTCGTGATCATTGGAAATACTTAGACTCTCTTAAGATGGTATTTGTTGTGCCACTATCAACAATGCATATCTCTTCCATTTAGGCGCTACGATTTCTAGATAAAAGAAATATAATTCTAATCGGATAGAGGCAAATCAATCCAAATATTACTTGCAAAATTGAAGAATATTGGAATAAAGAATAAATTGCGTATTTATTCAAGAAAGAAGTATGCTCTTCTAGAGCTTACAACCCTTTATTCAAAGAAAATGCTAACAACCATAATCTAAAAGAAATGCATTAAGCAGAATCAGTAAAATATGCATTAATTTACGCTTCTATATCATCTGCGAAGTTTTCTCTTCATTTGCCATAATCATGGTGCGACATCGATGTCTAGGCTATTCGTGAGGATGAGGCAAGTGGGGTGTCTACATCCATGACATCATCTTCACCGATGTTGGCGAAGTCGCCTCTGCGGGCGTTTTCCTTTGCCTTCTTCTTAGTCGATATCGTTGATCGCTTCCTTAGATTCTCGACATATCTTGACCAATGTCCCCAAGTGCCACACTTGAAGCACGTCCGTTCTGCTGTCCATACGGCTTGGCGTCGTCTTTTCTTTGTCATCCCTCTTCACGGGGCTTTGGACTTTCCTTTGGCACAGGGTCTCTCTTTTCCACCTGTTTGCCCTTCTTTCTATGAGTGAGCTTTCTCACCTTGTAGCTATTGGCATTGACTTGATGCGAGTGCCTCGTCGGTGGTGCTGCGAGACATAGTTCTTTCGTAGAACATCGTCTTGCGATTCGCAACTTGCATTACATCAATCGATTCGCTATACTCCTTGTATGCGTCTGACGATAGCTGCGTGCACTCTGGATAGCATTAGGGTGGAAGGTAGAGAGTTTTCTCAATCTTCTCTTCATCGGTGATCTTCTTGCCACATAGAGAGATTGGTACAAATTACATGCAAGGCGGTTGTACTCGCCACTATTACGAAGTCGCAAACCTCGAGCGTACCCAATCTTGCTGTGCTTGGGGCAAGATGGTGTACTTGAGCTTTCGAACCGCTTAAGTGCGGTCCAAAGCTCAAGTGCACTCTCCTCGACCATATATTCATTCTTTAGAGTGGTGAGAGGTGGTGCACGAGAAAATGCAGAGCTTGATCGTTACGCTTTCGGTGGTAGGTTTTGCGTCTGCGAGGACCCTAGACCAATCATTGAGCGGAGCTTCTTGCCCCAAGAACAATCTTTCGTCCGATGCCCAAGTGAGATAGTTACGTACTGCGGGGCCGTTCTTCAAACTCACGATTCACAATGCGGACATCCGCATGATTTCAAAGTTACGTTTAGATTCTGCGTGTAACGATAGAAAATGGTTGCAAAAGCATAAATTGCGGAAAAATAAATTCATATGCATTGCAATATATAAAATAAAGCAAAAGATTCAAAAACATAAAGAAAAATTCATAAAACAGAGAAATAAAGCAAGAAAATTTGAAAGCAGAGCCAAATAAATTTTCTTGATTTTACGCAATTTTCAAAATTTTACGCAATTTTTTCACAATTTTCTCTTTTTTTTTCCTTCTGCTTTTTTTTCTTTCTTTTCGGTGCCGGCGCCTTTGCCTTCTTAGCCCACTGGCGTTCTTGGCCCGCCGTCTAATCGCCTTCTTAGCCCACGCCCACCCGCCTTCTTGGCCCGAAACTAAAAAATTGGCCGGGCCGGCGGCGCGACGGCCGGGAGAGAGCGAGGCCACGCTTCGGCCGAGCCGTGGCGTAACATCTGTGGCGAGGCGCCGGCGCTTCTGCGGGCGGGGCGATGGCGGTGGCCGAAGCCTTCTGTGGCAGTTCGGTGCGGCCGGAATCGGCGACAGCGCACCGCGAGGCGGGCCGTGGCGGCATCGCGGCTTGAGCCGGACCGACGGTGGCGCCACGAGGCCGACGGCGGCGCGACACACCGAGCCCGGACGGTGGTGGCGCCGCTACGGAGGCGGCGGCGGCGGCCTGTGCGAGGCGCGACGGCGGAGCGGCCGGGCCGGGCGGCCGTCTTCGTCAGCGTCTCGGGTGCGCTTCAGACGCGCTGCCGGCGGCGGCGGCGGCCCGTCGCGGCGTCTACCGAGGCGGCGGCGCTTCAGCGCCGTCCTGTTGCTTTTTTTTTCTCGTGATGAGCGATAAATAATGTCTTTGTAGCTTCATGTCGGCTAGCTTCGTGCGATCGCCGTGTAGCTTCGTGCCACGTAGGATAGATGCATGCGAAGGAACAAAAACGATTAGATTCAAATCGTCGAATCCCACCTTTTCTCACCTTTTCAATTCTGATCTCCCGTAGAGCTTCGTGCTGATAACGTGTTGAGGAACCTCGCTATCGAATAGTCCGGGGTTCCCGAACAGATCTGAAGTGGAGAACAGAAAGAGAGAGACACACGTGTTTAGGGAGAGCGAAAGCGGAAATTCTTTATTGCTAATGAATTCTGTGTACATGGGGGGACCCCCCTCCTCCTTTTATAGCGCTCTCTAGGGTTTCGGCATTAGGGACCACATGGGCCTTCGGTGGGCTTTAGGGTTTCTCAACACGTTTTACCTGCCGCGTTCCTCTGGGTTTTGGTCTCGGCTCTTTTCATGTCTGTCAGTTATTATTGGATCAGCTTATTTGTATATTGTTTCCAATAGTTGCCGAACAATTAATTCGAACAGCTAATGTCCTTATGTTCTCCATATCTTACGAGTGAATGGTCAGGATATTTGTGCGGTTTATAATTTTTGTTATTCGTTTTCGTTTTATGGAATTTTTCTAGTGTTTGAAGCCACTAAAAATGGCATCAGGTTAGCAGGAAAGCCCGACATAGATCAAACTGGTGCAGGCTTACAGGAACTTTCCAATTTTATGTTCAGAGCAAAAAGATTGTCAAACTTTCAATTTGGCTGATACTCAGTAGAGGCCTTTATACATGGGAGTTTAAGGCTGAAAAAGTCAAACATCTTTTAGTTGTGAATGGATAAAATTTTGATAATCAGCACCTTATGGTTGGACTGACGTCAGATCTTTGAACCTAGATGCCTTTAAGAACTTTTGTCTACAAGACCTTATGTGCACAGTGCACTGTCAGACGATGGCTGTAGATTGAAACAAATATCTATTATATATTAAAAACTCATGACATACCTTTGTTTATGAATCCTAACCTAAAACTGAAATTCAAAATTTAAAAATAGATTAAAAGAAAGAGTACAGGTCAAGTATGATAAAATAGAAAATTTTCGAAATTAAATAAAAAAATTAGATTAAAAAATAGTCCATATCACGTACAATAAAAAATAACCTATATTCAAAATTAAATAAAAATAAAATTTAGATTAAAATAAACAGCCCATGTTAAGTGCAGTGAAACATAATATATGTTCAAAATAAAAATCAGCAACTAGACTTTGTATAAATTCCAAACTAAAACTGAAAAGAGAGTATATAAGAAGTACAATCCAAAAAAATATGCAAAAAAAATACAAATCAAACGAAATTAGGGATTATTTTGTAATTCCATACTAAGTGAAATGTAAAAAAAATTGGTTTTTATTCAAAATTAAAATTTCACAAATATATATACTAATTTAAGAGAAAAATAAAATAAGGTAAGGAATTTGATTGTACATATATAAAATTTAGGAATTGAAATCTATTATATTATAAAAGTCTATTCAAGTGGTTTATAATCGCTAAGAAAAAATATGCTCAAAATTCTCACAAAAAGAAAACATTATCCTCACTACAAGAAATTACAATTGCTCCAACAGCATGAAACTCTCGGAATAATGGTAAAAACTGTCGGGTATACTGTTCTCCGACAGGGTACTGTCAGTAATTAGTTGTCGGTGAAACTTTGTCGGTAATGAATGTATTTCTTTGACTTTCCTGTGGTAGGAAGCATTCTCCGACAGTATATACTGTCGCTGATAATTATTGTCGCTTGGCTCTTCCTGTAAATTGTGGGGCCAGTTATACTAATAGGGTTGTCGGTGTTTATTAAGAGCAATGCTTTAATGTTTTTTCTCTTAATACAAGTTGCACAAATCTTGAAGCAAACTAAAGGGTAAATAATCATCTTCTACCTTTCATTAATACTTTAATATTTGTGCAACTGTAAAAAAGAAAAGTATGGAAGCAGCTCTCGTTTATTAATTGTCTCTCTCCATTAATTACTATACTGAATAATTAATATCAGATTTGTTTAATTTTTTATTAATTGGTTATACATGGTATGATTTGTTAATTTACATGCATTAGCTCATTCACCTTTGGGATCCGATCCAATTAAACATTTGAATCATGCATGCATTCACGCCTCCATCATAGATTGAAATGTACTCCAATATATTACTTCTTAATATTGTATTGTACACAGTATGAAAGTGGAAAATTTCCGTGAGTAAATTTCTCTAGCTATGATGTGCATAGCAATAACTTGTGATCTAAGAGCACCACGAAGATGTCTGTGAGCCGGTGGAGTAGCCAGGGTCGTCCATTATATTCCAACGACGCAGATGTACTTTTTTTTGGCCTCGATCAATCGTCGATCGGGAGGTCAATGCCAGACCTGCATGTATTGAACTGATTAAAACTCGAAGAACAAATTAGCATTGATTAGAGTATAGGAAAGAGGAGATGGTTAACACCTGACTGCTTATATATTGATGCGATCGATTTCCTGATACGACCATGGAATTGTTTTTCATGTGCCCACCCAACTTCCTCACATCGGCCGCATCGATGCATCACAATATGGCTACCATGAAGCCGTGATATGAACCCTAACATGTGTTAATTGAATCACATTTTCTTGAAAAGAAAGTTAGAGGACAGGTGAGTATAGGATTGATTAAGTGTAGCCTATTGATTATATGTCAAGGCAGTACCTGTGGGCTATGGTGGTGGAGGAATCTGTTGTCGATGTTGATGAACGTGGAAGATGCACTCAGCCATGACGATACGGCCACCATGCGCCCTCAATTAATGTGTTTGTGTTAATATCTTGGAAGGCAAAGATGTTGAGATGGCTGTCTTCGAGCTCCTCGTGTATGATTGCAGCAGCGCCAATGGTCATAGGGACGCACCGCTCGCCACACGGAGGTTCTCCTCGCCATTTTCATGGCGCGGTGAGTGGAGGTTTGTCGAAGGATGCTAGTGCAGTGCAAAATAAGGTAGAGGCATAGTGTCAAGCAGTTAATTATATGGTAAAAAGAATTTAATGGGCTGGAGGTTGTTGGAGTGCCCCGTGATTATAGTTCTTTTGGCCTCCCAAGATGGCGATCGGGTATGTCACCATGATAATAATTACAAAAGGCTGCAGCATCCGTTTGGCAGGTAATCAGCTAACAAATTGAGATGCAACGTTAATATTTCATTTAGATAATTCGTAATGCCGACAACACTGTTGACCTTGGATTAAACAATCATGATATACCACAATATTTTGAGACTGTGCTCTCGGCAATTCCTTTTGCAACAGGACTGTCGGTTACTTCTTTATTTCATATGTCAGCACCGTTGTAATTCAGTATAACTGTTGGAGAAAATTGCTGCTGTTGACCTCTACGGGATAGAGGGATTGAGAAAGTGATTCATTGACATGTGTTCACTTGGCTATATCGATATAAGCTATATAATGTGTATTATCAACATTTAGTATAGACAAGCATTCCAATAATGAAAGAACGATACGATACCGATATAAATGATAAATGTTATGTTGACTAAGTCATTTAAACATATTTTATACATGCCATCTTACTAGTTACCATAAATTACGCACAACCCATGCAGGCTGAAGAGTGTCAATCAATATCATAATCGGGGCTCAGCCCTGAGTCGATGAGGAGTGGGGTATACAGAAAACTCCTCGTATTAGGGACATCTCATCCCTCCCCAAAACCCAAGCATACTCCCGGCGTCTGTCACCGTCAACTTCCATTAGTCTAAAATAGGGGTGCAAACGGAGCGGATACAGACGGATTTCGTTCATCTCGTATCATATTCCAAATTTTTTCTCGGATACAGAGTCGGATACGGACAGTGCCAGATTCGAATACAAATACGGATTACTTCGGTCACGAATATGGAGCGAATACAGGTCGTTCCGAATACGGTTAGTCTTGATCACAAATAGTTTATCGGATAATGCGTGAAAACATAAACCATATATGTCGCGCATATTAGGATCAATCAACCATACACAAAACTTAACGAGAACCTTCAAGACATGTAAGTGTTTTAAATTCAATAATAGATGCCTTCCCTACATAAGAATAATATACAACCATGTACAATTCCAATCAACATATGCACTTATATTATTCACTTCTAGAAAGTTATTCAAGCATAAGAATTTAGAAGTACATGCAGAACTGTGAATTCAACTATGAAGGGGAAAAGATCTAAATCACACAGCAAAATATAGGGAATTATGATAGTAAAAAAGAAAATAAATTACATAGTTTGCATTTAAATAACCTATTTAGGATAACGCTGAAACAAACCAACATTTGAAATTAGCAAGCTGGAATGGCCTAGAACCGAATGAAGTTTCGAACTGGAAATTCACGGTCTAACATCAGCAAGGTCGTTACTCGTTAGTGCTCAATTCATGGTACAGTCTAGTACTAACTGCTAGTAGGCAAACGCACACAAGACATTACAGACTGCAGATTTGAGAACAATTGCATTGCACACAGACAAATCACATGGTTTCTAAATAGGCGCAGCCGCACATAGAGGAGTGTGTTTATCTTTTGTCGATATTGAGCACATATACATTTCTCATGTCCGGATGCTTAGGCATTTTTCTACATTGATCAGAGCAATTGATCAGCATAATCTAACATATGTTTCCGTAGAGATCACCAAAGGCACTGAGCAGAGACAGGGTATCTATGTCCAAGCCAATGCGACCCCGAAATAATCAGCATTCAGCACCAAGATCAGTCACACACTCGTGCAATTCAAAATAAATGGTGAGCAATACGGTATGATACAGAGAAAACCTCACCTTAGAAAATGAAGAGCCACCGAGATGGCAAGAACCAACAGCAATGCGATGGCTACTCCACTAGCCCTTAAACCGATCTGAAAAGGAACAGTCAAGTAGGTAAGTGAAGGACTCAAGGGAATTAGGGAAGTAGCAGCATACAATCTGAAATACAGTTGAAAGAAGAAATGCGGGAGATCTATCAAAGGCACAACAACTATGACGGACAAGGTGGAACAGTATCCCCATCGAACCCAGAAGAAACCAAGAAACAAAAACCAATAATACAATGTCTCCAACTTCAGAAGAACAAACAGGAAGTCCTTTTCTTCTTGCCACGGAAAAGGAGCAAGAACTAACAAGGCGCATCCCAATGTGCAATGTGCAAGATCTGCAATTTTTCTTTCAGACAAAAGCCCAAAATCACAAACTCAGGATTCAGGAACAAAGATTTCTTTCTAACCTCCAAAAAGAACCAAAATTGAGCGAGTGAACAATTAGCAAAGGGGGAAGTGCAGCTTTTTTTTTCAAGAAAGAAGAGTAGCAGAAGGGAGATAAACACACAATAAGAACTCTCGCTCCATCCTTGTGAAAAATATCACCTTCAACCTTCCCAACAAAAATAGACACTGAAATATCCAAGAAACACAGCACGTGGAAAATCTTGACCTCTAGAAATGGGCTACCTAGTGAAAGAACTCTAAATTTAGAAAGCACAAAAGAATCGAAGCCTGACTGAGATGGTCTGATCATCTCCAAGACTACAAACAACAAGAACAGTCATAAACTTGCAAAAAATAAATGCGACATGGAGGGGACCGGCGATGAAGAGCTCCGGCCGCCGGTGCTAGCCTCCCGAAGCAGCAGCGGCTGGCTAGGGCATGGATATTTGAGCACACTGGCGAGGGGTGTGGGACCGAGAGCGTCGGCGAGAAGTGGGGACCGAGTGCGGCGTGGAAGGGTCCGACGACGAAGGGCTCCCGGCCGTTGGTGCTAGCCTCCTGAAGCGGCGGCGGCTGGCTAGGGCATGGAGATGGAGACCATGCGGTGAGAGAGGAGTCTAGGATTGACGGGAGTTGGGCCTTGGGGCCTAGGCGGTTGGACTCTTGACCTCAGTAAGTACGCGGATAGACAAACAGATAGTACACGGATAGCTTCGAATTTATTTTCGGATATATTCGAATTCGACGGATACTTTTATTCCGTATCCGTTTCTGTATCCGAAAAAACTATCCTAATCCGATATCCGAAAAAAACCTCGGATATCCGAATTTACGCTCCGAATACTGTCCGAATTTATTCGGACGGACGGTCGGTCGGGAACTATCCGCTCCGTTTGCACCCATAGTCTAAACCCTCAATCTCCCTTCGACTAACTTCGATCCCTCAACCATGGTTGCTTCCCGTGCTGCCATAGCCCACAATCCGCTAGTCATCGATGCCGTCACTGAGGAGTTGCCCTCCGCCAAGGTCCACCACCCCACCGCTGCGGATGGAATCAACTCCCCCGCCCAGAACGAGTATGAGGACTTCGATAACAAGTCCACATCATCGAAGAACAACCAGCTAATGCCACCCATCGGTAGCACGACCATAGGATTCAGCATCTTGATCTATGAAGACTGTTACTCCTTTGGCCTGCTCAACTATGTCGTAGCCGGCATGAGCTTTGTGTCATTGCTGTTGCTTTCTTTGTTGCTTCTGCGGCGCTTTGCTGACTAGCTGTTCTTCTTCTTATGGGCATCGTGGCTCCTCCTCTACTCTTACCTCTCTTTCTAGATCTTCTCCCTCTCGGAGACCATGGGCTTCTTCATTGTATTCTTACGTGTGACTAATTTTGCCTAGGAGGTAGCTGCCGTCAGCCATATCTTCAACCCCACCGTCGAGTTAGGCATCATGTGCCTAGTCACATCTTCACAGCAGCATTGCTAGGGTACGCCATCGCTGAACAGCGTCAGTTCATCGGGAAGGAGAAGTCCGCCTATGCCGTGACGTCCCCATCCTTCCAGAGCAAGGAGGAGGAGAGACACTATAGGGTGGTTTCTCTTCCATTTTAGCTTGTTGTCCTTACTGCGTGCCATAGTCATGGTGTGCGCGCTCTTCATGGTCCCAACAGATTATTTATCTCTAGTCGTGGGAATATTACCCGTGCCATCTTGTTTTGTCCTCTACGCCTAGAGTTGGTTTGTGACATATGATCTGCTACATGGAGCTCTTGTATCCCTTGGAAAGATCTTCTCCAAGCTGCTTGCAAACAGGTTGGCACCATTTGTTTGGGACATTGTATTTATCAATCACACAGTCTTCATTAAGCAAAGGTCCATTCACGACAACTTCCTCTATATCCACAATCTAACCAGAGAGCTACACAGGAAGAGGATTCCAACGCTATTAATCAAAATCGACATATCCAAGGTTTTCGACTCAGCGAGTTGGGAGTACCTGCTAGAGCTCTTGGAGCAAATTGGTTTTGGTTAGTGCTGGAGAGACTGGATCTCTATGATCCTCGCTTCCTCCTCCTCGAGAATTCTCCTTAATGGGATTCTAGGGAGGGCGATCAGACACAGGAGAGGTCTTCAACAGGGTGACCTGTTATCACCCATGCTCTTCATCTTGGCCATCGACCCACTTCAGCGCCTTTTCACCAAGGCTGAAAGGGAGGAGTTAATCAGACCAATACCGTTAAAGTTAGCCAGCCTTCGCATCTTTTTATGCGTCGACGATGCGGCCATCTTTGCCTACCCCGACCCAACTGAGCTACAGGCCATCCAGGCTGTTCTCACCATCTTTGGTGGAGCCACAGGTCTACAAGAAAACATCCAGAAGTGCGGGATCTATCTGATTAGATGTGACGGCTTAGATCTGTCATCTGTTACGTAGGGGTTTCAGGCTAAAAAAAACTTCTCGTGCAGATACCTAGGACAACTGCTGTGCCCGACTAGGCTTAGAAAGACTGATGTGCAGCCCATCATCGACAAAGCTGGAGCAAGGCTAGTAGGATGGAAAGGAAAAATCCTTTCTAGAGCGGCTCGCCTTATTCTTGCATATATGGTCCTTACAGCCATGGTCACTTACTACATCACGGTGCTCCCACTAACGAAATGGGCAACCAAAAAGCTTGACAGACTTCGAAGAAGTTTCATTTGGAAGGGAGAAGAAACTAGTAAAGGCGGCCATTGCCTAGTCAATTGCCAAATCATCTAGGGGGACTAGGGGTAAAGGACTTTAACAGGTTTGCTCGTGCGCTCCGCCTCCATTGGTTGTGGTATGAATGGAAAGACCCGCAGAGGCCATGGCTCAGGATGGTCCTACCATATGATGACATTGACTGTAGCCTTTTTAACGCAAGCACGAACATAATCCTAGGGGATGGCCGCAAGGTAAATTTCTAGACCTCCTGCTGGGCCAATGGAACATCTCCAAAGGACATCACACCACGCTGCTTCCATTTGGTCCGAACAAGGAAAAAGTCACTTCACCATGAGCTCAGTACCGATGGCTGGCTCAGGCCGATGCGACGGATCACATCAGAAATTCAGCTTCAAGAATTCTTTCGCTTATGGTAGACCGTTCAGCAAGTTAATTTGCAGCCATACATCCAGGATGACATTGTTTGGTGATGGACGACGGATGGTCACTATTCAACAAAAAGCGCTTATAGGGTTCAATTCCAGGGGTCCATGATAGATCACAATTACAAAATAATCTGAAAAGTGAGCACAGAAAACAAGTGCAAATTTTTCACATGGTTTTTTATCCAAGGCAGGATCCTCGTAGCCGACGAGTTGGCAATTAGAGGTTGACCTCGTAGCACCTCATGCCACCTCTGCGGTTTGGAAGCTGAATCAACCACGCACTTGCAAATGCCCCTTCGCAAGACAGGTTTGGACGAAGGCTTTTGTCTACCTGCAGATCCAGCCTGCATCTTTGCAGCCTGGGACAATTGTTGCACAGTGGTGGGAAGCGGTCCGACAACGGACCCCAAAACAGGTGCACAAACAGGTCAACGGAGCTATCATCTACTCATTGTGTAATTTGTGGATGGAACGGAATGGAATGATCTTCAACCACGGGTATCAAACGATGGAGACTGTTTTCTGCCTCATTACTCTTGACATATCGCCAATCGAAAGCGGGCTCTCCACAGCTCGTAGTGAAAGCCTCCGGGAGGTCGCAGCGTCACCTCCGCAGGCTGCTGCGGCGGTCAGCCCAGATCCAACATGATTCGCTCTGGGGCTACCTGATTATACCTGCGCCAAAACATCTCACAAACATGATACTCAACAGGGAAGTTACGGCAACAATATCGCTGAAATGTCGTCCAATCAAATGTCGCCGTGACAGAGAAGCTGCTCTGCATCCATTTCCTTTTCAGGTGCCCGGTCGTCAGCACAGGGCTTACACGAAGACTAAAGGCTGGACTGCTGTGTACAGAGGGCACCATGGAGTCCATCACCTATATCAAGCTAGCCCGGTCGGCACTGCCAGAGTCAGTTCGTTGGGGGCATCCCTCGCAGTACACAGAAAGGTCTTCGCAGGATTGGGCTGATGGTGCTGTTAAATCTTTGCATGTCTGTTCCTCCTGCTTGTCGTTCGTCCACCGGCAATCCAAAGTTTTAGTTGCTGGCCGTTACTCCGAGGGGACATCCAATCCTCTTGTAATCAGCACTTCGCATTTTCCTATCCTTGTATACTTTTGACTATTTCTATCTGAAATAAAAGGCAGCGCAGCGCTGCCAATCTTTCGGGAAAAAAAATATAACTTAGTGTCCATTTTCATAAGCATTTTCTTCGTCGGTGCAATGGGCTTTGGTGCTGGGGCTTTCATGTACTGCCTCAGTGCTATAGGCCATTGCCCGGATTCTTTCGTCGTCTACACACGCTACAAGCATATCCGAGCAAGGTATGTACTAAAGCTTTTGATTCATCAACCCTAATCAAATGACAACATGTAGCCTCTTATAAGATGACGTAGTTTTGCTGATTTTGTTTCATGACCACCTGATTTTGGAGTCATGGTTTCAATAGCATACATGTGTATTTGTAGCATTTTAAAAGTTTACTGATTACTGTGATGTGACAGCTCTGAATTATGATGTGCTCAGGCCGAACTTTAATTTTTAAACAATTGAACAGGTGGTCTACTTATGCAAATAAAAAAAGAGCAAAAAAAAACTAGGTTTAGTGGCATGCATGTGCATTTAAATTCTAGTTTCAAACTACACTATAATTTGTTATGCTCTCTCTTATCTTCCTATTTTTATTTGTTTCATTCATATATCGCTGCCAGTACAGTTGGCAACTGATAAACTCCAATAGATTCGGCTTTACCTCAAGATCAAGATAACATTCTGTCATGTCACATAGTGTCTCCATCCTCGTTCCATCCTTCTGAAGAACAACACACGGCGTCACCTGGTCTTGAATGAAGAGCAAGCCATCTTCATCCTGAGCCCCTCCTACTGAAGAACACCACACAACTTCTGTTGTAGATACAAAGGAGTGCCAGCCAGCTTCGTCCTCTACGTACCCCTGCCCATCCATGATTTTTCATCGTGGAGACTAACAAGGCTGTAATAAAAAAAATCAAATTAGAGGATTATGCTGCCTAATTTTAGTAATGTTACTCTATGTCTACCACCTGGAAAGCGGGATCTCAGTGTATTTGATTTCTCTTCACTACCCGCCACTAACCTTGGTTCGTCTCGTCCAACCGAATCTGGCTACAAATCCTTGCGGTTGGGGATTTTGGCTCATCCATACAAGGCCTCATAGCAGAAACTTGGAAGTCTTGTCAAATTCACCGATATCTCTACTTTGGCCGTTGTGGCATGGCAGGATTTGCGCCGCACGGCTGCACATAATATGTGAACTCCGTCATGGCAATCTATCCCTAGATGGATATTCTAACAAGCCGATCGATCATGTGGCTTGTACGCGCGCGCTGCCCCTAACACCTTGCACTCTTAACGCGTCGAATCAGCCGGTTTATGCACAGACAGGCACAGAACATCGTTCGGTTATTAGCCCGTGAGAGGGGATGAAACTTATGCAACCAGCTGGCTGCTGGCCCCATGATTTTTCAGAGGGACTCCCCTCCTGCCCAAACCATAATGATCGATCATTGCCATTCCGGCTGTGGCGCATCATCACGACGAGCGAAAGGTCTACACTCTACACAGCTGACAGCAAATAAGATCTCTCTGCTCCATGCTGTGCGTGCATGTCTACAGATGACATGTTCCGCTTGCGCGCGCGCGCGCACAGAGATGCACGCACCTGCCTCGACAACTACATGCAACCACGCACACTGAATAATTGATCGAGATCCTCCCGGGGCAGCACGAGTGTGCATGCAGAGTCATGACCTCCCGAGAGCGACTCCCAACTGTGCAAATAGATGGACTCCAACCCTGCACTGCACCTGTACTGCTGCCCATCATCATCCTCTGATGTAGGTTCGAGCAAGAACATGGATAATTGGATATGGTCCTAAGCATCGAGATTAGCAGTATCACTGTACCTACCAATTAGGGCTATAAATGAGCTGAAGGCAAGCCTTAGTTGGGGTCTAAGCCTTGAATCTAGACTCGAGCTCAGCTCGGTCAAAACTTGAGTAGACTCGAGTAAGTTGTGTAACAATCAACAATTCAACTTGCACTAATTTTCAACAATAATAAAAGTTTATACTCGAAATCGGCTTAAGTAAGTTCATAAAAGTTAATGTTAAACATATTTAACGAGTGATTCATAAATTTCACGAGACTCACCAGCTATTCGAGCTCGGTTTATTTAGAGCTCGAACCGTACTCAAATCAAGGCTAAAGCAAACCAGACTCGAGCTTTTCCTATATCACCAACCAAGTCTTGGAAAGTAAGAATAATCCTGGGAGAACAGCGCACGCATCACATGCCGATAAACTTCTGTGTGCTGACCACGAGATTTGTGAAATTCGGCGAATTTTCGCTGAAATTTTGGATTTTGGGCATCACGAAATCTAAATAACCGGACAGATTAACCCCCGAAAATTCGCTTTTCTCGGCGAAATTTCATGATTTTTGGCAGGTTTTCAAACTTTTAGAACCGGATTTGGTCCAATAACCCTTAAGAAAGTCATCTTCTATGAAAATTTGTTGAAAAACCGAATTTTTGAGACATTTTAAAATTTTGGCAGAAACACTTTCATATATTTATAAAATTGTAAAAGCTTTATAATGATCTGAAAAAAATTTATGGTACTATATTTAGTAGTGTAGGATTATATAGAAAATTTTCAAAATAATTTAACTTCAGTTTTTATCTTTAAAAAATCAAAAACTGAATGAACATAATTGGGACAGTAACCTTGTCAGAATTTTATAAATTTTTTTGAGTTTGATCATGATCTAAAATTTTTATGAGAGATTAATAATTGATTCAGTACCATTATATAAAATTTTAAAAATTATAACTTTTTTGTTTGGTCAATCAAATCTATGTAAGCATTGAACTTCATTTGTTATATTATATTTCAAAACACAAAAAGAGAAAGACATAAATGGTACTGTGTCTTGTAAGAATTTTATAAATTCACTGGAGTATGATCATGATTCAAATATTTTATGAGATCTTAAGCATTTCCTTATCACCCTTCTGTAAAATTTTCAAAAATTATAAACCTTTTTTGATTACTAAAGCAAATCTACATCATCCGGTTTTTATCAGGATGTAGCACTGTCAGAATTTTTAAAAATTATTTAAGAATGATAATCATCTAATTTTTTTATAAACATTAATGTGATATCAGGACCGTTCAATTTTTTTAAAAAATTTTCTAACTTGGTTTGAACTATTTTTCATTTGGTTCAAGTTTGCTGGTAAGCCTTTTAACAGGACAATAGCACTGTCCGATTTTTTAAAAAAATCATGAAGCTTGATCATCATCTGAAAATTTTATGAGAATATTAGTGATGCATCATAACCATGCACAAAAAATTAAAAAAATTCTAACGTTGTTTGTACCATTTTTCATTCGGATCAAACTTCATAGTTAGTGTTTTATTAGGACAGTAGCAATGTTTGAATTTTTAAAAATTCTTTAAATGTGAAAATAATCTGAATTTTTTATGGGAATATCACTGATATGTCAGGAATCGAACCTCCAAAAAAAATTCAAAATTTTTCGTCATTGTTTGACCCACTTTTCAGCCGGTAAAAATATACCAAAAATTGAGATTTTTCAGCGAAATTTCGTTTTTCTCAGTAGAAAACGATTCGGATTTGATTTTTTTTAAAATTTTGAACGATATTTTTCCGAAATATTCAAATTTCAGTGAAATTTTGGATTCCAATCCGATGCGATATTTTATCCTAAAACTAAATTTGAATCCTCTGTGCTGACGATGGCCCTATCTCTAATCAATATCCAAGTTGATGCGTACGGTACGCATGCGCGTCAGAATTATTATTCTATAGTCGAGCGTTAATTAGTGTCTGTCAGGGATGGCTAAGAGCCCACTACTTATTACTCTATCCCCGGTCTATATTATCTAAAGTAAAGAATAAAATCAGTTTATACAATAACTATTTCTAAAAATTGTCTCCAGAGTAAACAATAAAGCCAGCATACAATAAAAGCCAGCTTGTACAACAATATCGACGTTTAACCAGCGATAGCACTTATGTTCTCGTGCGATGCTTGTTATTAAGAGCAAGTACAATAACAAAGCCTACTATGTACTTCATCTCTCATCTATGTCATCTAAAGTAAGCAATAGAGTTAGTTTGTACAAGAACTATCTTTAAGGATTGTCTCTGGATACTGTGTAATAACTATCTATTCTCTCTTGTACATAACTAATATATCTTGTTTTCCGTACTATGATGGCTCTTGCATAAGTGCCGGCTCTCTTATCTCTTATCTTTTTCCACTCTTCTATATAGGACAAAGCTGATGTGTACATGCCAAGAGTAGTTAAGGTGATCTTATTGTACATACTCTAAATAAGAGCTGGCAGCTCTCTTCTCTGTGCTCTTTTCTCTCTCTTTAACATAGAACAAAGTTGACATGTATATATTAATAATAAACTGAGATGAACTTATTACACTTGTTCTAATCAAACGACGTGTCTTCTTCGACGAGATCCTAAATCGCAAGCTATTCCCTTCCTCTCCAAACAGCGCTTTGTGGGGCTGGGCATGGGCACGGGCGGCTGTAGTGACAACAAGTCAAGCGAAATGTTGGCCGGCAACTTGGACTCCACTACCAAACCAGCCTCTACTGCTTGCCAAGGAGTTGTATTATCTGAATGATATCGTCTTATTCAATAGGACGACGAGTGAAATGATGCGGATGCGGTTCTGTGTTGCAGGACAAATGTGTCCGAGGAAAGTAGCTGACGCATCGCTCCCTTGCTGCGCTATACCTTGCTGTTTCCAGCTACTCATGAGTACCACGAGTGACCATGTCTACGGCTGACAAAAAATAATCGTTGCTTGCAGCTCGGTCCCTGAAACAGGGGATCTGGCTGACGACGTGCGGTGCGGCCAAACGAGTGGGTTCGGCGGTTTGGCCCGTGTTGTTCCCCGTAATATTACCATTTCTTATGCAGCATTACACGTTTTCTCCGAGGCCAGTCGTGCTTGTAACCGTGCAATCGCCCATGTGTATGCTTGTTTACGGTGACCAAAGTATCGATTCTCGAAGGACAGCAAAGCAAACCTTTGAAGCTCAGCAGACTGCACGCCGCACTTCCCAGAAACAAGTATTCCAATATATGGCGGATAGTTGGTTCGTTATTATAAATTTAATTTTTCGACATGCTTGTAATGCTGAATTTTATTAGGTTAACTATAGCAAAACTGACTTCAAACCCAACAATCTCTTAATGAAGCAATAGTAGGATAGTTCTTGATACAATAGAATAACGAAACCGTCGTAAGGGTGTCCTAATGGTGTAGCTAGACAGTGTATTCTGCAATGATGCAGATAGCAAATAAAAGGCAAAGCGGAGTAATAATTAACAATGCAGCCTGCAAATACGACCTAATCTACCGGTTAGGACGGCGGGCGTGCGTGGCGAATATTGCGTCGTCCGCGTGGCGTGTGGAGTTAGCGGTGCCACGACCAGGCCGTGCAGCCGTGCAGGTGCAGCACCGGCGAGAAGAGGAAGCAGCAGCAGCAGCAAACCGCGTCTTTGCTGTGAACCTAGCGCGGGAGGCTTGAATGGTTTGCCTTTATGTTGCAGTACTAACTTTAGTAACGTAGCTTCAATGCGCTGCCTCCTCTCCTTTGGACGGAAAGGCAGGCATCGCATTCACAGCAGCCGTCTCGTCGGTTTACCAGCGTTGATCCAGATAGTAGATGAGAGCATGACTCCGCGTAGTACATGAGAAAGAGAAATTTTACAGCGAATAACGTAGGTAAGTAAGCAGTGGGAGTAGGAATCAAATCTAATCATCTATTCTTAAGGGTATTTTAGATTTTTCTTATCCATTCATCAGGGATATTTTAGATTTTTCCTAATTCGTTTACAGTTTTGGATTCACCGAATACCTGGTGATCTTCAAAGACTTCTTATCCATTCATCTGTCATTCATCAGGATCACAGGACGTGTTTTACTGTAGAGGCCAGATAGTATGACGGAATTTTTTACCCTTTTACCCCTCTTTTAATTTTACTACCAATACTACAGGTGGTAGTATAACTAGATCTTAATTGATTTCAATCGTTAGATTAAAAAGAATGGACGGTTTATATTGATTTTAATCCACTGTAAAAGAGCTCCATGAGAAAACACTTGAGTAGTGCAGTAGTAGTATGCAACTTCCCTTTCTGCTTCACGGTTAAAAGAAGGGTGATATTAGCCATCGGATATCTGATTACTGTTTATTTCTTCGGACACGTCGTGTAACATTTTTCACCACGTCTGCAATATTTTTTCAACGTATGCAACATTTTGTTTCCCGCGGATATTTGTACTATTATCGAAGGAAAATGTTGCACGCGTGGTAAAAAAATATTTCACATGTGAGAAAAAATGTTACAAACATTCGAAAAATACGAACGTCCGAACACAAGTCATTCCGTTAAAAAAACGTTCAATGGCAGCTCATTTTTTTGGCCGGTGTGGTGCCACTACCAAATGCCTAGGCTTATCTTCTTCGCGCTTAGAGCATGCACCATGCAAGAGTTTAGAGAGATTCCTAACAATGAAATACTGATTTTTTTTACCGTATAGAATAGATAGGATGTTTATTTTGTTGTATCAATGTTTAAATAAGAATGGTGTTTAGCCTGTGCTTATGTGAATAATTATATCTAATTAATAGATAATATAACTTAAGAACCCACAAAAGAGATGCTTACATTGAAAGAAATAATTTTTACATTGATGATTCATGGTATGATTATATTCCCACTTTGAGCACTTATACATAAATATTTTGTATCGTGCATGACCGATTTTTTAAAAAATAATACACTGTTTAAATAATTTTACAAGAATAAAACACCAAAAAACAATTTCAAAAATATACCTCTGACGCTATTTAAATTGGTGACATAAGATTTATCGTCAAATGAAATCGCGAGAATTTGCTACTGCAGTACCAAATTTTCGCCAATTGAATTGACAATAGAAGCTTATGTCGCGACAGATGTTTGTTCTGTCACTAATTGAATTGGCCAATAGATTATTTACTCGTGGATTCATTTTGCTGACAAAGGTAAAGCTTCTGTCGCTATTTCAATTAGCGACAAAATCCTATCACGAATTCTTTTAGCGACAGAAGGCCTATCAGTAATTTATTTAGCAACAGAGTTTTTGTCGTCAATTAAAATTGCGAAAAAATTTTGTAATTGTTTTTTTCAACGTATTATTTTAGTAAATTTATTTAAACAGTGTAATATTTTTTAAAAAAATTCGTGATTGACCTGTGCAAGTGCTTCCATAAAGTTTGCACTTCTTTTCCGCGCAAAACAGTCGAAAGTTCCGGCCGTGCGAAAAGATCAGGATTGATCAAAAGTGCTGTGTTTTAACAGTGTGAAGTGCATCTAGATGCTCACAAGATCACTGTGTAATACAAACGCCCCGTTGCCTGTCGACTTGGCTCTCAAATCTCAGGTAGGACTTCCATGACGTGCGGACTGCACGTCTGCATCTTCGAACACAAACAAGACATGTCAATTGCCATCAATGCAAATCACACCGATGTTGTATAACATGACACGAGGAGCTGTGTTCAAGCTTTCAAGATCAAAGCAGTGTATGATGAGACCACGAGAGCAAACGAGAATAAACTTCACATTTCCCCTGCCGGGATATTGTGAGTTCCTCTTTCTTACCAAATAACTCAGGCGTCTAAGGGCATCCATAACAGTCCATTTCTTAAGGTTTTGGGGCCTTATGACGCGGGAATTTTGTAGCAAACGAAACATTCAATTGCATTAGATACGAGGTTTTGAATAATTTTTATGAAAATCCTGCTTTAGGGCCTTGCAGTGCCACAATCTATACCCTTTTATAATGCACCTAAGCAATTTTTTCTACGTCCACCCTAAATAATGCACCTCATTAGAGATGGTCCAATGTTCGTGCACCCAGCAAAACGTCCTCAGAAACTTGCATTCATCAAAATAAACGTCTCAGATCTTTCCTTAGTTTTACTCACCCACATCCGATGGCTGTTGTTTAATGTGTCTAACTCATTCATTCATGTGGCCCACAACAGGAGAGCCCGCACATATATATTTCAATTGAACTATATATATGAAATTTATGTTGCAAATCTAAACCCATTTGATTTCGATTCAATATTTACCATACCGATCAATTACCATGAATCGCGCTTAATTTTCTTCCATTCATGCATGTGCACCACATCCTATACAAAGCGCCACGCATCACGCCATAATATTATTTAGCTAAAAATATTATATAAGGAATGTGTGTATGAAATGCAATTATCGTGTGATAATTATAAGGAATAAGTTCATTCTAGGACTTATTCCTAAATACACTATAGGAAGTAACAGATATTCTGATAATAATTAGCTTCAATCAGGACGCACAAATAGTGCTATATGTTAGCATTCATATTTGGATGACAATTAGGAAAGCCATTATTGGTCCAGCTTTCCAGGATGACATATCACGCCGCATGCTGCTTCGACCCGCCTGGCGCCGACTACACCAGGGGCTTATACCGCGCGATCACCACGGAGATGGACGCGTACTTTGCGCGAGCAGAGGCGGCGGAGGCTATCGACGCAAGGCTCGTGGAAGCGATCTTCGGCGGCGCGATCGTGGAGGAGATCAAGGGCAACACCTTCGGCATGCGGATCCTCCCCGCTTATTTCCTTGTTTGATTCGCTCTCCTTCCAAATATGTAGTACATACGCTTTGACAATTCAAGTCGATTTCCTTGCATGCGATCCTCCTGCTTATTCCGATAATAATTAGCCTCAATCAGACGCACAAATGGTGCTATATGTTAGCATTCATATTTGGATGACAATTAGGAAGCCATTATTGGTCCAACTTTCCAGATGACATATCTTTGCTTTGCCGCGGCGTTCGACCGCCCGTCGACTACACGAGGGCTTGCGCCGCGCGATCGCCGAAGATGGACGCGTACACTTTGCGCGGAGCAGAGGCGTGAAAATCGCCGACGCCGCCTTCATGGAGGCGAGGCGATCGGCGGCGCGCGAGACGTGGAGATCAAAGGCAACACCTTCGCATGCGGATCCTCCCTGCTTATTTCCTTGTTTGATTCGCTCTCCTTCCAAATATGTAGTACATACAGTTTTGGCAATTCAAGTCTGGTTTCCTTGCATGCAGATCCTCTCTGTTTATTTCCTTGTTTGATTCGCCCTCCTTCTAAATATGTAGTACGTACAATGTGATCACAAGATTATTTATTATTAAGTATTATATTCATACTTATATTTTATTTAATTGATAAGCAGATGTACTGCTGTCGTAGCGTTAGCACTGGCACTATACTAGTTGGAAATAGTGCACGACACTAACCCTAAGAAGTAGCTTGCACGTTTAGACCATGTTTGGAAGCAAAAAATTCACAGAGCCACCTTGCGCATTAATTGAAAAATTCACGTGTCATGCCGGAATGAATGAAAAACGGTACTACTCAAGGTTCAAAATCCCGGTGAAATTTTGATCAAGATTTTAGATTTCGACCAGAGACGAGATTTCAAATCCCGACCGACTAAAACAATTCAAATTGCTATAATAATTTCAACAAATTTCACCGATATTTAGGCTTTTGAGACCAAAATTGATACAAAATCGATCGGATTTGATGTTTTTAAGGACCAAAGTACATGTCAAAATTTATACATATATAAGTTGTGTATAAGAGTTTACCAAATCACAACAAGGCTTGAGAGCATAGTGGTCTCCCACGGGTGAGACCCGGGTTTGAGTCCTTCAACAGAATTTTCACTGAGTTTTTTTTGCCTGTCAGGCAACTAGTGCAATCTAGCATTCACATGACAAAAAAGGCCAAAAATTCGTGTCATGTATCAAGGTTAAAAAAAATTCTAGCCTTGGGAGACTATTTCACGGGGTTGAAGAGGACCGGTCATTTCGGTCAAAATTTCAAAAAAAAAAGTTTTCAAATTTACTAGATTTCAAATTTATTTTTTTAATTTTGTTCAAATTTTAACTGAAATTTCAGATTTCGACGGGGTTTGAGATGTAATCCAAAACCAAAATTTAAAACCTCGTAGCACTGCTACATCGCGGCAGTAAAATTACTACTCACTCCCAGGGTAGAAGTGCTAAAATATCTCTGAGCAGCCAGCTGGTGCTCCCTGGTTCCAAAGCTACAAGACGACAGGCACAAAGAACCCGGCTGCTTCCCTGCGACAGCGACTCGTCTCCCCACGAAGCAATTTTTTCTCAGGTCCCTCGCTCAATTTTTTTTGTTAAATTTTACAAAACTACATGCTTGTGATATATATTATAAAAAACTTATATATTTTAACTTTTATTTTATAAAACTATAGATTTTATGAAAACTACATATTTTATAATTAATTATTTTTTATAACATGTCTGACGTGTGCATCCAGAAGGCAACCCCACGTTCGAGTGAAACGAGAAATAGGGACATGTGAGACTGCCATGTGGGTCTAACATGTTAAGTCTTTTACAAGAAATGGTAAATCTAAAACCTGTAATACCGTGATACAAGTTCTCTTAAAATCTATAGTTTTATGTTTATGAGTTATAACTTGTAGTTTTCGTATATGTTGTATAATTTCTTTTGTAGTTTTGTGAAATTTACTCTTTTTTAAGTTCAACTTCCATTCGGACGAAATTATAAATTTAACATCTTCTTAATATCAGCATGCGTCTACTACGCTCTTATAACGCAACAAGCATTTATCGTGCTCTCTAAACATGGTAGATAGATATGCTACACTTCCGCACCACGACAGATAACCTGTAATTGTTCTATACCAGTAAATGACACGTACCTCTCTTGATCCTTCTATAGTCGAGAAAGAGAGTAATTTTACAATTTACTTCGGATGCGCTTAAAACTGCAAAAAAAACCACTAGACCAATGTGCAAACACTCCCCCCCCCCAGTCCAGTCGAGTCCAGTCCCCTCTCTGCTCTGCGTCGCCACTCGCCACCACTTCGCTCGTCCCTCCCTCTGCGGCTCGCCTCGCCACCCTCCCCCATAAAATCCAGCCCGACGCAAAACCCCACATCCAAATCCAACACAAGCGCTCCTATCTCTCTCCCTCCCCCACTCACATGCGCGCATAGGCCCCGGGCTTTTACTCTGCTCGCAACCACCGCCATGCCTTGCCCGCTGCTCGTTTGCCTGCTCCTCGTCTTCTTGCCCGCCGTGCCGTGGCCCACCGAGGCGGCCAGGCCGGGGGCGAAGCCGCTGCTGTTTGCGCTGCGGGCGCGGCAGGTGCCGGCGGGGGCCCTGCCGCGGCCGCCGAGCAAGCTGCGGTTCCACCACAACGTTAGCCTCACAGTGTCGCTCGCCGTTGGCACGCCTTCGCAGAACGTCACCATGGTGCTCGACACCGGCAGCGAGCTTTCCTGGCTGCTCTGCGCGGCGGGAGGCGGCGCCAGGGGCGCATCCTCCTTCCGCCCCAGGGCCTCGGCCACCTTCGCCGCCGTGCCCTGCTCCTCCGCGCAGTGCCGCTCGCGCGACCTGCCGTCGCCGCCGGCCTGCGACGGTGCCTCGCGCCAGTGCCGCGTGTCGCTCTCCTACGCTGATGGGTCCGTCTCCGATGGCGCGCTCGCGACCGACGTCTTCGCCGTCGGCGAAGCGCCGCCGCTCCGGGCGGCGTTCGGCTGCATGGCCACCGCGTTCGACTCATCCCCCGACGGTGTCGCGACCGCCGGGTTGCTGGGCATGAACAGGGGCGCCCTCTCCTTCGTGTCGCAGGCGAGCACCCGCCGCTTCTCGTACTGCATCTCCGACCGCGACGACGCCGGCGTGCTGCTCCTCGGCCACAGCGACCTCCCCTTCCTGCCGCTCAACTACACGCCCCTGTACCAGCCGGCGTTGCCGCTCCCCTACTTCGACCGCGTAGCGTACTCCGTCCAGCTCCTTGGCATCCGCGTTGGCGCCAAGCCCTTGCCCATCCCCGCGTCCGTGCTCGCTCCGGACCACACCGGGGCAGGGCAGACCATGGTGGACTCCGGCACGCAGTTCACCTTCCTCCTGGGCGACGCGTACTCCGCCCTGAAAGCTGAATTCTTGAAACAGACCAAGCCCCTCCTCCCCGCGCTCAACAACCCCAACTTCGCGTTCCAAGAAGCGTTCGACACCTGCTTCCGCGTACCCGAGGGCCTGTCGCCGCCGGCGAGGCTCCCTGCCGTGACACTGCTGTTCAACGGCGCGGAGATGGTCGTGGCGGGGGACAGGCTGCTGTACAAGGTCCCGGGCGAGCGCCGCGAAGGCGACGGCGTGTGGTGCCTGACGTTCGGGAACGCGGACATGGTGCCCATCACGGCCTACGTTATCGGGCACTACCACCAGATGAACGTGTGGGTGGAGTACGACCTCGAGCGCGGCCGCGTCGGGCTCGCGCCCGTCCGGTGCGACGTCGCCAGCGAGCGCCTCGGCCTGACGCTGTGACGCGCGCGGCTTCGCTCCACGTAGCCACCGCGGAAATTTGCCGAACCGTTTAACCAGCCAAAAGTACCAAAGCTTCTTCTTGCTTTGGAACTCCCCTTCATCCTCGAGTAGTGTAAATTATGCGCCGCGTGATCGAGCGAGTAGGGTTTTTGCATGTGTAAAGATCGAAAAAATGTACATTATGTATGGGGTAAGCTTCATTTCGTTTTCACGTTCCGCGTTTCTTGGGTTAGTTCTGGTGCAGCATCGATTGGCGTTAACAGCAATCCAACGAGTTGCAGTCTGCTAACACTGGCATGAAACGTGAACCTTGGATGTAGTAGTCTCAGCCTCTCAGGATTCATATGGCATCAGTGTGACACGAAGCATCACCAGACAATACCAGTAAGATAAGTGACGAATAATGACGATGCCACCTGGCCTTCTAGAAGACTTGCTTAACCGATTTTCTAGTATTTTTTTTTTAAATCTGGCCTATGCAAATAAAAATAAAAAATAGCTGTGACCTAGAAGCAGTAGAAGCTGATATGTTATATCTATGTATCACAGCAGGTGATCAGCTCCACAGCATAGCTTCGAGCTCACCTAGCATAAGGGGCTCCATGCTCCCTCAGCTTAGCGTGACCTACCGCTATCCGGGGATTGCCACGTCACCGATGTTGCTGCCTGCCACGTATCATGGTACATAGGTGCAATAGAACACACGTATTACATGAAAGAAGACTATTTTATAATTTAATTTATAGAATTCGATTTGTAAAAAAAAGGAAACCCCAAAATAAAAAGAAAAGCTAATGCTTCTCGCTGCTGCTTGTACTTGAGGTTCTCGCGACTTCGCGAGCCTCCAACGCTTCCGGTCCGGGAAAACTGAACAGTGGCAAGCACCCTACAGTCATGGCATAAGAAAAGAGAATGTTCAGGAGAGCATGTGTTTTCCTATATTGCCGACACGTGGGTGATAAAGAAGCCGACCGACACGGGTTCGTCGTGACGATTATAATACATACACAGGAAGGTCCTTTCTACTTGTACTAGTTTTGTTTACGACAAATAAAGAGTTCTCCATCGTGTTTTTTTTCCTTTCTGCCTGGTTTGAATTGATAATTGGCAAAGCTGCATCGAGCGTCACAAAATAGAACGATTTGTATCGCAATATAGTAAGAGCCCGATTCTAAGAAGGGAAGAGATGAGTTTAGAACATTGAACCATGCGATCCCTGCCATGGGGCAAAGGAAAGCGGGTTATATGAAAATGCAAGCAGCAAACTGTAAGTTTCGAACATTTAACTGTGCAATCCCATGGGGCGAAGGAAAGAATCATTCCAACCGGAGCAGTTGTTGGTTCTGAGCATATAGCATCAAGAAGCAATGCCGAAGCAAGGTTACAAAAACCGCCGAAATTCGGCGAAATCTCGGATTTCGGACCTGAATGTTTGTATAGACCGCCGGATGTAAAATCCGAAAAAATTTAAAATTGCTACAGATATTTCGGATTTTTATTTTTCATGAGATTTCGCAAAACCGCCGAGATTTCGGAATTTTAAACCGAATTTGAATTTTTTGGCGATCTGACCGAATTATACCAATAAGTTCTCGTGAAGTGATCTTCAATGATAATGTTTCAAAAGTTTATTTTTAGACTTTTGGCATTTCTAAACACTCTCAATTTTAAAATTGAGAATGCATTTTCATGCTATGAAAAATTTATGGGAGTATCATAAGATATGTAGGATAATACATAAAATTTATGAAAATATTTTAACATCATTTGTTATGTTTTAAAAATAAAAATCGAAATAGGATAAACATCGTTTCTGACCACTTGAAAGTGGTCCCAAAAAGTTGTTCACGCCGACCACTTGTAAGTAGTCCGCGTGAATGACTAGTATCGCTAACTAGTCCGTGTGAACCGACTAGTATCGCTAACTAGTCCGCGTAGAAGTAAAAACTTCGGACAAAGAATTCAAGTGGTCCAGAGAATTATGAGAAATTTAATTCTAATCGGTTATAAGACATTTTCGATGAACCTTTCAAGAAAATATATAGAAGAAACAGGACGAAATTTGCACATGTAGCAAACTTGACTCTCTAAATGTGATATTTTGATAAAACCTTTTCAAAACACAAGTAGGATCAATGTAGGTCATATGAATAAGATTTCAATATACAATAAGATTTTCATATACAATAAGATTAGTAGGTCACGGAGTCATAAACTTCTTCATTTAAAGATTCCTATTACAACATATATAACATATAAGTTAGTACATAATTAAAACCTGGGAGGAATACAAGCAACAACACGAGAGGAGGTATCACGAGATCATTGTCGACAACGCGAGGTGGAGTTTGCACCAGGCGCTTTACTACTCATAGGTATGTGATGCAAACATACATTCATTTAGTTGTCATATGCAAATATGTGAAGACTTGTTGTGTGTATCGATTTTATTACATTCTTAATAATTGTCATGCCAATATACATTAATTGTTTCGAATTGTGACTCTCAATCTTCGATTTTCAACAAAATGTTTCAAATTTCATACTTCACGACGATATTCGAATTCCCAATTTTTAAAATTCTCGAGCTTCAAGAATCTCTGAAAATTTTATGGTAACATTATTCACATGTCGAATCATGCTATTAAAATTTCAAATATTTATAACATGCTTTGTCCCATTTTCATTCATTCAAAATTGTCATGAGCGTTTCATTACGACAGTACCAATGTTTCAATTTTAAAAATTTACATGATTCAAAAAATCTGAAATTTTATGACAACATTAATAATACGTCGAACTCTCAAAAAATTCAAATTTTCTCCATCTTTTGGACCAATTTTCGCTTGTCAATCGGCCGAAATTTCGCCATTTCTGCGAGATCTCGCCAATTCTCGCGAAATTCGCATTTTCCGAGAAAAAACCGGATTCAAAATTTGATTTGAATTTCGGACGAGATTTGTCCGATATTACCGAATTTCGCCGAAATTTCGTTTTCCGGGCATGAACGGTATTTTATCCGAAACCGAAATCCAAAACACTGTGCCGAAGCAACAATCGTCCTTTTTATGGCCTCGACCCTGGAGGCTATTGTCTGGAAATTCTGGAGGAAACAGGCTTACTGTTGGAAAATCAATGGGGGCTAGCACTAGCTGAATCTGCAAACGGAACTGATATTTCTTGGTTGCCTAAAAAATCATTATCTTTCAGTCGATTTTCTAACATTTGTCTTACATTGAAATTCGGGTTCTAGCGACATCGTCGTCTTCTTCTCTTGCGCCAACATCATATTAATGCTCGGGTTCACTCATTAGGGTTAGGGTCAGGGTTTGCCAAACCCGACCTTAGAGAGGGAGGAGCAGATGCGCGATGGTGGCTCCGCCTTGGCCTGGGCGGCAGAGGGTGGTTTGTCGATGAGGTCAGAGATAAAGAAGGTGGTCGATGGCAACGGGTGGAGGGGATAGTGGATCAAGCATAGGTGAATTGTCAGAGACTGGAACGAAGGCAGGCTAATAGTAGAGGAGGAGGTGTACGGCGCTGGGAGGTGAAAGCATCTGTAGGAGGTGCTGGCCGATAGGTCTTGCTTGCACTAAGGGTGGCGTCGACGAGGCGGGGGTGGCATCTTGTAGGGTGGGTGGGGCATCATTAGGGTTGGCTGGGTGGGGTGGGGTTGAGGAGGGGTGAAGGGGTAGGTATTTAGGGTTTAGTTATTGCACAAATCTTAAAGTTATCTTATTCTTTAAAAGGTGATCTTTTTTTTAAATTACTAGACGGTTACAGCTCCAAATTAGCTCGAGTCATCTCTTGTTTCCCATGTTCTTCTGGAAGTAAAATCCCATTATGTGATGGAGTTTGTTAAAAAGAAGGTGAAGGTTGATCATATCTAGGGTTCACAAAATCGATGAAAACCACTCGAGAATCATGAAAATCAAGTGTATCGAGCCGGTTTGGCTTTTGAAACCGGTCGGCAAACCGGTCCAATTCAAATTCAAAAAATTTGGAAAAAATTATCCAAAAGTGTTAAATTTTTTTGAAACTTTTTGTGTGTGGTCCTAAGGCAATGATAACGATGATGTAAAATTTTCAAATGATTATCATATTGTGTATTTTTTTTAAAAAAATCTGAAAGTGCTATTGTCTTTGTATATGCTCTTCAATTTTTCATTTTATAGGGTTACTAAATGAAGTTTAATATTTCTGAAAAAAATTTGTGAGGTACTGAGTAAGTGATAATAATTTTGTAAAATTTTCATATGATGATCATACATGTGTATTTTTTAAAGAAAATTTGAAAGTGCTACTGTCTTTGTATACGCTCTTCTATTTTTGATTTTCTAGGGGCAATAAATGAAGTATAATATTTCTAAATTTTTTAATAAATGATCATTGAGCACTCTTTATGGTAACATTAAAATTTCAGAGGATGATCAAGCTTATAAATTTTTATAAAAATCTGACAGTGTCTTTATTCCTTTTCATTAATTGATGTTTTTGATTTTCCAGAATTACTAAATGAATTAAAAAATTATTTAAATTTCTCTGAGGTGTTTTATAGATCAATTGGGATTTATTCAGATTTTCTTCATTTTTTTATTTTCCTTGATTTTTTTTTCAGTTTTCCTTGATTGTGCTGAAAATCGAAAATCGAACAAAACCGGTCGAAAGTCGGTCGGTTGTTGATTTTTTCGCCGTTGTTTGACTGCCGAGTTCAAAATTTTTGACTTCAAACTTCTTTGGTTTCTACCGATTTTTGCTGATTTTTGAAAATCCAATCGAAAATCGAAAAGTCAATATTTGAAACCCTGATCATATCATTCTCGCTTTATTTCTTCTAAGTTGCACAAGAGGCAAGCTAGAAGCGTTTTGTCTGTGGTTGTCTGGTTGATTCCCGGTCATGTATGTATTGTTGGAGTTGGAGTCTTGGAGATTCAAATTACAGCTTCTTTCGCGGGCAGATTGCCACTAGGAACTAGGAAGCGTCGGAAACCCGTACCAGCAGGCAGCAGCTCGGCAGAGATGGCATCCAAAAGGAAAAGTTCTTGGACCTTTGTCAGGTCGACAAGTGCTTCTAAGCAAACCCACTAACACTAACATACTCCTTCCGGTCATAAATGAATGTTGTTTTGGATATCAACACAGTTTTTAAAATACAGTTTTGATCATTTATAAAACCTAATAAAATTATAATATTATAAAAGTACTTTTAGAGATAAATCTACGCATATAATTTTTATGCATCCAATTTAAGCATATAAAAAGATATAACAATCAAAGTTTCCAAAGTCCACTATTTATGGATGGAGGGAGCACAAATACAATACTACTGGCTAATTGTTTGCTCCTTACCAGCTTTGTGCGGACAGTTACATAATTACTTTATTTGGGTTTTACTGTCACTGAACCAGTGCTTGTTTCCCTCGAACTTAAGATGGCTTTGGATCTTTAGATCAAGCCTTGAGAGTTGAGAGTAATGCACATTTCTCAGATTTGTTGGACAAGCGTGTGTTTCTCTGAGCTACAGTGCGTCGGACGATGAAAGCTGTCAAACGTATATCAGTTAAGAAGGGATAAGAGAGTGTGTGCGGAGATGATTTGAAGGCAGCCAAACGTGCCAAAATGATTAGGGCATACGTGTGACTAATTTTTGTAAGAACTAGCAGGTTGGCCATGTATTTGCGCAGCTAGATTTTAACTTTCTGTAGTTAAAACTTTTGTACAATATTTGGGATACATATGTCTTTTAAGATGAACACCTCTAATGCTTGTGACTAAAAATATGGTTACATTTCTTATACATCCATAACAACTCTAATATATATTTGATTAATCATAATTGTTATAATTAGGACACACCAAAATATATGTTGTGTATCTTCTCTCTTTTTTTCTCTAATTATTGTGGGGATTCCTAGACACTCCGAGAGAGCATGGAATTCCTACTCGAATTGCCATTGCAGTTGAACGGCATGTTTGAAAATATAGTTGTATTTTTATACAACATTAATGATTATGGTAAAAAATAATTGTATTTGCAATACAACCGTAACTACTGTAACATATCTATTTGATTGATCAATGTAGTTAATAATTTGGCCCAGTAGATCTTTATTCGAATGTCATGTCTAATTGTGTGCCTAGATTTTAAAAATATTTATAATTTTTATAAAACACTAATGCCATGATAATTTTGCCCTAGTTTGGAATGCGATATTTTTTCCTTGATTCTTGCAAGAATTGAACCATTTCCAATAAAATCCATGCATTCTAAACAGAAATCCATGCATTCTAAACAGAGTCTTTCATTTGTTATAGAACCGTAGCAGATGTACTATATTTTTTATGGGTATAACTATTTTGAGATTAACCTTAAACTAACAAATTTAAAAACACTTTCTTAGGATGACATGCGTAATCTTCTCCACCCACCTCCCCCTTCCCTTTTCCTTACTCGCTTCTCCCACCCCCTTCTTCCCTCTCTAACACAAAAAATTAAAATTAGAACATTTAAACTTTTGAAATTTTA
Organism: Otatea glauca; assembly: GCA_036346275.1. NCBI lineage: Eukaryota > Viridiplantae > Streptophyta > Magnoliopsida > Poales > Poaceae > Otatea > Otatea glauca. The sequence goes on from CM070711.1 coordinate 74,702,337, forward strand.
AATAGGAAATTTCAACTCGAAAAAAATTAAACTCAAAATTTACAACTCGAAAAAAGTTAAATAAAAAAAATTCAAATAGGAAAGTTTCAACTCAAAAAAATTCAGATTAGAAAGTTCCAACACATAAACTTTCAACTCGAAAAGTTCCAAATTGAAAAAAGTTTCATCACCAAAAATGTTAAATTGGAAATTTTTAAATTAGAAAGTTTCAACTCGAAAAGTTTTACTCAGAAAGCTTTCGGTTCGAAAAGTTTCGATTCAATAAACTTTTGGTTTGAAAAGTTTCGATTTAAAATTCAACTCAAAGAATCTCAATAAAAAAAATCAAGTTGGAAAGTTTCAACTCAAAAAAATTAAACCAAAAAAATTTAAATTAGAAAGTTTCAACCCCGAAAACATTCAATTCAAAAACTTTCGGATCAAAAAGTTTCTATTCAACAAACTTTCAGTTCGAAAAGTTCGCTTAATTTTTTTTAAAATGGCTAAAAATAGTTGTTTTAAAAAACTTGAGGGGAAATTTGAAATACAAAAAAAATTTGAGTTTGAGGCGAAGGGATTGGAGGAGAAAAGGGAGATGAAGGAGGAGATACCACTTGTGACAATAAGAGGGCTTTTGAGGGAGAAAGAAAGTGTAGAAAGGAAGGAAGTGATGCCATTTGTCATAAGAGGAGAGTCTTTGAGGGGATATGTGTTGTCACTTGTTACAAGAAGAAGGTATACTTACCAAATCTTTGGTGAAGATGCCTTTAAATTAGCAATTTTTATTTTTATTAATCTGCATTGTTGTAATCTGACCACATTAAAATAACATGTTTAGTTAGTTACTAGATTTTTCTCCTGCTTGAATAAATGGTCCCAAAATTACGGCCCTCCCCAAATTGCATGAGTGTTGCACTTCTTGCTGATTCCTATATATAGAGGCTCTCTACAGAATCAGGCATTCTTTGGGCCTCGCCAGTAGCTAGACTGCCTCGTCTTCGTCAGCTCGTTCAACCCTCGGATGACCGATGTCGTGCGGCACCTTTGTGTTCTCGGCTTGTGTGCACGGCAGCAGCCAAATCTAGAGCAGCGAAGCGTGGGTGGTGGCCGGAACTGGGGGAGGTACTCTGACGAGTCTCAGCGGGAGCTCAGGCGCTTGTTCTTCTCCCTGGACGCGCACCAGGCCCCGCCGTAGGGGCACACCGGCGGCGGGGAGGTCCGGTGTTCGTGGAGTTCTCACTGGCGGAGATCCGCGCGGCGACGGGCAGCTTCGCGGCGAGAAGGCGGCCAACCTCGTCTACGGGGGCCGGGCTGCGGCACCGGAGGCTGGTGCTCGTTGCCGAGTTCATGCCCAGCGACGCCCTCGCCAAGTAGCTGTTGTAACCGTGAGCCCCTCCTTCTAGTGCTCTGCAATTTTTATCTAACTCTGGTTACCCGTGCCATTTGATGATTCTGCAAAATCATGTTCGGGATCTCACGTAAGGCAGCAAACCACACTAAATCAGTTTCGACTTATCAGTCATCGCTGTTCAATTTGTTGTATACTGTTTATCAGGCTCGTGAAAATGTAAAGATGTTTGCAGCTGATTGATTGCGTGGGAAAGTGTTTGTTGTAACCTCTGTGAGAAAGGCCACACTATCTGAGGTCATAGCTGATCTTTGATGAAGTACAATACGTAGATGAATAGCCTAACAGTGTAACATTGATCTGGCCCATGCACCACACAACCAAGAAGAAAAATACATGTGTCACGACAAGAAAACGAAAGTTTCTAGCACCCTGTGATTTTTTTTCTTTTGTAAATTTAGTCTTCTAAATGCAACTAAAAAAAAAGTTCTATCTTGACCATAGAAGCACCGGAAGGTGACACGTATCACCTTCCGCGCTGTCGCACCTCGGAAGGTAACACGTGTCACATTTTAACGCTTCCGCTGTCGGGAATGGTATTATTTTTGCAATTGCGTTCGCAGAGTGGCTAGATTTACAAAATAAAATTGTCGTGGTGCTAAAAAAAATGATGATTTCGAAGAAAATATGTCTAGTTTAGTTCTGTAGTCTCTAGTCATTGCAACTTTCGTAAGATCAATGCTAACCGAATTATGGCTCATATTCAAGGAGAAATTTTTTATATGCCTTATTCTTTTATGCTAAATCTAAAACCAAGTGCAACATGTTTGCATCTAAAAGCAATCTACACAGATAGTGAACAATAAAGTTAGTATTAGTCTTCAGTCTTCACCATGTTTTTCTCTTGTGCAACGGAAAACCAGACTATTGAATGGGCTATGTGTCCGAGGGTTTCGTACTCCATTGCTGAAGCTTTGAGGTCGTCGGCGCGGTTGTTCCGAAGGTGTGGATTTTGATTTATGCGTGTCAGAGTTGGATATGGCATTTGCTTCAATCAATTGTTTGTTGTATGTGTCGCTATAAGCATATGTATGAATGCAGATTCAGGACTCCTGTGCCGCCAAGCGAACCGGCCGGGAAGATCAATGAGTCGGGGGAGATGGGAAAATTTCACGTGCATGGGAGTGGGTTCGATGATCGGGCCGGGTCGAGTCAGAAATCTAGATACGATGGCAAATTGGTCTTTTTCTATGTCATTTTAGGGTGTCAATGGCCCGGATTGCAAACTTGAGGGCCGATTTGGTCGGATTTGAAAGGCGAAGAACCAAAGTGACTTTGTTTGTGAAAGTTTAGGGACCAATTTGGTTATTCACTCTTTCCTATTCATCAATACGCGATATGTTCTTTATCATACGAGCGTCGTAACATGTTGAGAAGGTCTTTTTTGTTTGTGTGAAAAGGATCGCACAAGGATTCTTATCTTTTTTTTATTGGACTGATTAATTGATTTCTCTTAGATCGGTTTTTGCTTACCTTACTTAGGTTTAGTCGTAATTGTGAGGTGGAGGCCTGTCTTCAAGCTTTGCATTTTGCTGCAATGGCAGGTACGGGGAGAATTGAAGCAGAAACTGATGCTATAAATTTGAAAGCTGCTCTGGATAGCACAGATCGTGATCTTTCGAATATTGGTGCGTTGTTTAGGGAAGCTAAGTATTGTTTGCTTTGTAACTTTCTAGACATCAGAGTACTATATGCTCCTCGGTCATGTAATAAGGTAGCTCATGTGTAGGCTGGTTTTGGTGCTGCGATGGATCCGGGCGCGTTCATGTTTTGGCCGGATTCAATCCCAGCAGTTGTAATGCCGGCGGCAGCGAGCGATTCTGCTGCTGCCTTGGTATGGTGGTATGATGAGGATTTCATAAATCGAGGATCATTTTTTTTAGGAAATTTCTAGCATATTCCTCTATTTCCTAATTTCTAAGGAACATCCAATGACTACAGTAATTAGAGTCTGCCAATTTGAGAGTAAGATGTTTCTATTTTAGGTGCGACTAGGAATATGACGTACAATAGAAAAGCTACGTCGTACTCTCCTCTCAATTGTTAGATCTCGTTTAAAGATGTAAATCTTAGTTCTATCTACTAGTATAGTGCTCGTGCTAACGTTACGACAGCAGTACACCCGCTTATCAATTAAATGAGAAGATAAGTATGAATATAACACTTAAAATAAATAATTACAGTGTCCGTATGCGAGTACAAAAATGAAGATATAACACTCAATAATATTTTTCGCTAAACGTTTCCCGTATGCTCTTAAGACTTGTTCTTATGTCTTGAGGCATGTTTTGTGCGCACTCATTCCACTTGTATTTTAGTATTTCAATTAAAAAACACTTCTTGAGGATAGGCAAACCCTGTAAGTACATTGTAGAGTATCATCAGTATAGCCCTACTTTACAACCTTATAAAAAGTGATTAATAAAATAGAGAGTACCGACCATGCAGATCCGTACATTTAACTGTTAACCATTTCAGATGTGCATGAAGTTCATGACCAAATAACCTGTCAAGTTCCTGCACAATATTTAATTGCTACATGTAAGTACACAAAAATTTAACTATTTACTAATCATGTGTAAATAACTTACCGGTCTATTATTTTTGGAACAGACTTTGGAGCTACAATACGTCAATCATAGATATCGTCATTCCATAAGAGATTTACTATCCTCATAGCACGATCGAATATTATACTAATTTTTTGTATTCTATCAAGATAGTAACGGGATGGTTTATCCGTTGAAACCCATCCGGGTAGAGGTGTTGGATCAATAACGGAGATAATCCTGTTCTTCATGTCGAACGATAATATGCTAAATCGTCCTTCGAGATGAAAAGGCAGCATAATTTACAAATATAGACATTATATCTTTTGCACACATATATAGTAACATAATAAAGCGTCAAACAATTTATTAAGCAAAGCTTATCATTCGGCATTCAGACAATACAATTCCAGTCTCAGGCCAAGCGTCAAATAATTTTGCAAGCTTCTCATCTTCAATCTTAACACGAAACTTATGGTACCGTCGGTAATTACAAAGTGCTGCAATAAATTAAAATATTAAAAAATAGCTAGTTGATTATTGCATAATGTGTATATATGTAACGCAAAAATATCAAAACATACGCAGAACTGTAAATCTAGGTAGTGGCATATATGATCCCTGAAATACATGGTTTCATCTCTTGCGAGCATGCGCACCCCTGCATTAAAGCAATCAGTTCATGAGCTAGCAAGCACTTGAGGCCAAGTTGGACTTAGGCAGTTTTGTATGTACCTTTATCCAAGCATGAAAGAGCCGACATTGCCGGTCGCCGTCGCCGCACGTGTGCGTATGTATGTACACCGACGTCGCCGGTTGCCGTCGTCGTCGCCGCATGCGCCTGCGTATGTATGTACGCTGACGTCATTGGCCGCCGTCGCCGCACGTAAAAGCCTCGCGGCCTGGCCGAACGACTGGAGGTATGGCACCTCCGTCCCGGCGTTTGGGCGTTCTTTAGTTAGTAATTCCCGGGACCTGCGCAAGGAACACGGGAAAGAAAGGCATGGATTTAGTTTGTATTTTTTAGAGGATTCTGTTGCATATGAGATCACGTAAGGAAGAAAGGATGTGAAGATACAAGTGCCTTTTTAAGCGCCTACAACAACTTTATCTTGTGATCATATTGTACGTACTACATATTTAGAAGGAGAGCGAATCAAACAAGGAAATTAACAGAGAGGATCCGCATGTAAGGAAATCAGACTTGAATTTTTTACTGTCCTGGCCAAAACTGTACATACTACATATTTGGAAGGAGAGCGAATCAAACAAGGAAATAAACAGGGAGGATCCGCATGCAAGGAAACCAGACTTGAATTTTTTACTGTCCTAGCCTCATGATCGTATTTTTTTTCGAATATGAATCTTCTCGAGACTTTTTTACGGATCTAGCCCCATAGAGCCTAATTTCAGCGTACGAAGAGTGCTGATTTTTTTCATTTTTTATCCACGAAACCAGCGGTCTGTGAGTGCTGTTTAATTTTTTCTCACGAAAACTAGCGACCGGTGAGCGCTGTTTAATTTTTATCTTTTTTCTTGCGGATCCAGCGAACGGCGAGCGCAGTTTATTTTTCTATATTTTTCCGAAATTATTCAGTGGACGGGCACCGCTTGAATTTTTTTTCTCCTACGCTTGAATTTTTCAGCGGCCACCGGGCATTTTTTTTGCCAAAATTATCAAGCGGACGGGCATCGCTTGATTGTTTTTTTATTATTTTTTGGGAATTTTTTACTGTATTGACATCATCGTTATAATTTTTTCTAGATCACACTCTCGCGGCGATGAATTTGCGATTGTAGCCTCGAGCTGAAAAAATTCAGCGGAGCGATGGCGTGGTATTATTTACCAGCACCCAGGGTCAAATTTTTTACTATATTAATATCGCCATTATAATTTTTTCTGAATCAGGCTCTCGGGCGATGAATTTGCGATTGTAGCCTCGAGACAGAAAAAATTAGCGGAGAGGTGCTAGAATTTTTTTTCGCGGTTGAGAAGCACTGTAATTTTTTTCCCACGCTCAAAATTATCTAGCGGTCACGCAAAGCTTGGTTTTTTTTCGTGCCTGAAATTACTCACTGTCCGTTGGATAATTTCGGACGTGGGAAAAAATTTCAGCACCTCTCCGTTGAATTTTTTCGACTTGAGGCTACAATCGCAAATTCATCGCCGCGAGAGTCTGATTCAGAAAAAATAATACTGCGCTGCCCCGTCTCCCAATTTTCTTTTCCCAACACGTAATGTATGGTCCTTTCCTTTTTCGGGGCATTTGTTTCCTTTTCTTTGATTCCAGGAAGTTTGTTTCCTTTTCCTAGATGATGCTGGAGGTCGGGGAGGTATGTTGTGGGCCACAGGGATGATTAGACACACTAAATAATGACCATCGGATGTGGGTGAGTAAAGCTAAGGAAAGATCTGAAAGGTTAATTTTTTTTATTTTTTCTCCCACGCTTGAATTTTTCAGCGGCCACCAAGCATTTCTTTTTTTTTTGCCAAAATTATCAAACGGACGGGCACCTCTTGATTGTTTTTTTCGGGAATTTTTTACTGCATTGGTATCATCGTTATAATTTTTTCCCGAATCAGACTTTCGCGGCGATGAATTTGCGATTGTAGCCTTTAGTCGAAAAAATTCAGCGGAGCGGTGGCGCGGTATTATTTACCAACGCCCAGGCTCGAATTTTTTACTATATTAGCATCATCATTATAATTTTTTTTGAATCATGCTCTCAGGCGATGAATTTGCGATTATAGCCTCGAGACAGAAAAAATGAGCGGAGAGGTGCTAGAATTTTTTTTCGCGGTCGAGAAGCACTGTAATTTTTTTTCCACGCCCGAAATTATCCAGCGGCCGGGCAGAGCTTGGTTTTTTTTCGTGCCTGAAATTACCTATCGTCCGCTGGATAATTTCGGACGTGGGAAAAAAATTCCAGCACATCTCTGTTGAATTTTTTAGGCTCGAGGCTACAATCGCAAATTCATTGCCGTGAGAGCCTGATTCGAAAAAAAATAATACCGTGCTGCCCCGTCTCCCGGTTTCCTTTTCCTAGCACGTAATGTATGATCCTTTCCTTTTTCAGGACGTTTATTTCCTTTTCCTTGATTCCAGGATGTTTGTTTCCTTTTCCTTGATGATGCTGGAGGTTAGGGGAGGTCTGTTGTGGGCCACAGGGATGATTAGACACACTAAACAATGGTCATCGGATGTGGGTGAGTAAAGCTGAGGAAAAATCTGAGAGGTTAATTTTGATGGAGGCAAGTTTCTGAGGACGTTTCGCTGGGTGCACGAATGTTGGGCCATCTCTAGTGGGATGCATTATAAAAGGGTATAGATACAACAAAAATTTATGAGGTGCAACAATTTATTACTAAGCTTGCAGCAAAAACTCTCTCTGGTTGAAAAAACACGAAAGCATAGTAAAAAATGCAACAAATAAAAATTGGGTAGTGCTTCTATTTATTCCCTCATAATACAAGTTGCACAAATATTAAAACAAATGAAGGGGTAAGTAATTAGCATACATAGTTCATTCAAGTCTTGATATTTGTGCAATTTTAAAATAATGATACATAGAAGCACCTCTCGAAAGAACTATGGATGCAACATAGCATAAGGCATACACCAACAAGTATATATTATTGTTGCAACAAAAAAGAAAAATCATTTGAAACTACCGCAAAATTTAAATAAGGTAATGCAATATTAAAAAAACTCATGCAATAACTCTACTTAATTGTTTCAACAATTGAGACGAGCTCGGATGAGAAGGAGGAGGACCGGTTCACACCATTGCCTCATCATCAGAAGGCCTGGATCTAGTGGTGGGTAACTCCTTTCTTGAGCGTGAGAGGCCCCGGGCCGCATCATCCACGGAGCTCCACTACCACCTCCTATGATGAGCTCAAGAGGGAGGAGCTGGTTGACTACAAAGCAGCTTATGGAGGCCACAGTCAGCGGTAGAGCTCAACGTGGGAGCTCATGGGGAGCTATGGTGATGGTGGAGCGGGATGGAGCCACAGGGGCATGAGGAAGAAGCAGGTGGAGCGCCATAGCAGTGGCACAAGGACGGGTCTGGGATTCAACGGGGATGTTAGATGGTGGCAATTGGACACGTAGAGTCGTAGACTAAGACATCTTGCATCTTTCTTCAACTTGAGTGGTGGTGTGGTGTTCTGTCTTTAGATGGATACTGTTGGGATCAACTAGTGTTTTGTTGTTGGGATGGGCTTAGCAAGTAGAGTGGGTCGGCATCCGATGCGTCCATGCGGCTAGACCGTAGCAATTTCTAAAAAAGAATTGGCATATTTATATTTTTTTTCTTAGCAACTCTAAAATGTCTATCATTGACTTTTAGTATATAACTAGTAAGTGTCCGTGCATTATAACAATATAAAAAAAGGGTGATAGATATAATCAAACGTAAGATCACGAATTTATCTTCGACCTCGTGCTACGTGAATGTATATTCTCGACACGATGTTTTGTGAAACTCAAGACAATTTACCTTGTTCTAAGTGATTTAATAAAAAATTTCAAACTAAGGCTTCTTTATGATTTCTTAATTTCCGTAAGAATCGAACTATTCTCGTGACACTCGTATTGTTCCGAGCAGGCCCTAAAAAGTTTCACTGAAAAAACAGTTAACATGCCCGGCCTACATTGTCTGCGATGGGCCACATCTTATTCTCATGCAATAGAATATTTTCGGCTCTATTGAAGGGGCTACTCTAGTATTTTTGGGTATTTAGGATGTTTGGATTAGAGGTGTTTCGTTAAAATGTTTTATGATCTAGCTTAAATTTGAATAAAATTTCAAAATCTCTTAAGAAATCACCACTCATCCAAATAGGATCTTAGTAGTTCAAACAAAGATAAAAAAACAACATCCAGTCCAATGTTTTAATAGCCCCTAGGACTTTTTTTTTAGATAATGAAAGATTATATTTCCCGACTTCTGCATCATAAGATGCATATAGCCTACTATTTATTACAACATTACAGCAAAAAAGTTGTTAACAAGAGACAACCAAATATTAAAAGAAAGTTACAACAAGTCATAACAAACTTTAAACATAAAGTCTCAATCCACATATAGCCTGTTACTGAATCGCTACCCATAGCTGATGAAAAGATCCTTGACCATGATTTGCACCGATCTGCATACCGATAACACCACCTCTCGGGCCTTCTGACGCTGTAGTATAGACCACGATCGCATCCAGTTGGTGCAAATATAGACAACCTGCAACGGATTAGAGAAATTTTTTCCTATTAAAAACCACATCATTTCGACATAGCCAAATTGATCAACACAAAACGGCAACCCCAACCAAAATGTGAGCTCTTAATTCTTTTCCCATCCCTAATAACCAGTTCTCAAACATATTGGTCACGCTACTAGGATGTGACAGATTAGAAGCTGCTTGTATAACGCGCCATGCAAGACGAGCAAAATAGCAGTCGAAAAAGAGGTGTTGTATAGTTTTCTTATTGTTAAAAAACAATATTTTTTACTACCATTCCAATTTCTTTTATAAAGGTTATCTTTTGTCAATATCACCTCCCGACGTAAAGACCAGAGAAAGATTTTTATTTTCAATGGCAACTTAAGTTTCCATAATTGTCGGTTTGCATCTGGAATATTTTGATGCACTAAGAGTGTATACATTGACTGAACAGAAAACTGTCCATTCTGATGAAGATGCCATAAAAAATATCACGTTCTAATGATAAGTACAAAACAACAATCTTTGCCCCTGGGACTGGATGAGAACGACATTTCTTACTCAGGACATCGAATTAAACTACCTTAAACTATCATTCATGCTGAACTATTGCGCTAAACAAAATATAGTAGCTCGTACACCAGGAAAGGGAATTGCAATGTAAAAATTTGTCTATCATGCACTACGTATGTCTTTATCCATTACACCACATCTAGGTACAGTTATCATACACAGTAAAAAGAAAGAAAAAAAGGGACGATAACTGCAATAGACGACACTGAAAAATGATGGGTAAGCTCTCACCGATTGATGATGAGCTCAGGGCCTCAGGCGGTGCCAATTATCAATCTCTCCTTGTGGTCCGCCTTCTTCACCCTGTTCAGACCAACCAGTACTTGTAGACCAAAGAACACGTAGAGTGTGCATGCAATGGCTGATTGAAGGTGCGGTGAGGCAATTGTGCACAAGTAGTTTGATGACCAGTGAATCCAGTTTCCGAAACTTACCCGGATGGAATTGAGGTACAGAACGGTAGCGAGGTTTACCAAACTACCAACAACAACTCCCTGGGTCACACACAACATCTTAGGAAAGATCATGACATGATGATCATATGGATGACTCGGCCTGGGCGTCGGTGGAAGCGAGCTCCTGCTGCTGGAGGCACTCGAGTGCCTTCTGTTGTACCAAGGCCTCGAGGATGATGATGATGGTGAGGAAGGAGGCAACAGTTCAGCTCCCAGTCCTCTTACTTGCGCAAATTCCCGGGCGGCGGCGGGCAGTTGAACAGGTACCCGTTGGGCCGCACCTCATGCCCCGACGTTGTCCACCCCTCCATGCCCTCGCCGTGACCGCGGAGGACATGCGCCGTCCCGTGCTTCCTTGCCCGCATCATCAACCTTGCTGGCACTGAGATCGCACGCATTGACCTTGGCCAGCTTCGTACGCATGATTTGGACCTGCCATTGCAACTTTCGTTCCTGTGTATCGTGGGCATAGCGACCACACCCTACGAGTCTACGACCTAGAGAGGGTCGACACCGGAGTGCTCCTCATCACGAATACTGCAGAAAGAGCTAGAGCATTCTGACCCTTAGCTCGTCCCCAAAAGACTTCCTGTGGGTGCCAAAGGGGGACCAAATCCCTTCGGTACGGTGAAGGGTGACTAAGCCCTTTCGGCCTATCTCCGAAGGGTCACTCCAAGCGCCGAAGGGGGTGGGAAGCCACCCGACATAGCTCTGAAGACCTGGTCCAGGCATCGAAAGGGGAACCAACTAGCAAGCTAAAGATGGAACTCCGGTGAGGCATGAGGCACGGAGCGGAGCCTCTATGTCAGTAGCCATCATAAGACCTATAGGCTAGCTAGTGTGAAGGAAAAATTACTGACATAGAGGCTAGCTAGTGTGAAGGAAAAATACTGCGAGACCCCTAGCGCTCTAGAGGCCTCGTAGAGACATATCTGTAATATCAACTCGAGCCGCAAAACAGGCTATAAATAGCCCAGGTCCAAGTCTTGTAAAGGGGTTGGAAAAGGTCAGCAAGAAAAATAGTACTCATTCTCACTTGTTCTCCTACACACACATTAGGTCTCCGAACATTCCCCTTGGCAGGGTGTACCTTCGGGGATCCCCCTCTTGGACTGTTTAGTTTGTAGCCACAACACTGTGCTAACTGGCAAGGGGGACGTGGCCATCGTCTCCGCACACCTCGACGCCGGTGTCGCCTGCTCCAACGAATCGGCTGCCGCCGCCTCGTGCGACGCTTGCTTTTACATTGACTTCCAGGTGGGGCTTGGTCGAGCCGTTACATGGATGGCATCCACGATTGCAACGCTGCACTCGGCTGAGGTTGAGGAAGGCGGAGACGTGGAAGGTAGCAAGGCCGGTCTCTGGTGCGATGAGTTATGAAGTGGCGAGTTGGTAGCCCTCGATTGGGGGTGCGGGTGCGAGGAGAGGAGAACAACATGATTGAAGCAAGAGAGAATTGTGGGAGGAAGGATAAAGGACGATTGTGACGGTGGGGATTTGCCATCGATTGTAGCATGTAGATAGTCAGGATCGGTGTATGGAAGGGTTTTCTACTCTTCTTTTGAATTTTTTAGACATTTTTTTGGTGAAAGGATGGTGAGACATGACGATGATGGAAGGGGACGACCATTTCGTTATATAATGGTAAACACTTTTTTTACTAGGTAAGATAGACGAAAAGTAAAGACAAGGCCATCTGAGATTTAGGTTTAGATTTTTTTTAGCTTATAGCTTAAAACCAATTTTTGGATTTAAGTAGCTTAAAATCAATCAGTTTTTATATGTAGTAGAAATGCTCAATTTTACCAAACTTTAATAGTATTGGTCTAAAATCAACCCTTAATAAGAAAAAAAAGTAGCGCATGTAGTAGAAGCGCTTTTTTTATTTTTCAATCGATAAAAAAAGGCCAAAACAAAAAAGGACAAACATGCTAGAGGTTTCGAAGGGAAAAAGCGCTCGAAACCTCAGGTTACGGCTACGCAAGTTGGGACGTCTCTCCCGCAACCACATGGCGCACCACACCACGCTCCGGACGTCCACGCGCTACCAAACCTAACCCGTCGCCGCCTCACTCCACACCCCAAACCGACACGCTCTTTCCCCGTCAAACACCAGCGAGCTAACTGCGAACTGCGAAGTAAAACGAGGCGCTCGGCCGCTCGCTGCGCAGCTCGGCTTTCTCCCCTCCCTTCCGCCGCGGTCGCGCGAAACGAGCTCCCGAGGCTGGGCGTGTTCCCCGCCCCGCGGCCGGGCGGAAGAGGAGTGCTAGGCCGCCGCGAAGGGGATGGTGGGGCGGCCCGGGTACGTCACGCTACCGATACTCTCGGTGCTCGCGGCGATCGGGTACGTCTACTACATCACGGTGTTCCTGGCGATCCCCGCGTGGCTGGGGCTCGCCACGGCCGCGGGAGTCGCCAACGCCTCGGCCTTCACCGCGCTGGCCGCCGCCTGCGTCGCCACCTACGCCGTCGCCGTCTCCCGCGACCCGGGCGGCGTGCCGCCGGCCTTCATGCCCGACGTCGAGGACTCCGACAGCCCCATCCACGAGATCAAGCGCAAGGTACGGCCCGCCCTCCTCCACCGGCAGCTCACCAGATCTCGCGGGCGCCGTGTCTGCGTGCTGCAAAGTTTGGATCTTCTGAGTGGAATGGTATTCGTATGTTGCAGAATTAGACACTTCGGCCTCAAAGTTGGGATCTTGGATTTAGATTCAGAACATTGCATGTAAGCAAGATCCAGTGAGCTGGTGATTCGTCTGTAGGGTTTGGATCTTTGGAGCGGAACGCTCCTCTACCATTTTGAGCTCAATATTGAGAAATTTGTGTGAGGAAGAGAGTGACAGTGTCTTGGTCTACATCGGAGTCTATGGAGGGTTGTGGACGTGTGGTCAGTATCTTGCTCTGGATCCTTGAACGCTGGCACGCTGCAGCGATCAGTATTTGATTGATGAAAAAAAAACTTAAAAAGGTGGGATGTTCTGCTGCTAAGAATGCAGTCAGTGCGGATCTTCTCTAGATCTTCTCTAGATCTTCTGCAGAGCATTGGTGTTATGAATTAGATAATCTAGATCTAAGTATGAAATATAGGTCTTGTGTGCAGAGTGCATCGTTTGTGAATTGGAGGGTTTGCTTGCAATGGATTTGACAACATTAGCATACTGGGACCTGGTAAGATACGAAAGAATTAAAATAACGGTCGATTCATAAGCTGGATGTGTTTAATTGTTTTCTGGATTTTTAGACGATGTTATTATTGCCCATTAGGTGTTATGTAAGGGCTCACATCCATCGAATAGTAGATGTTGCATTTTTTAGTTGGTGGATGTACCTATGTGAAGATAATACATTGCATTCAACTATGTGTTTTGCTTTTGCCTGTTATGATGATTTCGGCTATAATTACTTTGCTACTGAATCTTATTGAATCGTCAAGGTGTATTCCGGTCCCAAAATTTGAATGTAGACTGCCATCGCCCACGAAGTGAATAAACATTAAATATCTAAAAACAACCTCAGTTGTTGAGGAATCATATCATCCTTGCATTACAAGAGTTCCTATTTTTCTGTTGCAATGGATTCCATGCATAAATCATGACCGGCAATGCACTATGTTTAGATTTTGTGCCAATTTAGTTCTCAAACTCGCCTATTGGTGATTTTTTTCCTTCAAAAATGTAGAAAAGGGGAGGCTAATATTTCTCACTGAAATAGATTAAGGTGCACTATTTCGTTGCAATATAGTAAAAGCCATGGGCTTTTGTGCCTGTTTACAATAAAATACACCTTTTCCTAATGCCGGTGTTCAAATTTATTTATTATCACCTATGTTGTATCGTCTTTACTTCGCATGCTTGTTTTGACTTCAATGTCACAACTGCAGGGTGGTGATTTGAGATATTGCCAGAAATGTTCCCATTATAAACCTCCTCGTGCACACCATTGCCGTGTCTGCAAGAGATGCGTCCTAAGAATGGTGCTGACAAGTACTACTAGTGTGATACCGGTTATTCTTTTTTGTGGCTCCAGTTTGCATTTATTCTACCTTTTCTCTGCAGGACCATCACTGTATTTGGATTAACAATTGCGTTGGACATGAGAACTACAAGATTTTCCTTGTCTTTGTGCTGTATGCTGTAATTGCAAGCTTCTATTCTATGGTACTTTCCTCCATTTACTGTAGCAACTATGGCTTATCAGAAGTTTTGAGCATAAGAAGATTTGTATTTGTATCAGGTTCTGATAATAGGGGGTACTGTGCATAGTTTACCTAAAAATGAACGGCCAGGCAGTGATTCTTCTAGAACATCAATCGTAAGTACCCTGAGAAGGTTGTTTCAGTTGCCAGCACATAAGATCCTGATTGAAACTATCATATGAAATTTCATCTGAATAAGTAACACATAAATGTTTTTCAAATGTGCAGATTATTTGTGGGGTCATTCTGTGTCCATTAGCTTTGGCATTGACAGTCCTGTTGGGTTGGCATGTTTACCTCATCTTGCATAATAAAACTACTATCGAGGTTTGAAAAATAGGATCTCTTCTCTTGGCAGACATTTTTTTTATAGATTTATAATGGGAGCTATGTTGGTGGTTTGCAGTACCATGAAGGAGTTAGGGCAATGTGGTTGGCAGAAAAGGCTGGAAATCTTTATCATCATCCATACGACCTAGGTGTCTATGAGAATCTTGTTTCAGTAAGAACTATTTTCATCATTTCTCTTTTTATATCTGCACCAAAAGTTTTAGTGTCCAAGTATGCTGCCAGGCAATGATGCAAACATAGTTACCAGAAACACGGTTCGTTGAGTCACGGTACGGGATTTGGGTTCACAGTTCACCACCTTTTCTTCCAATTTCCACTACGAACACAAACCCTGTACCATAAATTGGTTCACGAATCTGGTTCACGAGTCGCAGGGGTTTACAGCAAATCCGGTAACTATTCATGCAATTGCCTTTTTCAAGATATTGTGTTGGTTTAACATCATCTTTTCCTAATTGAAGATGGTACACAGAAATAACTTTGATTCTACCTTCTCTATGCCCATGCGTGGGCTTTCTGCTTGTCCATTTAAAAGGAGTAGATGGGCAAAAACTAAAGCATGCCATTTGTATATATAAATTTTGGCAAGAGATTTGTGCCACCATTTAAAAGGAGTAGATGGGCAAAAACTAAAGCATGCCATTTGTATATATAAATTTTGGCAAGAGATTTGTGCCATTTCTTTGCTCTTGCTATCTACAGTGATGTTATATTTGCCAACTTTTTTGCCATTTTTCATATTAACCTTTTTTCTATTGTGGTTTCCCTTATTAAACTTTAGTCCAAATATACATTCTTGATTTGTTAGTTCATTGCTTAATTGTTAGAGCCAGGAGGCATCAGCTATTATTAATCAGAGCCAAGAATTGAGATAACGGGGACCACATAAGTGAGACAATACAACAATATTTGATAAGAGGGGCCAAATAGTATTGATGCTATCAAATTTTGTTGACATCTAAAAAGCTAAAATGCAATCTTTAGAAGACACCAGCAGCCCCACTCCCTCCACAAATGATTATTTATTTATCAATGTTTTGTGATTTTTCTACACAGGTGCTAGGGCGCAACATGTTATGCTGGCTCTGTCCAGTATCAAGGAACATAGGCAATGGTATTCGTTTCCGCACATCATATGATATTCCACTATCTACACCACCAATGTGACATCAGATAGCATTACATTCATGTTACATATTTGCTAATTTGCTAAAGAAACTTGGGTGCCCATCCAATTACCAAATGTGTTATCCGCAACCATTTTGGTTTATCAGCTCAGAAGAGCATTTGTTAATCCTTCAAAAAAGAAGCCATCTGTCAATGATGCCGCAAGTGTAAGATGCAGGATGAGGAGTTTCACGAGTATTCCCTCCAGGCTCAAAGGATATATCTGGAGTTAGAAATGTTAAACTTAGTTGGTTCTTCGTTTACTTATATATATACTTGATAAAAGTCGCCATTGCCTCTATTAATCTGGAGTGGGCTGTACTCATAGAAAAGTTTAGAGTTAACTGTTCGGTTGTAAATTAAATACCTATACTGTTGTTTTTTGGTGTTCATATATTGCGTTGTCAGGTGTGACATTATCCAAGATTATTTGTATAGAGTTGTTCAGAAATAGATTTAGCATTTGTGAAACATTTTGGCTGTTCCAATCTGCACCAGTGTGTGATGTGTATTATACGTGGTACACATTTGTGACCAGACTGTCTGATCCAATGGCTAAGACAGTAACACTGCTGTGGCCTCTGAAACATTCGTGGGTGAACTTCCCGAAGATATAGACCATCGCTTTTGATCCAACAGTTTACATATACTTGCTAAAGTTGCAGTTGTAATGGAGACTGCATTGGATCTCTCTCCGAACTTCCTACATTTAAGTCATGTTTGCCGATTGGCTGAAAGCTGCTATGATCGCTGTACAGGCATGCAACACTATTCTTATCTTCTTTCCTGAATCGACGAACAAGCTGTTATGATCGCTGTGCCTTGCCTAGATTATTGCTTGTTCTTGATTTGTCAGGTCTAGAAACATAAAGGGAATAACCCTGCAGAGTAATCGTCTGGCAAAGGATTGTAGTCGAGGCAAGAGTTACTCCGTATTCCAGTATTTTCTGCAACTGACATTGCTGATGCATTGGCTGCTGTCCTGTGCCAGGATAGGGTGCAGAATTAACCGGCGCTCACTGTAGAGCAGTGCTGTAGTTGACCTGCAGAGTGCAAAATCTCTGGGGTTGCCTTTATCTCTTATGGTAGGATCGAGGCGCGGTAGCCAGGTTCATAACTTGGAGTAACTTGCTGCTTCATACTCTTAATTTCTCTACGCTACGGTTGTTGGTGATAAACAGTAGTGAACTATTTGGCCTTCTTCCCCTTGCCCTTCTTTGCTTCTAGCTTTGCTTGTACACGGGCAGCTGCTGCTGCTTTGGCTGCAGCTGCTGTCTCCCGCTGCTTCTTTAACTCCCTGTTCACACCAATATATGTAAGGAAAAACCTGACGGCCAAATAAGTCTCAATTTAAATCTTGGACATAGACAACAGGTTCCACTTGCTGATCATGTGGTGGTTACTCTGTTATTTAACTTCTAGATCTCCATTTTGGTAAGTGCCATCACAAACTCATAATATTTAGACAAAACTAACACATGCAAATGGGAAATAAGTGCACAATTTTACATATCTGATGCATCTTCATCGAATGGCAATCAAACTTGAGTGTGAAATACTGAGAAAATTGTTCAGACGTCTTACTCAAGCCTAGCTTTCTCTTCAGATATGCTCTCAACACTCGAACCTTCCCTCGGCCTGCATGCCACTAACTCCATCTCAAAAATGAGTGTTGCACTGTAAAAACGAAGCTAATTCTGTTACCTTTGAGCTACCAACTTGAGGAACCCAGAATTTGATATACTCCGGTGGTATCTCTGGAGGTGAATCTGCAGCTCCATACGCATATTCTGGATTGCATGTGATCTTTGCAACCTTCAAATTTTCAATATAACAATACTATTATCAGAAAATACTTTAAGATATGGTCGCAAGGAACAAGCGATTAGACCATCCGTTCACCTTCTTTGTTTTTTACAGCTATATTCCATGCCTTAATGACAGTTCCTTCTCCAATTTCAAATGCGGACAGGGTTGTCTTCATGAGTAGTGTGAAACACTGCACCATTCTCAGCAAGTGTGCCTTCATAATGAACTGCAGGCAAGGTAGAAAAACAAATTATTTTGTTAGTATAATGCAGCTTATCATAACAAGCTTGCACCATATTTTACTATGACACTGCCGATTTAGTAGCATTCCAGTGTCCCATCAAATGACTACATTGCCTTGAGATGGTACATCCAAGGCCGATTTAGTAGAATTTCATTATTTTATCAAAAGATAACAGTTGTTTAACATGACATGGCCAAGTCTGAGTTTTTAGCATTTCAGTGTTTCATCGAGAGAACAGTGCTTTTGACAAGATAAATGAAGTAGGCATAATTTTCCTTTTTCTTTTTGTTTGGCTGCACAGGTAAAAAGTTAGGGTAATTACAGAGAATAACGTTTGGTCAGAGCAAGATGTGGATAACCACAATACCATCAACAAGGGAAGGCTATCCGAAGGTGCAATAGCATCAGCCTTTGCTTTCCTGATCACTGTCTTAAGAACACCACCATCCCCGGTTAAATCCATGGTCTCAGCCATTACTAGCTTTATACCAAAAAGGATCCTGAAAAGCAAAAACAACAAGCATTAGTCACAAGTAAATAAGAACAATTTCTTGTACTTTTCAGATGCTGCTGTTTTTTTTAATTTCCTTTCGATAATTCATCGAAAAATCTAATAAGGAACCCATCAAAATTCATGCCATGCCGTTCTCTGATTCTTTCAGATTTAAAGCCTAATCACTCCAATAAACAGGGAAAAAAGACGGGCTTTGTGGGACACAAACAGAAGCCGTATTTTGCAGCCGGCCGAGCGCTGTGGCCTTGTGACAGTGTGCGTGGTGGGGGTCCTGTGTATCCTCTCCTAGCTTACACCCGGTTACCTGCAAAGGGACTAGGGAGCGAGTACTAAATAGGATCATAGATTCATAGAACCACTGCCCACCGATGCTGATTCTGGAACGTTCGTAGCATGGCAGCCAGTGCATGGGGTCCCTAGCATCTGCAGCATAGACGATGGGTATGTATTGTAACTACCCCTACGTAAGAAGGAAATCCTATTTTCAGAAAACAACGAGGGCCGTTTGGAATGCAACAATTTCGGAAAAAAGATCTTCTCTGTGACTGTAACTTTGGTAGTTGCATATAGACTGTTAAATCAAAAAGTGACGGACTAGATCTTTTCGAAGCACTTTAGCAAAAACACCGTACCAACATTGTAGTTTAGCACTGTTGAGCGATCCAGACTGTTTATTACCTTGATCCAACGGTCCGGATGGATAGAGACTGTTTAGGTTACAGTCCCTCGATCTGTAGAGTTCCAACAAATTCATATAAAGAAGTATCTGAATTCCCACATAAATCGGTAGAAATGGTCGCGTTGCAAACGGGATCCGAGAGGAAGAGGGAGAATGGAGGGAGGATAACCCGGAAAAATTGCCCGGTAGTCTATAAACTTTCTGCCTTTTTCCGGTCAATCGGTAAAAACATATGAAACGGTCCTGTCAATTGGTAAAAACATCGAACGGTCTTGTGTAGGATGACGTTCAATTGATTCTTGGTAGTTGCCTGGATGAACAGTGAGTTGGGATTCTTATGGAATAGAGGTAGAGGCAGTAGCAGTCTAGTCCAGCTACTGGTAGCCAGGCGCAGTAGATGGCATGAGGCTGAGGCTTCCAAGTACGCTGCGCTCTCATTTGGTCCAAGCGAGCGGAGAGTATTTTTACTCGTGACGGCGTGCAACTCGCTGGGGCGCTCAGATACGGAGGTGTCGTTATGGGAGTAAATAATTCAATGCGTCAGAAGTAAGAACACTTGGGCGGCCTCGGGAGTTCACAGCCTCATTCCGGGTCAGAATGCTAGTAACGGAACGGTTCCCCCCTTCCCTTCCTTGGCTCCTAAAATCTTCCTTCTTTGGTTGCTAAGAGTTTGCTGCAACTGCGCAATGGTAAATATTTGCTACTAGTATCATGCCTGCCAAAGTGGCGAGTATCCATCTCACTGAAACGAGTTACTTTTCTGCAAATGTAGTTGCAATCTCACTGGCGAACGCGATCTTTTTGCAAGTGCAGTTGCAAAATGGTTAGACCAACGGTAAAAATTTGCTACTAGTATCATGCCTGCCAAGTATGCATCTCACTGGTTAAGTTACCTTTCTGCAAATGCAGCTGCGTCTCACTGGTTAAAGCGATCTTTTTTGCAAATGCAGTTGCATCATGTCGGTGAGACGCATTTGCCGGTAAGTACTGGTAAGTAGAGAAGAAATGCAAAAAAAAAAAAGAACATTATCATAGAAAAGCAGCTCGCCGTCCAAATCTGAGATTCATCACAGGAGTATCTCTTCGCACTCCGATGAATCGCACGCACATCGAGGAGTCAAAAAAGGGGAAGGAGAAGACACAGGGTATAACAACAGCAAGAATCCAAGAGCGCGTCTCATTTTGATCAAGTTCCTCTATATTAGATGCTCGCATTACATCAAAACACAACAAAATGTGCAGCGACCATGCTGCATCGCTCTACTCTTAATAAAAGGAAAGAAACGAGAAAAAGAAAAATCTTCTCTTTACACAAGTTCCATCCTAGAGAGAGAGATAGAGCTTCTTTGCTCCTCTCCGATCGATCTTGCATGCGGCATGCCTCAGGCATAGTCGCGCCAACACACGAGCATCGTGACGCAGCGGCGCATGATGTAGAACCGCGCGCGCTGCTCCTTGACGAGCCGCGCACACCGGCCGGAGAACGACGACCTGCTCTTGCCATTGCCCTCGGCGTGCACGCCCATCGCCCCCTTGCCGCTCCTCTTCTTGGACAGCCTACATGACTTCTCGGCGTAGAGCTCCATTAGCAACGCACTTCCTCTCTTCTTGTGGGTCTTAGTCGCTGCGAATCTTGGCGAAGAGGATGGAAGGGATAAGCTAACCAAATGAAAGAATCGAAAGAAGTGAGCTGAGTTAAACTGAGTTGAGAAGCTCTTGGGGAAGAACATATTTACCTGTTATATAATGGAGCTGGGTGTGAGCTTGTAGGGCCATGACGTCCCCAAAGGACCCACTTGATGTTTTTCTATGTGTTTGCAGGGTTTTTGCTGTTCAAACAAAGTTCAGACTCAATACTTTTTTCTCTCTATCTGTTGCTCTCTGGCCTCTGCCGTGAAATGAAACCTATCTATTGCTCTGCGTTTTATTTTGTTCTTGCCCTCGTGCAAGAACAAGAGCGTGTCAGCCGTGGGGCCAAATTTTCTCCTTTCTTTAGGCCCTTCTTTTTCAGCAAATACTACTTGTTTGGAGAGACCGAGAGAGCAAACTTATTTGAGAAGTCAGCACTCAGAACGAATTAATATGTTCACCCAGGACACGGATTGGGTGCAGCCTCGATCGACGGATGATTTGAATTGGCAAAAAAACATGATAAATAGTGTTGCTACACTACATAAACAGTGTTAGACTCAGTTCTATTATAACATTTTCTTGACAAGCTAAAAAATTCTATATATGAACCATCCAATCAAGTTACTATCAGATAGTAGGGGTAGCATGAACAACGCATTTGGCCATTAAAACCACACAAAACATACTTACTACACATTAATGGATGAAAATTCAAAGTTCCAAATGTAGAAGCAGCCATCCCCACGCACACGCGGAGGCGCACGGGGGCAGGGCATGTATGCAGACTTGCAGATGATGCAAGCCGGCCTCGTTCGTGTAAAGGTGGGCACTAGGTCGGACTTTTTAGGTCAGTCCATGGCATGACACTATTTCGTTCGAGTCAGGCGGCATGGCACATTGATTGGGCCAGGTCGGGCCTCGTGGCTAGGCACGGCACGGCCACGGCAGGCTGCAGCGCGCGGCCAAGAACACGGAGGAGACAGGGAGGCAACCGTGTTGTGGAGGCTAGGGTGATCGAGGAGGAGGCCGGGGCGGGAGAGGCAGCTGGAGGCGGAGGTGGAGGACGAGGAGGGGGAGGGGGTCAAGGCTGAAGGGGAGGGGACGTGGCCGGGGTGGAGAAGACAGAGTGGGAGGCGATCGGGGAAGGGGAGGGCAGGGAGGAAGGAGAGGCGGCCAGGGCTAGGAAGGCAGAGGAAGAGGTAGCCGAGGCAGGGGAGGCGGTTGGGGCAGGGAAGGTGGGGGGGGAGGCGACCGGGGGTGGAGGGTGAGGGCAAGGTAGATGGAGCGGTCGGGGTAGGCTCAGCCGGGAGGAAAAAGGGAAAATAAAGGGAAGAAAAGAAGGAAAGAGAAAAGGAGAAGGGAAAGAAATAAAGAAGGGAAAGAAAAAGGAAGAAGGGAAATAAAAGAAAAGGAAAGAAAGGAAGAAAATGAAAGGAAAGAGAAGAGAAGAGAAAAAGAAAAAGAGAAAAGGGGATGAAGCCAGATTTCTGTGACAAACCCGATTTCTGTTCACATGTGGTCAAGGAGTTGCCCATAGTGGATTTATGCGTTCTCGACGCTCATGGTTGAGAGAGAAAGAGAGATTGAGAGAGAGCGCGACGGGCAAGGGAGAGTTGAGGGAGATTGAGAGAGACAGGCGAGAGTGTGGTGACCCGTATAATTTAACTTAGGATAACAACAGCAACACCACCATTACTCTGAGATAATTACACTGATCTCAGCATATTAGCTAACAAAACATTGAGATTTCTCGATATTTTATCAATTAATACATCATGTTTAGAGTGTTGCAGCGGAACAATAATTAGAGACTGAAATAGAAAATTATTACATCTATTTGCTATGAAATATCAATGTTAATATACATAAATACTAAAATACCCAGTGGATCGACGGGAGCTACCGTACGGTCCACTACTCCACCTAGTCCTCCTGTTAGTTCTCCATCTCTTCGTAACACTGATCTTGTGGGTGATCCTCACCCCACGCCTCGTAAGCGAGTCCATAAGGATCGTTTTTTAAGCAAAGGGGGAGTTAAGCAAGAGTGAGTACAAAAGTACTCAGCAAGTATTAATAACAAAATTGCATTATATGAATTTCTTCCACATCCATTTCATGTATCCCTTCCTCAAATCCCCTTTTTTAAAAATTAGGATTTTATTTAAAAAAGTTGTATTTTTTATTTTAAATTATTAAAATTACTACTAGCACTCGTATACGAGGTAGACTTAGCTTCTGTAGCCTTCAATCCAAGTGACATGCATGAATTCATGATTTAACCATACGCAAGTTTGTACCACTTTGCCCATAGTAATCCTAACATCCGTTGAGACCCCAGAATGTTTATCACTACTCTGGTATTAGACCTTCAACCCTGACAGCTGATGAGTCGCGGTGCCCTTCACAAAATTCCTTACCCACTCGCAACGCACTAGTTGTATCCCGACTTCAATTCACATCGGCGGTACACATCTCATGATGTTTAAATATTGTGCCCTGGATCATTCAACTGCAGCTGAGTTCCAAATTTGTGTTATTTATACCCAATATGGAGATTATAACACTTTCATAGGACAACCTTTTGTGGTTGTTTCCACATACTATAGTTGATACGATAAATACGACTCATTGCTCGAGTGTAGTTGTTTATCCTTATATTCTAGCCTATGTAGAGGGCCCCACCGACTCTACCCCTCTCAAGACATCCGCTACCCACCTCATATATATACCTCACCTACTCAATCGTTGTACGAGTCATCCCATGCATATCGATAATCATTGTCTCAGCAGGTTCACATTTGATCCATCTTTCCATCAGTTTCTGATTTAGAGTTTTCTTGAAAAGAGCTTTCCAAATGCATCGATGGTAATTGTATAACCAAATAAATTTAGTTGAAATTATTCCAAATATGATCAAGAAATGCTTGTCTGGAATTGTGCAAAAATAAGCGTCCTCACTCGGGTTCTACGTATGGCCTTATGTTGGATTTAATTTGCTTCCAAAAATTATGGAATACTATATTTTAGAGGGCTATCATATTATTACATGTTTTATGGTGTCCAACCTTTCCCCCAATTTCTATTAAATTTTTACATGTATACATAGTTCTTCAATTTACGTCACATATTGGCCTATGTATGGTTTCCCTCACTTTAAATCATTATTGTGGTAGCTAACAGTATTTTTTTATCTAATCCTACTCATCCTTATTATGATTTTGTTATTATTATTATTTTCTTTTATTTTTCCTTTTCCTTTTCCTTTTCTTTTCTTTCCCTTTTCCTTTTTCTTTTCCCCATCGGCTAATCGTATCCTCTCCTCATCCCCATTATATCTCTACTTCTCCCCCTCTCCTTCCCTATGTCCATGCCTCTCGACTCCTGGGTCTCTGCCGCCGATGCAGCCTCTCGGGCCCCCGCTGCCTTTTGGCTCCCTACCTCGGTCGTGGTCTCCGCCACCGATGCGGCTCCCGACCAACTCCCTGCCTAGGGTTTGGTTCTCGGCCACACCGGCTCCCTTGCTTCTTATTGATGTTCTATTATATGTTTCCTATGTTGAGTTTTTTCTAGTTGGTTGATGATGATTCAAGGATTGACATGCTCGTGTTTAGCAATGATGCGATGATACCTGTGACCTCCCATATGTCGAGGGGTATGAGGGGGTTATTGGGCACGCACTGTGCTGCCCCAGTGGCGGTCATCCCCCTGAGACCGTGGGTAATCTCTATCTCGATTCATCGTTTATTTGGTTCATGTCTAGAACTATCTTGGTCATCTATCCTAGGTTCTTTGAGCTAGGACAGGGTGTATGCTTGTCGGTGTTTCGAGCACCGGCAAGTAAATTTGTAAGTCTAAGGGGCCGCGCGTTCCACTCCCTGAATGGTTAGACTCAGAAGTCCAAGATGTATACTGGTTCGGGCCGAAGGTCCCTACTCCAGTTCGTGTGGTGGCGTTGTATTCCCTTCAGTACAGATGACTGCACAAAGTTTACAAGCGAGAGTGCTAATGGCTTAGCGAGATGGGCTCGATCCCCCTCCTACGGGGGTTCCTGCCTCCTTTTATATGGAAGGAAGGGGCAGGTTACATCGAGAATTAGGAGAGGACGAGATGACCTACACTAAGAGCTTCGGTCCTTCGTTCTGCTGATTGATCATCACCTGTCTTGCCCATGCTGGGTCGGTAGCCTAGTTAGCCAGGGCGGTTAGGTATTTTCTCGAAACAGCAGCGTGCCGCCTCTGCGAACCTTACGAGTGTTGACGCGTTCTCGCGCATGACGGGTGTTGCCTCGGGAGAGCGTGTCTTCGTCTTCAGATGTGACCGGTGATGGGGTGGGAGCATGACTTGGCCACCATTAAACCTTCTTGGAAAGGGGCCACCTGCCCTTGTATAGTCGTTTCGATTGACCCCGTTCGTGGGGTACGTGGCTGTAGGCTGGTAGGGGCTTCGACATGCGGCCTTTGGCGGATTTACCTTGGTTTGATCGGAGTCGGAGGATCCCGTCCCGCCAAGGGGGTCGAGAGCCCTGCTTGGTCGGAGCCGGGGTCCGTCCCCGCGGGGTCTGGAGTCCCGCTGTCGGAGGCACTTCCTCGATCGGTCGGGAAGGGATGATTTTGCAGTGCTTGATCGATGGTGGCGGAGCGGCTGTTGGGCTTTAGCTATGCTTGAGGCCGCGGCTCGTCACCGGGCGTTAGGGTACCCTATTATAAGTATTCGTCAGTAGCCCCTGAACCCCCGAGCGATTTCGGCAAATTTGGTTGGGGGTTGTGCTTGGATGAGAATGGTGACTGGGCCCGAGTGGTCGGTCCAACTGATTAGGTCAAACGATTTCTGCCAGTGTACCGACGCATCCGACGGCTGCCACGAATTTGGCACAGGGCATTCAACCGCGGGTGCTTTTATCACCTCGTTGTGCGCCAAGACGGCTTGCGCGCCGCCCGCTCGTCTTACGGATCGCCGGGTCCCGTGAAGGCGCCGCTTTCGGCCGCCGCATTTGTTCGAGACGTTTAATCTCCCTCCGTCCGGTATATAAGGACGCCACGGCTTGCTTGAGTGATAGAACTTTAGACGAGAATCCTTTCTTTGCTCCTTGAAATGGCTTCGGGCACCTTCTAGTCTTCACTTTGGTGATGATGTCGCGGAGAAGAAGAAGATCTTTTGGCCGAAGCTTTGGGCCGAGTACGACCAAAGCGATGGCGAACTCCGGAGGAAGAAGTCAGTGATCTGTGATGTCGCCGCCGCCACGCTCGAGGTCGCCCCGAGGCTCGAGGTAGTAAGGGGGACCTTCTAGAGGTGATGGCGCGAGGCGCCGATCGTAGCCGATCGGGGCTGCGTCGATGTCGCTGAACAAAGAGAAGCGCGTCGTCAGACGGTTCCACGCAGCGCGGCGGCTGTCCCGTCGACCAGGCAAGGGCCTACCAGCATGCCATCGGTGCCACCGATGCCGCACGGATGTTTAAGAGGCTTTGGCACGGATAAAGTCCTGCCGTGGTGTAGCGTAGCTATTCTTGTGTCTGTTGGTATCAGATGTAAAGTTTGAGCTGTTGGCCTATAATGAAATCTCCTTTTTCTTTATGAATGTCTTCGTGATGAGTTTGCTTCGGTTGAGTTGTCCGAGTTGCTCGTTTAATCGTCATAGCTAAACCGTGCCTTGGTCGACAGGGACGACCGCGATGCCTCTGCGGGGTTCGGTGTCCGAGTGCTCGCTTAACGTCAGAGCTGGACCGCGCCTTGGTCGGCAGGACGACCGCGATGCCTCTCGCGCGAGGTTCGGTGTCCGAGTGCTCGCTTAACGTCGTGGCTGGACCGCACCTTGCTGGCGTGGACGACCGGATGCCCCGCTGGGTTCGTGTCCGAGTGCTCGCTTAACGTCGTGCCGGACCGTGCGTTGGTCGGCGAGGACGACCGCGATGCCTCTCGCGCGAAGTTTCGTGTCCGAGTGCTCGCTTAACGTCGTAGCCGGACCGCGCCTCGGTCGGCGGGACGACGACCGCGATGTCCTGCGCGGGGTTCGGTGTCCGAGTGCTCGCTTAACATCGTAGCCGACCGCGCCTTGGGCGGCGGGGACGACCGTGATGCCTCTGCGCGGGGTTCGTGTCCGAGTGCTCGCTTAACATCGTAGCCGGACCGCGCCTTGGTCGGCGGGGACGACCGGATGCCCTGCGGGGGTTAGGGTGTTCGAGTGCTCGCTTAACGCCGTGCCGGACCGCGCCTTGGTTGGCGTGGACGATCGCGATGCCTCTCGCGGGGTTCGTGTCCGAGTGCTCGCTTAACGTCGAGCCGGGCGGTGCCTTGGTCGGCGAGGGCGACCGCGATGCCTCTGCGCGAGGTTCGGTGTCCGAGTGCTCGCTTAACGTCGAGCCGGACCGCGCCTTGGTCGGCGGGGACGACCGCGATGCCTCTGCGCGAGGTTCGTGTCCGAGTGCTCGGTTGACGCCGTAGCCGGACCGCGCCTTGGTCGGCAGGGGCACCGCGATGCCTCTCGCGAGGTTCGTGTCCGAGTGCTCGCTTAACGTCGAGCCGACCGCGCCTTGGTCGGCGGGGACGACCGCGATGCCTCTCGCGCGAGGTTCGGTGCCCGAGTGCTCGCTTAACGTCGTGGGCGGACCGTGCCTTGGTCGGCAGGGACGACCGCGATGCCTCTGCGCGAGGTTCGGGTGCCCGAGTGCTCGTTTAACGTCGTAGCTGGACCGTGCCTTGGTCGGCAGGGACGACCGCGATGCCTCTGCGCGAGGTTCGCGTGTCCGAGTGCTCGTTTAACGTCGTAGCTAGACCGTGCCTTGGTCGGCAGGGACGACCGCGATGCCTCTGCGCGAGGTTCGGGTGTCCGAGTTGCTCGTTTAACGTCGTAGCTAGACCTTGCCTTGGTCGGCAGGGACGACCGGATGCCCCTACGCGGGGTTCGGTGTCCGAGTGCTCGCTTAACGTCGTAGCCGGCGTGGGCTCATTTTACGTCGTGGCGGGCGGGGCATCCATCCCAGTCCTCGTCCGGTGAGGGTAGCCGCGAGAGGAGTGGCGCCGTCTATCCCACACGTATACCCCATCCGCAGTGTGGGACCTAGAGGGGTGAGCGGCGCGCGCTTACTGCGTTGGTTTGAACGCCGTGCTCGTGGAGCTTATAATGTAGTCCGAGTGGGTCCCGAGAGGTCCGCCCAAGGGGACCTTCCGAGCGACGGTCCCAGAGTAGGGTGTCTGGCCTGGCGTGGGCGACCCATAAGAAACCTTTCTTTACTCAATCCCGTATGGGCCCTGGGTCGTCCGCCGACCCAGGGCACAGCTGGCTGTCGCTCATCGATGAGCTCCCGGGAGAGTGTGAAGTATGGTCTCGGACGCGAGTAGAGGTGATTGGGTCGTCAGTCGACCTAACCGAGGGCCCACCGTGGGGCTCACCTCATACTTGCCCCTCGCTCAAGTTTCGCTGGGGCGGTCTTATGCCCATCTCGTGGGTAGGCCTTTTGAACCCACAGCTTTTAGTGGGCCCCGCGCAAGCCACGAGCTTTGCTATTTCGGGGCAGGCGGCCCGATGGGCCTCTCGCCGCGCCCCCGCAGCAACCGCCCGGCCTCAAGGCGGAGACCGAGAGGTTACAGGACGACCGCCTGTGGGCGGCGTCTTTATATTCTGCCGTTTCAGATTAAATGCCGAGTGGAATTGGAAACCGGAGTTACCAGTGGCGTGATGACGAGGGTGGACGCGACGCTCGCCGAGGGGTGCTCGCTCGGTCGGCGCCGCCGTCTTCTATATATACGCTCTCGGGCGCTTTAGTAGTCATGCTTGCTTGCCTTCCTCGCCTCTGTCCTAAGACAAAAGGAACAACAAAGAGCCAAGGAAAAGAAAACTCACCTTCTCTTCTCCTCGCCTTCCACGCCTCTTTTGCAAGGATGTCGTGGCCGAGTGCTCGCCTAGGCCAACAAGCGCTCGGCTTGGTGAAGAAGGGCTTCCTCCTGCGCAAGATCTCTCCGGTTGGAGGGTGCCGACGGAGCTGCGCCCCTCGCGGGGGACGACGATGTCGTGGTGCTAGCCTCGTTCGAGCGCGCTTGGCTTGCCGCACCACCGGTCGTCCGAGGTGCTCTTCCACTACAAGGCGGAGGTGCACCATCTTAACCCCAACGGGGTCCTCCACATCGCCATATTCATCACGCTCTGCGAGGCTTTCCTGGGAATCGAGCCGCATTGGGCGCTGTGGAGGCATTTCTTTCAGCGAGGCTCGAAGGACAAGCCAACGGAGCCTTGGGCGCCTAATGGTGGCTCGCCCTCCGGCCGGTCCGCCGAGCACGGAGTATCTCGAGGTCAAGCGCCATCGCCCAACAAGGGATGGCGCTCTGAGTGGTTCTATGCTCAGAACGTCGGAGACAGCGCCCCGCCCTTCACCGGCAAACTTCTCGTGGCGGGGGAGGAGTGGAACTGGGGCGCCGAGAAGCGAGAGAAGAATAAGGTGGCCTTGATCGTAGAGCAGGTCAGGGCCCTAAGGAGGCAAGGGCTCACCGGGGACGTGGTCGTGCGTGCCTTCATGAGGATGCGCGTGCAACCTCTTGCGCACAGACCCCGCCCCCTGTTCCAGTACGAGGGGGCATCCGACCGGATGAGGATGGCGGAGCCCGAGTTGGCCGCGACGGAGGTCGAAGCCCAGGTGACCGTCGTCATGGGAAGAAGCGCTACGGAGGCGGCGGGCGGCCACCCGGAGCCATTCTCGGCGGCCCACCCTCCAAATCTGGTAGGTCGGCCGGACTTCTTCCGCCTCTCTTTTCTTTGCTTTTAACGCAAGGTCGACGGTGTTTTTATCTTCTAGGGCTCTTGGGCATGTCCTCCGGCGCCGCTCCGGGAGATAAGGAGGCGAGGGCGGCGGCCAGTGAAGGCCGCATGAGTCGACTCCTCCGCAAGAAGCGGAAGGAGGAGAGGAGGAAGAAGAAGGAGAAGGAGCGCGGCGAGGGCCGCGCGCGGTGAGGACGTGTCGGAGGCCACTGCTGCGGGTGTAACCTCTACCGACAACAATGAAGCACCCCTGGTCCACGCATACGTGGGTTCCTTCGACCCCGACCGTGGCGACCGGCGTGGACTGTCGGAGGGTGACCGCGATCGCCGTCATCGTCGTGCCTTGATGGAGGCGGCCGAAGCGGCCGGCAGATCCGCCTCTGAGGAGGACCGGCGAAGAGGCGCTGCTGCGCGCGCACTTCGGCTCGATAAGTACTCTTTTTCTTTGTTCAAACATTTTTGCAAAGAAAGCCGCCAACCGCTTTTAAGTGTTTGTGATGTGCGGCGCCTATACGGTGTGACCGTGGCGCGTCTTGTGGTGGTTTCGCGCGGCGGCGCGAGGAGTCGCATAGCGCGGGACGCCGCAGGAGGTTCCAGAGACGCCGATCGGGTCGGCACCGATCGTGGTGCTGGCGGCCGAGGGTGCGCCTGCCCACGAGGCCGAGGTTGGCGAGGAGCCCCGACGCCAATTGGGGACACCGCCGCTCGACGTGATCATCCTCACGGAGGAAGAGACGGCGGCCGCCGACGATCGTCTTTACCGAGACGGGCCGGTGCCGAGGTGTCAGACCCCTCGCCCCTGGGAGGTGCCGACCGAGGTCCCGCAGGAGCAGGTCGCCGAGGGGATCCCCGGGGGACCAGTTCCACCATCGTTGCCGATGGTGCTCTGGACGGGTAGCGCCCCGCCCGAGTAGACGACCAGGGGCCCGCTGCTGGGAGTGGCCCTTGAGTCAGGGTCGGTGGGCGGAACGGAAGAGAGCGAGTGGGTCGCTCTTCAGCAAGGCGCTCTGGACGCCGAAATAGAGATGGAGCAGGTCCGAAAGGGCCTGACTCTTGCTCTAGAATCTTCCAGCCGAGCGTTGGATGCGATGGCCGGGGGAGTCCGGCCGATCTGCTCGGTAAGTTGATGAAAAAACCCAACTTGTAAAATTCTAACACACTCGCCGTGAGACTAACGGATAGTCC